>CM046790.1:38879088-39065870 GCA_025617405.1 Perca schrenkii | reverse complement strand
TGTATATATATATGTGTGTATATGTATATATATATATGTGTATATACATATATATGTATATATATATGTATGTATATATATATATATGTGTGTATATATGTATATGTGTAAATCACGTTAACCACCATTAAATGTTTGATGTTCTTTTTGCCTGCAGAGTGGTGGTGCAGCGTTTTGTGCAGCAGAAACTCTACCTGTTTCTCCAGAATTGCTTCGGTCACTGGCCTCTAGACGCCTCTTTCAGAGCGGTAAGTCTCCAAAATAAACAGTTTTTTATATTTACAGTATTCTGCCTTGTAACTTGGGAGCTGACTGATACAACAGCCTGCAGAGCTTGTTGTTTGGTTCCTTGTTCACCGGTGCTAAACTTTTCCAGCAAGGAAACAGCTTAATTTCCCCCCACTTTAGCCATTTCATTGATGCAACATTTCATACATTAGTGAATAATTTCCCAGTAATCACAACAAGCAGCCTGTGGTAAGGAGTGAGAAGTTCAGAGTTGTCTTCAAACTACAGAATGATTATTTCAGCTATAAAGCTGGAGAAACACACTTTTTTTTCTTTTCTTCAAAAAGATTGTTACAGGCAGGTAGGGGTGGGAATCAGGCCTCATGATACAATATCATTACGATACTTATGTCACGATACAATATTATTGCGATTTTAAACATATTGCAATATTACAATTTATTACCTTTTTTCCAACTTCAAATTTTTTCCCAATTTCAAATTATGTCCCCAAAAGAAAAGTTTGTCAACATCTGTTTTATCTAAAAAGATACATTTCTCTGTTTGTTCATCTCACTTCAATTGTATTGCAAAATGGGATTGTCAAGCAGACAAACTGACCAACACATATATCATAAAAGATCGATACTTGGAGTCTGAGTATCAATACAGTATTGCCACGGAAAATATTGCGATACTATGCAGTATGGATTTTTTCCCTCACCCCCTACAGGCAGGAGCAATACATTGAATGCATATGAGTATTCCAGCATTTGTATAAATTGTCTATTAAAAGGTGACATAAACTAACTATTTACATCCAGAGAGGGAGGTGAGTAGCTGACATAAATAAAAAAGTTATGTAATAAAGATGTTTATAGCTGTTTGGCCTTACAGCTACACACATGTTACAGGACAGCACAGTGTGTGACAGAAACTGTCAAATAAAATAAATTTTATCCAGTGCTGGATGAAAATGTACATACTTAGGTTTAAGGAAAAGATGACCCTTTCCAAAAGACATCATCCATTTTTTAGTAAGAGGCTTTTCCCCTCCTTCCAATAGTATATCTATCAATAGCTTTTGATTCTAGGGGGATACAAGAAACACACATTTCAGCATTTAGTTCATTGTTAAGAGAATGCATCTTCTCTGTGTTTAGGTGTTGGAGACATGGCTGAGCTACATCCAACCGTGGAGATACACCGGGGAGAAGACTAATCCTCAGCAAGACCAAAACAGAACAGTACCGGACAAATGGTGAGTCTGGTATCTTTGTCTTTGACTTTTGGCTTAACCCTTGTATTGTTTTCCTGTCAACTTTTTGTTTTTCTGGGTCAAAATTTAAACGTTTTTTTTTTTTCAAAACTTTTGTTGCTTTTCCCTTCCTCTGTCTGTGTTTGTGCATTTCGACGTTTTTGTGGGATTTTTCCCCAACGTTTTTGAAGCTTTTGCAAACGTTTTTTTGTCACTTATTTCAATGTTCTTTCATAAAAGATTTTTTTTGAATGCTATAAAATTGAATAAAACATCCACATTTAAAGAAAGTAGTGGGCTGATCATTTATTTTACTTGTGAAGAGCGTTGTGTGGAACAATCCGCGTTATTTTTCTGAAAATTTGGTTGATAGAAACCCACTTTTCTGATAAAGACATTTTTTTTTAATGGGTCAAGTTTGACCCGAGGACGACACAAGGGTTAAACTTAGACACCTTTTCTGGAATAATCCAACAAGCAGTGATCTATGTTTTCCTACAAACGTGAATGGAATCACAAAAATATTTGGAGAAAGTTTATTTATACAGCACATTTTATACGTCAGGCGTAAACTCAATGTGCTTCAAAATAAAAGAAAGCAAGAAAAAATAGGCAAAAACATACAAGATAAAATAAGATAAGGAGGTATAACATATATGGAAACATGTCCGACGGGTACTTTATTATTGAGGATACGATGTCGCGTTTGTTTCTGACGTTAGCTTTTGTCTTTCACAGGGAGTCGTTTGTTCAGGAGAATCTGCTCATGTACACAAAGCTCTTCCAGGTGTTTTTGAACCGAGCCGTGAGGACAGATCTGGTTAATGCCAAAAATGCCCTGATGGTCTTCAGGGTGGCCAAAGTCTTCGCTCAGCCGAATCTCGCTGAGATGATCCAGAAAGGTGAGGACAGAAATGCAAACGTCACAAACACGAGTTGAAGACTCGCTGTCACAGAGAGTAGTTTTTACAATCAAATCAATGTCATCTCTGTATCTTATTTGTGAAAAGAATGCCCCATTTTTTTTTTTTTTACATCCTGATGCTACTTCATTTGTACAGAGAACAGAAATGATTCAATGATCATATACATGAGCCAAATCAAACAACGATTACATGAGATCTATTACAACTTCTCAGGTTTGAGATGGTGCCACAGAACTTTTTCATCTCTTGACATCTACAACTCTATAACTCGCAAAATAAAAAATGCCAAAGACCCTTTGAGTTTGGTTTTGTTAATAAGATGTTAACTTGGGCTCTAGGAAGATGTGCTGGGCATTTTTCTCTCGATAGCGACAGCATACACTATAATATCTTTTTGTTGTTTAATGACAATGTAGGGATTTAGGGGTTTATCGATTACTTAAAAAAAACTAAAAAATGCCAGTTTGGGTCTGTTTATCGGTCATAAAAAATGATCTGAGTATGTCATCTTCTGCGAATATGTGATGAGCAATATTTTGTTTTTCTGAGTTTATAAAGCAACCATTAAATCAGCAGATTATTAGTATGAAAATAATCTTTTGTTTGAATCATTTTGATAACTCTTGACTCATTTTCACTCTTCAAGTAAAAGGGAAGGTATATCTAGCACCAACAAACTAAACCGAACATCTCTCCCCAGGAGAGCAGCTATTTCTGGAGCCGGAGCACGTCCTGCACCACCGCCAGCCGCGCGGCTACCTGACACCGAGCCAAGGCGGCAGCTACGTGTCGTCAAGGCAACGGGTGGTGACCGACATGGTGTTCAGGGTGAAGAGCCACGTCTACGCTCTGGAAGGCCAGGACTGCCAGTACAAGCAGATGTTTGGCACCGAGCTCAGAGGAGCCGTAAGTTCATTCATCATATCGTTTTTTGTTTTGTTTGTTTTTTATCGGTTAAGATTTAAGCGGTCAAATCGATGCCTCACTCAAATAAAGATTGATATTAATTGGAAAATGTATTATCTGAACCCCACCCTAGCAGGGGACAAAATGGTTTCATCATAAAAGTGAGTCTCCATCTTTTTGTCTGTTCTGCAGGTCATGAAGTTAATCCAGATCATTGCGCAGGCCAGACAGACAGCCAAGAGGATATCGGATCACTCCAGCGTGGCGACGGCCAATAACTCGTTCATGTCCTGGTTCGGGTTGGGCTCCTCGGATCACAACAACACCTTCAACGGAGCCGAGGCCGAGGACAGCGGGGAATGCTTGAAAAAGACCCACGAGTTCCTGGACAGAGCTCTGGAGAACTTGTGTCAAATCTTTAAGGTCCGATTGGTTTGACTTATTTTTAGTATCAGAGGGATTTTGACCTGATAAATCTAAACTTGTATTGTATATTACATTTTTTATGATTTATTTCATAATTTCCATGTGTTATTAATGCCAACAGAAAATCTTGGAACATTCAGAGGAACATTTCAGCTACTTATTCATGTAAAACATCCCGAGAACTAACGATTATTTTCATCTCTGGTTAATGTGTGGATTATTTTTTGGATGAATGGATTAGTAGTTTAGTCTCTAAAATGTCTGAAAATGGTGAAAAATGTGGATCAGTGTTTCCCCACAAAGCCCGAGATGATGTCCTCAAATGTCTTGACTGTTGCTGATCACCTGGTTCATTTTGCATTTCTTTGTTGCTGCAGCTGAACCAGGGTCAGCTGACTCAGCTGATATCCAATCTCGGCTCTTCGGAGGACGACGGCAACTGTAAGCAGCTGCCCGACTGCATCCAGGGAGAGAACGGACTCATTCTAACTGACCTCGGCAGGAAGCAGGTTCGTATTTCAAAATATCGTACGAGAGAAAGAGGGCAGGTCTTAGAACCAACCAGTCCTCCAAACCATACCACGATATCGGTCGTTGGTTCCTCCCCTCTGATATGACCATTGATTGTAAATATGAGTGGACAGAGCTTGTGTGACGTCACCCGTTGGTTTGTGGAGATCTGCTACGAGCCGTCGAGTTTGCCGTTACGGGCGCAGCCATCGTGGATGTGATGATTTTAGACATGAGGGAGGAGCCATAGACTGTTGGGCGCTATTTGACTGTGATGTTAGCTGAGAGTCGGCAACGCTGCTTACACTCTACGTTACACACTTTCACTGGCAATCTGGATGCAACTGTTGCTGAAAGCTAGTGTGTGTCTGTCTTTTTGTGCAGATTATAAGTGGACTGCGCAGGTTTGATATTCGGTATCAAGGAGACCCGGAGCTGCAGCCCATTAGGAGCTATGAGAACCCCCTGCTGGTCAGGCTTCTCTACCGGATCTCTTCTCTGATTAACGACAGGGTAAGTCGTGTAACACAAACAAATATATTTATTCTATTCACACACAATGAGGCATATTTTCATTTTTTGAGGAACTATAGGGCACTTAACATCTACAACAGGTCTACACTTAGAACGGACCCACTGCGGTTAAGTTTTTGGTGGAACTGTTCGTTTAATAGTCGACTCGGAAGAAAGCAAACGTTTTGACAATAAACCACATCAACACAACAGTATGTGGAGTTAAACTGGACGGGCCCAGTAACCTCTGAATAGTTCTACTTGTTAAATTACAATGTGAGCGGCAGCCAACGGGGGGGATGCATTATGTCGGCAAGGTAATTTAAAAGGCAACCACAACAAAACAAATTGTACAGCCCTATTTCTGATACCGTGGTGGCAGAAATTTTGCCATGGTGGGCCGCCACTACAAAATCAACATAGAGGAAACACTGCTGTTATTAAAACATTTATATTGAAGAATTTCTAGATTCAAAATCCTTTGCTGAAGCAAGGGATAAGGGAAAATGTACAAGACCCTGAAGATAAACTTAACAATAAATACATTTAAAAAGTATTTTCCTTTGAACTATGACGTAAATGTACAGTGAGGAAAATAAGTATTTGAACACCCTGCTATTTTGCAAGTTCTCCCACTTAGAAATCATGGAGGGGTCTGAAATTGTCATCGTAGGTGCATGTCCACTGTGAGAGACATAATCTAAAAAAAAAAAAATCCAGAAATCACAATGTATGATTTTTTAACTATTTTTTTGTATGATACAGCTGCAAATAAGTATTTGAACACCTGAGAAAATCAATGTTAATATTTGGTACAGTAGCCTTTGTTTGCAAGTACAGAGGTCAAACGTTTCCTGTAGTTTTTCACCACGTTTGCACACACTGCAGGAGGGATTTTGGCCCACTCCTCCACACAGATCTTCTCTAGATCAGTCAGGTTTCTGGGCTGTCGCTGAGAAACACGGAGTTTGAGCTCCCTCCAAAGATTCTCTATTGGGTTTAGGTCTGGAGACTGGCTAGGCCACGCCAGAACCTTGATATGCTTCTTACAGAGCCACTCCTTGGTTATCCTGGCTGTGTGCTTCGGGTCATTGCCATGTTGGAAGACCCAGCCTCGACCCATCTTCCTTCCATCGCCCTGTCCCATGTGCAGAAAAACACCCCTAAAGCATGATGCTACCACCCCCATGCTTCACAGTAGGGATGGTGTTCTTGGGATGGTACTCATCATTCTTCTTCCTCCAAACACGGTTAGTGGAATTATGACCAAAAAGTTCTATTTTGGTCTCATCTGACCACATGACTTTCTCCCATGACTCCTCTGGATCATCCAAATGGTCATTGGCAAACTTAAGACGGGCCTTGAAATGTGCTGGTTTAAGCAGGGGGACCTTCCGTGCCATGCATGATTTCAAACCATGACGTCTTAGTGTATTACCAACAGTAACCTTGGAAACGGTGGTCCCAGCTCTTTTCAGGTCATTGACCAGCTCCTCCCGTGTAGTTCTGGGCTGATTTCTCACTTTTCTTAGGATCATTGAGACCCCACGAGGTGAGATCTTGCATGGAGCCCCAGTCCGAGGGAGATTGACAGTCATGTTTAGCTTCTTCCATTTTCTAATGATTGCTCCAACAGTGGACCTTTTTTCACCAAGCTGCTTGGCAATTTCCCCGTAGCCCTTTCCAGCCTTGTGGAGGTGTACAATTTTGTCTCTAGTGTCTTTGGACAGCTCTTTGGTCTTGGCCATGTTAGTAGTTGGATTCTTACTGATTGTATGGGGTGGACAGGTGTCTTTATGCAGCTAACAACCTCAAACAGGTGCATCTAATTTAGGATAATAAATGGAGTGGAGGTGGACATTTTAAAGGCAGACTAACAGGTCTTTGAGGGTCAGAGTTCTAGCTGATAGACAGGTGTTCAAATACTTATTTGCAGCTGTATCATACAAATAAATAGTTAAAAATCATATATTGTGATTTCTGGATTTTTTTTTTTAAGATTATGTCTCTCACAGTGGACATGCACCTACGATGACAATTTCAGACCCCTCCATGATTTCTAAGTGGTAGAACTTAGCAGGGTGTTCAAATACTTATTTTCCTCACTGTATATAAAAATAGTTCCTTTTTAGTTTCCTCTAGATTTCAGACCTTCAGAACAATCTGGTTTCAACAGTTTTTTTCTACTCTCGGCTCAACGTGATGTCAACTCATTTTATTTCATTATATTATATAGTCATCTTCTCCAGAGTTTGTGTTTACGTTACATACACTTCTACACGTAGCTACCTGCTAACGTCAGGGAAACCTTTAATCTTGGTTTTACAGATGTTATTTTCTCCCCAGTGTCTGATCACATTCCTGCTGGAATATATCTGCTTGTGTAGTTTTTAGTTTAGAAGCTTTAACGCTGATTTTTTTACAGTATATACTCGGTTACAGTCAGCCTTGTGTTTGTTCACGCTGCCCCCAAGTTGCCAAAACATGAGTTATAAAACTACCTTTCTGTCATATTTGCTGAAACTGCCCCTATGTTCCAGTAGAACTACATGAAGCAGGTCATTTAAAAATATATCCAGCTCCTCTGGCACCACCTACAGCCTGGAGTGTGATTTGCAAAAATCCACCGCTCCCTGTTCAGATGCACCAATCAGGGCCGGGGGGGATGGGGGGGGGGTGTCTAACTGTGTGTCAATCACTGCTCAGGCACACGCATTCATTCTCCCTTGTGGGGGGAGGGGCTTGGAGAGAGTAAAATGTAAGACCGATAACAGACAGTTAATATTAGAAAAAATAGGTCCACTGTAACAACCAACAAGCTTTTTTTCTTTCAAATTAAAGCTCACTTAGTGCTGTTTGATTATGGAGAAAAGAAATCATAATCAGGATTATTTAACACGATTACTCATTGACTTCTGAAAAGATGTTTTATTTATTTACTAAGGGCCCTATTTTAACAATCTAAGTGCACGGCGTGAAGCGCCTGGTGCAGGTGTGTTTATGGCGTGTCCAAATCCACTTTTGCTAGTTTTACGGCGGAAAAAAGGCTCCGTGCACCGGGCGCCTGGTCCTAAAGGGTTGTCCTTAGTGTCTTCATTAATCAGAGGTGTGTTTTGGGCGTAACATGCAATAAACCAATCAGAGATCATCTCCCATTCCCTTTAAAAGCCAGGCGCGTTTGGACATTGGAGCATTGCTATTATGATGGAGGATTTGCATTTGTAATATTTTTATTTGTAATCTTCTGCATGTGTGTGTGCTGCTGTGCGTCCCTGTGTGTGTAACAAGCATAGTGTGCGCGCTGTACACGAGCCTAGGAGCATTTTACTAATTTGTTGTTAAAATAACAATGAAATGCTGCGTTATTGACTTTAGACTGTTTTTTTGTTGTTCAATGGCGCGATCACTTCCCGCTGCCTCAAGATAACAATACGCCCAGAATGCACCTGAACACACCTCCCTGTAAGACCAGCACGCCCATGGGTGCACAGATGGGTGCAGGTGCATTTGCTATTTAAACGACACGGGCGCTGGACGGCCTTAAAATAGCGAAGACACTCGTCAGGCTTTGCGCCGCGCACTAGACAGGGCCCTTAGTGTTAAACCGGGGATAAAACAGTGAAAAAGCTAAACATATCAACAGCCTAGCTTAGCACAGATCCTGGAGGTAACGGGCTCCATCTAACCTACTGCTCCCAATAAGTGTAAGTGAATATAGTTCCCAGTATGTATACGGATAGAAGATGGCTGTGTCTCATGTGACCTTGTTATTTGTACACCCTGTGACGATACAAATCACAACATGTAAATAGGAACATGTTGGCGTTATTTTGTCACTTATTGGGAGCAGTATCTGTCCTAAGCTAGGCTAGTGATGGGTGCGTCTGACAGAGTTACACCACGCACGGAGATGAGAAGGGTATGTATGGACTTATCCAACTCGGGGGGTTAATTTGAATAAGACACAGTCCCAATAAGTCGGCGTGTTCCTTTAATTAATAGTAATTTAATCTGAGAAAATGTTCATATCTCCCACAGTTTGGAGGGCACATGAATGCGCTCTGCTCGCGCCCAGACTTCCTGGGTCGCCTGGGTCGTCACTACTTGGCGGATCCCGATTCTACGACACAACTGAAGCAGAGCCCGCTCTCCCGGCGGACGTTGGAGAGGAACCGGCAGCCGCGGCTGAGCCTGCGCCCGCTGGCCAGCTACCGGACCATCCTGCTGCTGCTGGTCTTCTACGTGTTCGGAGCCGTCCTGTCGTTGGGACCCGTCTCCAGCACTTTGCTCATCCTCGGTGGCGGGTTCCTGTTGGGACTCGTGATGACTCTGTTTGGAGACAAACTGAAAAAACACTAGCTGAGCCGCGGGGTCCCTACACACGTCGGAAACATCCGCACATCATCAATGCCATCAAGTCCAGCTTTAAATGTTTTTGCTAAGCAAAAATGTGTGAAATCCAGTGGATGACAAATGTTTGTTATTGATGCACGGCTGCAACTAACTGATGATCTTCATAACAAGTCATAATTTCATAAGTCAGTTATTTTCTTTAATCATCGTTTAGACTATATCAACTTTTTATTTAATGCCTGTAGCCAAAAGTGGTGTCATCAAAACAGTCTAAAACCCCCAAAATATGAAATTTACTACAATGTAAAGATGAGAAGAAAACATCTTAACTTTCACATTTTAGAAGCTTAAAGCTATAGTGCGTAGTTTCTGCCGCCCCCATGAGGAATAGTGTAAGAACTCGCTGTAGTGTAAGTACTCGCTGAAAACTCATTTTAGTTCATGGGCCACACACCCCTAATTTAACCTCAAGTGGGTCGGACCAGTAAACCATTCCAGAAAGATTAGAAACTTTATCTGCTTGATGTTGGCAAACGCAGGTTGCTTCTGCTACGACAGCGTTGTAAGGCCATTATAGGAAAAAATAATAATGTTGCGGACCGGGAGAGAGGGCTAACATCCTTACACACAGTGGCAGTTCTATATTGTTTTATTTCATCATAGGTAACGTGAAATCCAAAATGTTCCCACACACCAGACTATAAACGACGCTGGCGCATCCTCCAGCTCCGGGCAGCCTCTCTGCCACCTGACATTTCTGCATGTGACGTGACGTGACCTGCAGCGGGCGGCACCCCACTCGGCTCGGTGCCTCTCCAAATCTGACGAAAATCTTTTAAACTGACCTTAAACTGACTGTTTTCAGAAACACGTTTCGGTAAACTATTTTAGTACAATATGAGATCGTATTCTGAACGAGCCGCCATGACAGTCTCTTTTGATATTAGGCTAGGGACCAGCCAGACCCATGTGACGCGATCGTCCAATCAGCTGCCATGGGTTGCGTTTGTCACGCCCATCCCGCTCCTCATTTTCAGTAAGTGTTTTAACATAGGTGTCGAAAGTGGGCACTACGGCAGTAAGTGGTTAGTGCACATTAACAGTGTACTGACGAACCGTGCGGTTCACACACGCTCCGAACCGAGACTAGCGAACCGAGCGGTTCGGGTGTTTTTTCATGAACCGTACCACCCCTACCGGTTGTGGCCCACATGCCGTATGTTTGACCCCCCCCGATCTAAAGGGACAGCATTTTGAAACAAGACGTGTAGGAACCCTGCTGGCAGTAGACTGGCAGCTCTTTTGTTCTTGCTTTCTGATGGGACTGCCTAACTGTTTTAAAGGTGGTTCTTAAAGCCCTGTAAACACAGAGCCTTGTTGCTCTGTTGCTAGAGTTTGTCTTTTTCTTTTTCGACAAGTATCTGAAAACAGATGCCGGCCAAAAAACCTTCAATGTAATTAAACTGACTGTTTTTCACCGTAAGAGCAGAATGCCTTTTAGTCCAAAAGATTCAATAAACAGTTTGCACTTGTTTGTAGTTCTGTTGGTTCCTAATTCATTCGTTTATTAATGGGAAGTGTACAAATCTAATAGACAAAAGATTTTAAGCAAAATCGAGGTATGCCAAACACGTTTTGATAATTTTTTTATTGAGAAGCAAAGAGAAAACATTACACATCACATACTTTGCCAAACACTTGATAATTCATCTTTATTCCACTAACTTTGTCTCGTACATAAAGTTTTCATAAAAGGTAAAAATAAACCAAAAGTAAGGTTACATTGTGACTTAAACAGTTCATAGCAACAGTTTACTCCTGATTTCACCAACAATGGAGGGTTTGCTTGCTATTAGGGTTGCATTAGGTCTCATTAGGCCATGTAACATCTACACTACACATAGTGATGGAGTACTCGAGTCCAACTCGAGAATCTATTCTCTGGACTCGAGACTTGACCTCGCTGACTGAGGACTTGACTCGGACTCGATGATATATAAAATCGGACATTGGATGAAGTTTCTGACTTAATAGGTTATACAAATTTGATATAAGGTGTTACACTTTTCCTGTTTCGGCCGGGATCTCTTTTGTTCCTCGCAGCCATACCCTTCTTCAATCGGACAACGCTACCGCTCGCTCTCCTTGCTTGACAACACACTTAACGCTGCATTCTCGCTCTTTAAGTGCATGATTCGCGGGCTCCCTAACCCTACTACATAGTCCCTTTCCGACCGGAGGGATTTTTGCAGTTACTAGAACATAACATTCTTAGAACCCTTTTTTTCCTGGTGTTCCAACTGGACCAA
This sequence comes from Perca schrenkii, assembly GCA_025617405.1. NCBI lineage: Eukaryota > Metazoa > Chordata > Actinopteri > Perciformes > Percidae > Perca > Perca schrenkii. The sequence continues at coordinate 39,054,441 of CM046790.1, read as the reverse complement.
TTTGGGGATTATTAAATTGCTCTGACTGCAGTTCCCTGTAACTCTTTCAGCTCCTACTTCAGGGCACGGTCTTCTCCCTTTTGTGGTGGTTAGATGGCTGTGTTATAATAAGAAAAGGTCTGCACTGGCATTCAGACAACTTTGCTCATGATGCCCATTCAATTTGCCAGTGTAGGCCTTTTGTGTTCACACAGCCATCTGATCACACCTGTTGACATTCTTTTGAAATGTTTGTGTATCATCACAAAAGGCCTACACTGGCTAGTTGAATGGGTATGAAGGTAAATATGGTGCAAAACGTGAGAGCTTGTAGAATGTTAAAATTTGCACTTGTAAAAATAGAATTTGCACTTGTAAAAAATATTCACACACACGTGATCTGAATTTGAAGTCATACAAAGAAAAAAACCATGAGAGCTTGTAAAAAACAAAAAAATCGGAACTTGTAAGTTGAAATTTGCACTCATAGCAAATGTTGATACACCTGTGTTCTAAATGTGAAGAAGTGGCAATAAGGTCTAAACGTGTCGAAAAGGAGAAACCTGAGATTAGAGAAGTGCTGCAGATTCATACTATGTTAACACACACACACACTGACAGTTGGTCTGACACTGACTTCTGTGCGAGTGTGTGAAAGGCTTGTGTTTTATGTTATTTCAAACAAGCAACTTACTTTTTCTTCAAACCGTCCAAAGTGTTGACTCGACTGGAGCTGCCAGAGAATGTAAGACATTTAATTTAATTGGTCGAGGGCGTTTTTGTCTGTGGTGTTAAAGCAATCACTAAATATTTTTGGGAAATGAGCTTATTTGCATCTGTGTGGACCGGCAAGACCTTCCTCAACAGCGCCGTAGAGGAAGGTCTGGCTGTAAGAGACTACAAACATGGATGTCTCAATGATTAAACAGGACTGCATTAAAAAAACAGACACAAGTGTAAACTGTCAGATGGGTTTTATTCAACAAGAGACCCAAGTTCCACTGATTCATCAGCTGGTTAATAAGACAGAAACCTATCAAAGTGAACAGGATCTCCTTTAACATCACATGCGACTACAATGTGCCTGTTATAAGCACCCTCGTACTCACAAGGAGCGACAGTAGCATCCTTCAGTCTGCAGACAACAATGTTAAAGGGTGCTCGGCTTTTTCTGAGATTGCGAACGCCAGGTTTCTTTTTATTAAAGTATTTCTGTCCTCCAGTCCCACAGATGTCTCTGACGGTTCCGATAGGCGCCCCGATGAAGGTATTCATCGGCTTACAGTTGCCGTTGTAGTCCGTGATTCTTCTGTCATTCATCACCTTGGTGCAGTCGTTATTGTTCATCTCCTCGTGGATATGCTGATTTATAAACTTTGCAGCCAGTTTTTTCTTCTCTCACAAAATCCAGAGAGATCGCCCCAATGTAATAACGTCCCAATGTAATAACGTCTCAATGTAATAAGATCACAATATAATAACGTCACAATATAATAACGTCACAATGTAATAACGTCACAATGTAATATCGCCCCAATGTAATAACGTCCCAATGTAATAACGTCTCAATGTAATAAGATCACAATATAATAACGTCACAATATAATAACGTCACAATATAATAACGTCCCAATGTAATAACGTCCCAATGTAATAACATCACAATATAATAACCTCAAAATGTAATAACAAGGTCACAATATAATAACATCACAATATAATAACGTCACAATGTAATAACATCACAATGTAATAACAAGGTCAAAATGTAATAACGTCACAATATAATAACAACGTCCCAATGTAATAACTTTTACAATTTAATAACATCACAATGTAATAACAAGGTCACAATGTAATAACATCACAATATAATAACGTCACAATGTAATAACGTCACAATATAATAACAACGTCCCAATGTAATAACTTTTACAATTTAATAACGTCACAATGTAATAACAAGGTCACAATGTAATAACATCACAATATAATAACGTCACAATGTAATAACGTCACAATATAATAAGGTCACAATGCAATAACAAGGTCAAAATGTAATAACGTCACAATATAACAAGGTCACAATGTAATAACGTCACAATATAATAACGTCCCAATGTAATAACAAGGTCACAATGTAATAACGTCACAATATAATAACAACGTCCCAATGTAATAACAAGGTCACAATGTAATAACGTCACAATATAATAACAACGTCCCAATGTAATAACAAGGTCACAATTTAATAACGTCACAATGTAATAACAAGGTCACAATGTAATAACATCACAATATAATAACGTCACAATGTAATAACATCACAATATAATAAGGTCACAATGCAATAACAAGGTCACAATGTAATAACGTCACAATATAATAACGTCACAATGTAATAACGTCACAATATAATAACAAGGTCACAATGTAATGTCACAATATAAGAACATGGTCACAATGTAATAACAAGATCACAATGTAATGTCACAATGTAATAACAAGATCACAATGTAATGTCACAATGTAATAACAAGGTCACAATGTAATGTCCCAATGTAATAACAAGGTCACAATGTAATACGTTTACTTAATTATTATATATTAACCCTATTCTCACGAACCATTCATTCCAAAAGCTACTAAACGTTTAGCACTGCCATTTGTAAGTATTCTTAGTTTTTTTGCTATATAACAACAGTACAGAAAAAAAATCATAATCAGGATTTTTTATTAAGAAGATTACTCATTGACATCTGAAGAGATGTTTTATTTATTGAACTCAAAAAAAAGTGAAACAGTTAAACATATCGGGCCCTATTTTAACGATCTAAGCGCACGGCGTGAAGCACCAGGTGCAGGTGTGTTTAGGGCGTGTCCAAATCCACTTTTGCTAGTTTGACGGCGGAGAAAAGGCGCTGTGCGCCGGGTGCCTGGTCCTAAAGGGTTGTACTTAGTGTCTTCATTAATCAGAGGTGTGTTTTGGGCGTAACATGCAATCAACCAATCAGAGATCATCTCCCATTCCCTTTAAAAGCCAGGCACGTTTGGACCTTGGAGCATTGCTGTTATGATGGAGGATTTGGACCATAATATTGTTATTTACATGTTTGTGTGCTTATTTCAAAATGTGTGAAAGATACAATGACATATAAGCAGTTAAAACATCTTGTGGTGAAAAAGGTTATATATATATATATATATATATATATATATATATATATATATTATATATATATCTTTCTTCAAATGTCTTTCAAAGCCAGAAGAGAAGAAAACATCAGTTCTGGTTGGTTATTACTTAGACTGATGCACCGTGTTATTACAAGATCCGCAGCATTATGTAATGATTTATTACAAAATGCAGAGAAATGTATCATAGATTGTGTTCAGGGTTTTTATTAAAAGCGTGCAGCGAAAGCGTCAAGAAATTCTGGTAAAAAAAGGCGACAAAAACTGTTGAAAGCGAGCAGCAAACAAAAATTAATTAAAGAAAACCTTTAAAATAAAAGCCCCAAACCAACCGGACAGTTTGGGTTCAGTTCAAACAGAGCAAAGAGATTAGAGAGGAGATGCAGATTCATCACATACTTTAGACTTTTCTTGCAATAAAGAATAAAAATAAAGTTAGAGAAGAGAGTCAGAGAGGGTTTTCTTACTGAAGAGTTGGTGCAGAAAAGCTTCAGGTGCAAAGATCCAAAAACAGAAGAAGTTCTGTCCTTCAGTCCTCTGCTTTTCATTCAGTAAAAAGGATTAAATGTAGAAATGTAAAAGCTAAACTGCGCAAAGTCTGAAGGAGAAGAGAATTAGAAATGTAATCATCTGCTGTTTTCTATCCTCCGACAGAGAGAGGTTGGGTCTGAAGGAAACAGCTGAATATCATATCCATATACAGTAAACAATCAGCTACAGGTCCAGGCGTTACACCCACACTGATCCAGATTTAAACACACTTTACTGACGGTCAGAGACGAACACAGGAAATGTAAAAGAGGAAGTTAAGATGTCTACTTTTAGGGCGTTTTCACACTTTGTTCAATGCAGACGCTGACTGTAAATGATGACCTACAAAAATAGACAAACATGAAAAACACTGTTTTATATTACAAAGTGAAACATAAGGCCCCCATAATTTTTGGTACAAAAACGCAAAAGAAATGCAAAAAATAAATGTCAATAACAACATTTAACATTTAAAAACTTGAGAGACCTCGAAAAAAGTGGGAGAAAAAAATAACAAAAAGAATGACATTTAAAAAAAATTTCGTTCAGTTTTCAGTCTGTTCTTTGTCATTTTCTTGACGTTTGTGTCCTTTTGTGCACAAAAAAAGCTCAGTTTTCGGCCAGTCTTCGGTCAGTTTCCGGGCTGTTTTTGGTCATTTTACGGCCAGATTTTCAGTTACATTATGGCTTGTTTACGGCCAGTTTTCAGTTGGTTTCCGGTAGAGCCTGTCCTATAAAGGATTTTTAAGGCCGATACCGATACAAATATTTGGTGATTTAAAAATCTGATATTCCGATATATCAGCTGAAATATATTTAAAAAGAAAATCCAGAAACGCGTAACAAAACAAACAGATTTCCCTTACATTAGTTATTTGTAGTTATTTATGAGTCCTCACTAAAATAATATGACAATGCAGTTTAAAAATAAACTTCACATCAAAATATATTAAAGTTCTGATAAATAAAATGCAAATACAAACTTTAGATATGAAACTTAAAGTCCTTTGAACAAAAACACAATAACAAAAAAAAGAAATCAAAGATTGTTGCCAACAGGGACATTGTAAAGCGGCCTCTGGTGGACAAACTACGCAACGTCAACACTCAGAACATGGTTGAAGGGGATTTCCTCTGTTTTATATTTTATTTTTTAAATATTCATTTATCATTTATTTGTCATTATAAATGATTCTGATGAATGAATATTAAAAAAAATAAAAATAAAAAAAATGCCGATACCAATAGTGCCTGATATCGGCCCTGCCGATAACATCAGCCGGTCTCTAGTTTCCGATCAATTCTCAGTCGGTTTGAGGCAAAGAAAGAACACTTTTACTGCATCAAACTCTTTATTCAACTGTAAATGTTTGAATCAAAGCTTTATCGGTAAAGCAGACACACGGTACAGAGAGCGGCTCACTGGGCATGCTCAGTGGTGACGTCATCGTACTCCACGCCTTCATCACGCTCGGTCATCTCCATGGAGACAACTGGTTGGTTTCCTGTGGGCGGAGCCAAGAGGTGAGGATGATGATGATGATGATGATGATGATGATGATGTTCGTGTTCCAGAAAAGTTAACAAGACTTTCACCCAGGAAACGGGTGTTTTAATCCAAACCACCATCTTTTTTTAATCTTAACTAGTCATTTTGGTGTCTAAACGCCGCTGCATGGCGCTCACTTTTTCTCGGCTATATTTAACTGTAAAGACCGTTTAACTCTCAGATTCGGTCAGTGTACATATTTTAGTCTGAATCTTGGCTCAGTGTTTGGTGTTAAAGGTACTTTATTGTCATATACACATAGCAAAATTCATTCTCTGCCTTTAACCCATCCCTCAAGGGAGCAGTGGGCAGCCATTTACAGAGCCCACACTGACTGGAGAACCTAGTACATGTTTTCTGATGGTGGGGGAAACCAGAGCACCCGGAGAAAACCCACGCAAACATGAGGAGAACATACAAACTCCACACAGAAAGGCCCGGACCTGGATTCAAACCCAGAACCTTCTCGCTGTGAGGCCACACTGATAACCATTGGGCCACCATGCTGCTGGTGAATAAAGTGTAATGTGCTGGAGAAGATTTGGGCAACATGTTTTTGTTTCTCGTTGCGCCTCATTTAGAAGAAAGCCAGTGTTAAATGTTAAAACACCCCGACTCTGATAACCATCAAACGTCTCAACTTCCCCTTTTGTGTGTGTGTGTGTGTGTGTGTGTGTGTGTGTTGTGTGTTTCTGTGTGTGCATACATGTGTGTGTCTGTGTTCCTGTGTGTGTGTGTGTGTGTGTGTGTGTGTGTGTGTGTGTGTGTGTGTGTGTGTGTGTGTGTGTGTGTGTGTGTGTGTCTGTCGGTGTTGGTGTCACCTGTCTTCTTCTTCCTGCTGCAGCAGATGGACACCATCACACCTGTAGAGATGCAGTACAGACAGAAGACCAGCAGGGGGAGCAATAGTCTGAAAACAAACAGAGGGGGAGGTGGGGAGGGGGAGGAAGGAGGAGGGGAGGAAGGAGGGAGGGAGGTGGTTGCAGGATCTGTGGACAAAAAGAGTGAGTTAATAATGTGTTTCTATTTCAGGACTTCCAGAATCTGTGATGTCTCTGAGGCTACATTTACATCGCTACGTTTTGGTTTAAAAAGGAATATCTTCTGCTACGTTTCCCCCCTCTCATTCCCCCTGCTCTGGTGTTTCCCCCACTCATTCCCCCTGCTCTGGTGTTTCCCCCTCTCATTCCCCCTGCTCTGGTGTTTCCCCCTCTCATTACCCCTGCTCTGGTGTTTTCCCCCCTCTCATTCCCCCTGCTCTGGTGTTTTCCCCCCTCTCATTCCCCCCTGCTCTGGTGTTTCCCCCCTCTCATTCCCCCCTGCTCTGGTGTTTCCCCCCTCTCATTGCCCCTGCTCTGGTGTTTCCGAGCCCCTAAACCGGAGACATTTAGAACACTTCTGACCCATTTTGGTTTGGAATCTGCGGGGTTGTGTTGCAGTCTCAACGACTGCAAACGGAGACCTTTGGCAACACCGACACCGACGCCAACGTTTCTCCTCCTGATTGGGTCTTATCGATCACGACGTCTCGTTCTCTGAGACTAAAGCTACTAACATTATGTCCAGTATTCCAGAATGTTGATGAGATATGAGGTTTGGGTGTGCTTGGACTCCCTCTCGACAGTTACATATTCCATATGTACGGAGGAACTGACCCAATCTTTTTTCTAATCCTAACTATCGTTTTGGTGTCTAAACTTAACAGTCGTCGCTGCATGCTGCTCACTTTATCTCGGCTAAACTCAACTGTCTACAGTTCTGACAGTCGCCTGATTTCCTAGTATATGATGGAAAGCTGTTGTTGTGAAAGCGTGTGTCTGTTTGTTGTTCGTCTCCCTGCGTTAAACTGTTTTCATGAAGATGTTTGAGTTGTCCTGACCTCTGACAGTCAGCCTGCTCTCTCCAGACATCATCACCATGTCGGACTCCTGAGCACTGCAGCTGTAGACGCCTTCGTCAGACGGTTGGACACTGCTGATGGTGAACTCTGGCGGCAGATGATCTACTTTAGTCTCTTCTCCAATCACACGCTCTCTCCACATAGACCGGACTTCGTATCTTGACCTGCAGCGCAACGGGACATCATCTCCTGTCATCACCGGGAGAGCGGGGATCTCCAGGGTCACATGAGCTAAACAACAGAGACACATGGAGCATGTTAGCATATGTTAGCATATGATAGTATGGTACAAGTAGTTGGTTTTTGTACCAGACACATGGATTCGGAGATTGCTGCTCTTCGTCCCAGCTCTGTCTTCACACCAGTAGATTTTGTCGTCTGCAGCTGGAGAGAGATCGGAGACGATGCAGGAGGAACCAGCAAACGTCCCAAAGTCCTGTAGATCTTCATCACATGACTGAGTCCGTCCACCGTAGGCATCGGCTCTCTTCAGCCTCCATCCAGCAGAGACCTGTCCTCCTGCACACCTCAGAGACACACTCTCCCCTTGGAGGAACTGAGGACGGTTTGGACTGACATCCACAAACACTGCAGCACAGACAGACAGAGGGACAGACAGACAGACACAGAGAGAAAGACAGACAGGCAGAGAGACAGACACAGAGAGACAGAGAGAGACAGAGTGTATGTATTACCAAAGAGACAGAGAGACAGATGGACAGAGGAGAGGCATATAGAACAGTCCCTCCAGAAAAACGTGATTATGCGATCGCATAATTCAATGCATAATCAGCCAAAGTCCGCATATTTATGCCGGGGGGGGCCCATTTTTTCAAATACGCCGCACTTTCGCCGCATAAATTGTCGATTTCCGTGCAAAATATGCGGGTCTTGCATGATTTCATAATCTGCGCATTTTTGTTGCAAAAAAGTCACATCAGAATCAGAATCAGAATCAGAAAGGGTTTTATTGCCAAGTACGTTTTTTGACACATACAAGGAATTTGTTTTGGTGTTGCTGGTGCACATCACACATTCTCTAAATGTAATATTAAACAATATAAGTATAGGTAAACAATATAAGTATATGTACACAGTATGTATTAAATTAAAAATAAAGATAGAAATAAAATAAAATAGATAAATAAAGAGCAAAGAGCATTAGAGCAGAGAGAACAGTGGCATGAAGAGCCAGGTGGAGAGTCAGGGTGGTTTCCGGGCCTTGTTAATAAGGCTAGTGGCGGAGGGGAAAAAGCTGTTCATGTGGCGTGAGGTTTTGGTCCTGATGGACCTCAGCCTCCTGCCAGAGGGGAGGGGCTCAAAGAGTTTGTGTCCGGGGTGGGAGGGGTCAGCCACAATCTTTCCAGCACGCTTCAGAGTCCTGGTGGCGTAAAGGTCCTGGAGCGGCGGCAGATTGCAGCCAATCACCTTCTCAGCTGACCGAATGACACGCTGCAGTCTGTATATATATCATATATCATATATCTTAGCAGAAAGTTGAAAAATGTTGCGTTTACTTCACACAAGAGCAGCCTTTTTCCCCCGTTGCCATGGGAACTTATGAAGTGATGCAATTATACGACGTGAACATCATCGAAAAGCAGGGTGTTGGGGGAATCACTTTTTTTTCTCTTTTTCATCAAACCGCAGTTTTTGCAAGTTCCCGCAATTTCATCGCATAAAATTGCATAAATATCCCGCATATTCCATCGCAATTTTTAAGAAAACGTGCCGCATAATCAAGGATTTTTGCCCAAAACAATCAGAAAAAATTTTTTTTCTGGAAGAACTGATAGAAGCTTTTGCCTTTTCAGTCTGTTTACTGTTTGAGTTTACACTTTGATACTGTATGTTTATCATTTTATATTTTCATTATTATTTAGTGTCAGCTCACCTGCAGACACAGTCAGTCCAGACAGCAGCACACCTGCAACATATCATTATTAATATTAAAACTGTTAATGTGTTGATCAGGTTTCATGAAGACGTTTATCTCTATGAAAACTTAAAGTCTGAAGGAAGAAAAGGAGAAAAGACATCAACAGTAGTTAAAGTGTGATCTGAGTTCATATATATCAGGAAGGAAAGACGGTAATAGAAACGTTACAGAAGCTTTTCCCTCAGACTTTTCAGTCACTGTTGACTGTTTGAGTTTACACCGTTAATTGGTAGCAATATTACCTTCAAACTCAAGTAATCTGATTACAGAGAGCGGGAACAGGAGAGCATCTCTTCCCCATAACTTACACTGTTTCAATTAAAATAACGACTTATTGAAAGTAGCGCTTAGAGATCTAAAGTGTGATGAATGTGCGTTTCTTACTGTTAGTGTTTTTTTCTATGATCTTTATAACTTATACAAAAAGCAATAAAATATGTTATTAAAGTCGGCGATAAGCAATGATCGGTTTTATTTCCTGCCATCAAAACTGTGGAACGACTTCTTTATTGTTTCATAATCAACACGGTTTTATCAACCAGCCCGTTCCACTTTTATCATTTGAACATCAATATCTAATAACTTTGATTTTAACATAGCCTATATAATCATCCAGAGGAGAGAGTTAAAGTTGTGATGAAGTGGCGAATGAACGAATTTAGACTCACCGAGCAGCGGAGACACGAACAACGAAGCCTTCATGTTGTCAATCTCTGCACAAACTGATCACACCTCTCGGCATCAAACCACAGCTTCTGTTTTCTTCATTCTTACAAATATCAACCAACCTGATTGGTTCTCAACACAAAGTTACACCCATTCAGACAACTAGTCTGGCTATCACCAGACCAAGCTCAATCTTTTAAGATTATGGCCCAATGAATTTGAACTAACCCTTTAAATCACCAAAGTCCCACAATAAAACTAACTAAGTGAGCGATGGAGGCAGCAACTCCCATCGTGTTCTAGGTGGTTAAATGGTTGTTATAGTCAAAAGAAGTCTGGTGTCTTTGAAGAGAGCAGAGATAACACCGTCGGTTCCCGGTTGTAAATGGCTGTCTGACAGCAAGGTATGGCCCTGAAAATATTCTAAATATATCCTTGTAATGTCCTTCGTGTCACTGGGACTAGTTTAGTTTATTTAACGCGTTCTCAGAGACTTCGCGCGTTCGCGTGCAGGATGGGTCTCGGGACACCGAAGGACGAGGCAAGGCCAATACAGAACCGTCAAATAAACTGAACGGGTCCCAGTGACCCGAAGGACAACACAAGGGTTAAAGGGATACCCGTCCGATTTTTTAACCAGCTTTGTGTCGGGGCAAACTACGCCACTGACTGAAGAACCAAGAGCAGGGTTACATTTCAGTAGTGGCCCTAAGTTTTCAATAAATTTGGGTAAAACCGGGTCAATCATGTTTTGAAACTAAGAAGAAGCTGTTAAAACAAATATGTAGAAAGTTGGAAAATGATCTGGATTAACTTCATGACCTGCACAACAGACAAAAAGATGGAGACTCGGTTTTATGATGAAACCATTTTGTCTCGTGCTAGGGCGGGGTTAAAATAATGCATTTTCCAATTAATAATCTAACAATAATGTAATAACAATCTCTGTTTGAGTAATCTGGCATCGATTAATGAAATCCAGAAATTGATCTTTTAACATCTGTCTTTTCATCATAGATGTAGAAGTAAGAAGTACTTTAAACTAACTTTTGGGGCTCAGTTCTTAATGTAAACATGAACCTGGTGCATTATAACACATATTAGAGGGTTGCTTTCTGCTTCTACACTTTACAGCAGAAGTTCACTGAGAATGGGCGCCTGGGTAGCTCACCTGGTAGAGCGCACGCCCATATATAGAGGTGTACTCTGGACGCAGCGGCCGCAGGTTTGACTCCGACCTGCGGCCCTTTGCTGCATGTCATTCCCCCTCTCTCTCCCCTTTCCTGGAAAAGTAATGGAATTAGTAAAATATATGAACATTTTGAAAAGTCATGGAATTTTACAGTAATCTTCTGTGATTCTTTGCCATAAAGTAACATAACGCAGAATTTATTTTCTGTAGCTGTCGACGTAACGCAGCGCTAATATATGTCAAGGGATTTTGTTAACCATCACGTATGTCATATGTTTATTTGCCAGCTATCTGAAATTGTGTTTGTCACTTTTTAGATATTATTTTCTTTGGCAATTTTTCAGGCCTTTATTTGTATAGGACAGTTAAGACTTGAAAGGGGGAGAGAGAGGGGGAATAACATGCAGCAATGGGCCTCTGGTGCTTTTCAATTTGGGGATCCTACTAGTTAAAAAGGTTGAAGGAACATGAGGCACTCGAGACGGTAACGTTTAAAAAGCCTATAATATCTTCTTGGCTATAAAGTCATTAAAACATTAAAGCATAGGCATGTTTTAATGATTTGTAGCCAAGAAGATATTAAAGGCTTTTTTAAATGTCACCCGCTCTACTGCCTCCGTTTGCTTCAACCTTTTTTATGTTTGAACAGAGAGTTCAAGAGTTTGAATCTGATGTTTTTAATAATGACGGGCAAGTGTACATTTAATATTTCATGGATGAATACAATTTGTATCAGTCATTAGAGAAATGTTATGTAGTATGTAGGCTACGTACTTGTGTTTCAGACTTCCAGAAATTTGTTTATAATTAGAGTGCTCATATTATGCTCATTTTCAGGTTCATAATTAGGTTGTACCAGAATAGCTTTACATGGTTTAATAAAAAAAACACCATATTTTTGTTGTGCTGCACATTGCTGCAGCTCCTCTTTTCACCCTGTGTGTTGAGCTCTCTGTTTTAGCTACAAAGTGAGGCATCTCACTTCTGTTCCATCTTTGTTGGTAGTTGCACATGTGCAGTCCCTTGGTAAAGACTACTAGCCAGTCAGAAGCAGAGTATGAGGGAGTGCCACGCTAGCAGATAGGGGAGCATTATAATATATAATATATATAATAATAATATATAATATATTGTCTCTGAAGTAAAGGCTGGACTACAATAGAGCTGTTTGGAGCAGTTTGTGAACAGTGTTTTATGTTGGAGATGGTAAGTCCCTTTGGGGGGACTTTTTCACTTTGTAAACCTAACATGCACAAAAAAAGATACATAACAAAATAAAGCAAAGGGAAAATGCCAAAAAGCATAATATGAGCACTAACTGCTTGAGATTGAAGCATGTTGTTTATTTTTATACAATACATCTGGTCTGGTTATCCTTCTGTGGGCTCAAATAGTCAGTTACTGTTAAATACCGGCTGTGTTGTAAACCCGTAACGATGACACGCACTAAGGGTCAAAGGTCGACCGCAGAATAGAAAAATTGTTCTAATACAAAATATAACTTTCCCACCTTATGTTTGAAACCTTTTTGTCAGGTGGAAGGTGAAGCTCGGACCCAAATGCAGTTCAAGGATTTAATAATAAACACAGATCAGACAGCAAAGCACGACACGACAGTTCTCCATGACACAGACACACACTAACAGAAACAATGATCTGACAAAAGACAGGGGAAACACAAGCTAAGTTTCCATCCACTTGTCAATCAAATTATCTGAAGTTTGGTAAAAACTCATGCGAATAAAGCTGGTGAAAGTGTGTTTCCATCCAATAAAAACCTGTTGCGTAATGACGTGACATGCTCTTTTGCGATTAAATTGGTATATCGAATTGATTTGAAACATTTTGCGGTGTTTCCATTTTAATTTTCTCACTGAATCGCACAACATTCAAGCAAACATTTGCGAACAAGGTTTTGCTAGATGGAGGAAGCTCCAATGGGCCTTTGGCTGAGGATCTTATCCAGCTCATCAAAAAGGTGGAAGTTGCCTTTTATTTTTCCTTCGGTACCGCTGAGAGACAACTCTCTTTTTTGAGACATGTATCGCTGTTTAAGCTTCTTCCATTTACTCTGCAGGACGTCCCACAGCTTGTCCTAACCTTTGTTGATCATTTCCTTTGCGAGTTCTTGATAAATTATGGCATTTCTTAGATTTTTGCTATCTAAAATAGCCATTATATTTGGCTCGTAAATTAGCCTAAATTTAAAAAGTCTCTCGTCTCCTCATTCGTCCACTTCCATCATGTCTTTGTTGACACCTGCATGTGTGCAAACAGAGCAGAAATACTGGGTGGAAAATGAACTAAAACTTCTTCTTCTTCGTTTTGTGGCAGGTTGCAACCCTAAAATGACCTAAAACCTAATCGCAATTCATTAATTTATTCGGCAAATAATGTTTCCATCAGCGTTTATCGTGTAAGCCGTATATCGATCAAGAGAAAAGACCGAACATATTTCCTTTAAGTCGATTTTCATGAAATGTCGAATTTTACTGTTTCCATAAGGCATTTTTCATTTGATATCACTTAATTTGGATAAAAACGTGCTACCACTCCTTCAGATCCCTGAAAAACCTCTCCTCCCTCTCTACAGCCTCACGGTGCCGCCTCTCCTCACGCTCTACAGCCTCTCTTGCCTCTCTCAGGTCTCCTCTCTGTTCTGGTGCTCTTGCTCCATCACCTGCACCTGGCGCCTCTTTGGGGGTAGACACGTTGGAGGAAGCACCCTTGTCCGATGTCACCACGGGAGGGGGTGAGGCCCTCCCCACTTCCGGGTTTGGAAGAAGCAAAGAGAATAGGCGGCTCCACAGACAGTCTGCTCCCAGTTGCTGCATCCATAAGTGCATACCACTTCCAAGAAACGACAGTGGCCTTAAAATAAAGTTCATGTTTGTTGCAATTTTGCAATTCTTATAATAAATATAGATAGTGGTTTCTGCCACTTCTACCATTTTTTTTTAACAATTTATTCACACACACACACACACACACACACACACACACACACACACACACACACACACACACACACACACACACACACACACACACACACACACACACACACACACACACACACAGTCTGTAACTGAATAACCGACAGCTTTAGCTTTAGCTACAACACTCGTTCGTTCTTACCCGACGTTACATTGAACTTGTAGCTAAGCCTGTGGTCTTAGCTAGCTAACCTTAGCTATTAGCAAACCAACATATAACTTTATGCCCAAACAACTCGACGGACATATTTTTTTTGTTACATAAAACGTAACAAAAAAAACGTTACAACAGCATCAATGTAATCTATATGTTGGGAACTAAACCCGACCACTTAGCACTCATTCTTATGAGGCTGACTGGCTCCTCTTCACCGGCTGCCATTAACATTACCTTAGCTACATTGAAATACCGTTGTTAGGAGCAGGACCGTCAGGGGGAGAAGCACAATTATTAATGCTAAACTAAGTAGTTACTAGTTAGTGATGGTATTAGCTAACTTAGTTACAAGAAAACCGATATATTTATAGAATGCACAAACAAGTGAACGGAATTTTGTAACCGTTACATGCAGTACAAAAACATTATGAACATGAAAAAAATCATTTTGATTGATGCTAACTTACTTTTTCGTGAAGAAGACAACATATGGCTGCTGTAGAATTAATCCTGCACGCAGCCAACACATACTCAACATTCTTCTTCACATTCTTCTTGTTTTGGCGATGTCCTTGTTGAAACAGTTTGCCTGTGTTGGCAGCATACAGTATATAAACGGTTGGTGTCAATGCCCGGGAAGTGCCACCTACACTTCCTGGCACCATTTGATTCAAATATACCATTTCCGGTAGTGACCAAACTTAATTCGATCATTTAAAATGTTCAATTCAATCAATTTCAATCAACGCAAAAGGAATCTATACAAAAACACCTGAAGTCTACAAGATTGAACCATGTTCTTGAAAGGAATATAAATGAATTGCGTAGCATATTCTAAATTCATTTTTGTAAATTCAAAGACCTGCTAGGCCTATTTATTTTTTCAGTGTACTTTGATATGCTAATAAAAGTACACTTATATTTAGTGCACTTTGTTTAAAGTGTACTCAGATTACACTACTGATGAAGTGAAATTAGTGTACACTTTCAAAAATTATACTAACTCTGTATTAAAAATAAGTGTACTTACTATAAGTGTACACTAAGTTACCACTATACATTTTTGTATTTTAACATATTTTATGAAAGTACTCTGATATGCCCCTAAAAATACACTTATTTTAGAGTGTACTGTATAAAGTGTACAGAAGTCACACTTCTAATGAAGTGAGATCATAGTACACTTTAAAAAAGTATACTAACAATTAATTTCCAAAAAATATACTTCCCATAAGTACACTGAATTGCCACTCTAAGTATGTCAAATTTAATACACTTAAAAAAAATAAACTTCTATACTATTTAAAATACATTAACAAAAAAGTACACTTTCAAAAAGTACATTTAAAAAATAATTTGATTACTGGTAAATTAGTATACTTACTTTTTGCACTCTGAAGTTAATTACATCTATTTTGAAGTATACTTTTAAAAAAGTACATATTAAATACTCTCTAAATAAAGCACAACAAGTAGAAGCATACTTGTTTTATACTTCATGTACTTCATTCATATTTCTAATACACTAAAGTATATTACTTTTTTTACCTGGGAAGTCAATGATATTTGATCTACTTCTTGCTTTCATCTGAGGGAATTTAGCCCACACTGGGGAAATTCATATAGGCGATAAACAAACAGTTGGTTTTTGATTTCAAAGACAAATTATGTCATTTTTAGGAATAACTAATTTGGATTTCAAAGACAAAAAAGTTAGTATCAGAATTTTGTCAAATGCTTACAGATGCTATTTGTAATCTGACATATTTGGGTTAAAAAGAATTAGGATTTTTGTACACAAAACATATGTTTATGAAATATAATGTTTTATTGTCATCAAACTGCCCGACCAATATATAGGCCTACAAGTCCAACTGAAATGATTAGTTGCTAAATCAATCAATTGATTGACAGAAAAACTGCTTTGATCGTTAGGTAAACAACATATTTGAGTCTACAATCATCAGTCTATCACACACAAACAAGCCAGGGAGGTTAAGGGGTTACCAAAAAGAAAATATGACCAAAACAAAAGCAAAAATATTCAAATAAATATAAAAAAATAATAATAAAAAAGTCATATGATTTAACAGGTTTTTTGTTTGTACACATAGATATGGGAGCCAGCTCCAAAAAAGCTTGGCTCCTTTTTTCTTTTTTTTCTTCTTTTTTGACTTATGTAAAAACACTTTGGTTAAAATAATGAGTAAATTTATCACATAATACCCTGAAAGTACACTTTGAACTACAAGTCCCATGAGCAGGTTCGCCGTTCTTCGTCATCTAACTTCGACCGACATGACGTTCGATGACGCAGCGCGCAGCCGCCGGGAGAAGTTTTGAAAATAAACGTGATACTTTTTTTTTTTTCCTAAACGTTTAATATCAGCGTTGTTTCACTAACGTTTTCGTTTTTTCCCCGGCAAAAACAAAAAGCCGAATTTCTTCCAACGAGGAGTTTAACTGAGAAACGCAACAAAGAAGCGGCTCGTACCTCCAGGTGAGTGTCACATTTTAAAAGGCTGTGAAGTTGCTAGCTGAAGCTGTTTTTGTGTCTCTGACATGAGGTGACTGATGTCAACACGCTGCCGCTTTCACTCCCTTAACTTACCACAGCGTTAACACACGGGGAGGAGGGACTGAGTGTGTGTT
This sequence comes from Perca schrenkii, assembly GCA_025617405.1. Classification (NCBI taxonomy): domain Eukaryota; kingdom Metazoa; phylum Chordata; class Actinopteri; order Perciformes; family Percidae; genus Perca; species Perca schrenkii. The sequence continues at coordinate 39,037,685 of CM046790.1, read as the reverse complement.
TTAACACAAAGAGGAAATGCTAATGAGGCTGCGTGAATTGAGCCGAGTTAGCTAAGTTGAAGCTAACTGTCACCTTGTTGCCCGCGTTAGCTGAAAGCTCACACAGAGCAGAAAGTGTCCTCTGATGAGCCAGCTGTCTCGGCCGGAGGAGGCCACCTGTTGTTGTTGCTGCTGCTGCTGATTCTCTCTCTCACACACTCACACACACAGCACCGCTGTAATATCTCTCATAGTATCTGACAACAGCCCGCTGTGTGATGCCTCAACGCCGAGCCACACTCGAACAACTTCTGGTAAGTATTATATAAGGCACTAACGTTAGTGGAGGACGTAGTCAGGTCCTTTACAAAGTACTAATACCACACTCGGCCTGCACAATATTATAATTTTTTAAACATTTTTAAATTTTTTATTATAGACAAAGAATCAGGTAAATAATAATAGCACGTGAACATTTAGTGTACAAACTTATGACGATTCAAATAACATACCAAGCAATACAAACGAAGAAATAACAGAATTATAACATAAAAAAGGTACATGAAAACATAAATTTACAATTAGTCAGGGAGGCAAAGCTCGATAGTTTCCACAATTTGAATACTTTTTTGGTTATCCAACTGCTCGTGAATATAAAATCTGGCGTACAGAATGATGAAATGAATTAGACACTCAAGAGCAGCGTTATCGGAATTATCGTAGAAACCGATGATATCTTTAAGGTTAAAGGTGTAGACAAAGTTCAAAAAAATGTAAGACTCCAAATCTGTCCAAAATCGTTTGGATATTTCACAATAATAATAATAATAAAAAGGTGAGCTATTGTTTCAATATTCTGTTTATCGGGCTGCACAATATATTGTTTGTTTTAAATGTTAACTGGCGCAATAAACCTCTTGCGAAAGACACTTGGACATTTTAACAGTAGAAAACTACACTTTAAAATGTAACTGTTATTGTTTTTTATTGGTGCCTTTTTTATATTCAATTCAATGTTCAATTTGTTCAATAAAATGGTCGAAATGATTTCATTTGATTAGTTTTAACCCTCGATATTTGGCGGAAGTTTATGTCTAAAATGTTGAAAAAGCTAGAACAGATAAAAGATAACACTGAAAAAACTTAAAGACAAAACTTGCTGAAGAAGTCCAGCTACAATCATTAGATTTGGGGAAAGTCGTTAAGGTAGTTTGATGCTTTTATTTTGTTGTTTTTGGCTCTTTCTTTTTGCTGCATTTCACATTAATTCAGCTTAGGTGCTGCAACCAAGACTTCTAATGGCAGGGAACACCTGTATACATTTAATACAAACACTGCTACATGATGCAGGTGTACACATGTCGATTGTTTGCTCTTCTACCGACTTCACTCTTTTTTTCCCTTTTCTCCCCCCCCTCAATCCGCCTTCCAGGCAGCAATGTCCTCTCCAGAAGACGAAGAGGCGGCTGCGATGTTGTCCGCTGTGTCGGCTGCCGTGTCGGCCGCCATGGCGGTCGCCAACGCCGTGGACGCTAAGGCGGAGCTCACCGCGCTGCTCGACGAATGGGAGGAAACGCAGCAGGGCACCACGGAGCAACTGGTGTCCATCCTTACCAAGTTAGCAGGGAGTTTTGTTTTGTTTAAAAAGCTGTAAAATAGGGCTGCAACGATTCCTCGAATAACTCGAATAATTCGATTACAAAAAATGCTCAAAGCAAATTCTTTGCCTCGAAGCTTCGTAAAATCAATGTAATTAAGGTTGTAGGGCTCACTGCGTTTCCGCACGGAGGATTATTACTAGCGCACATGAGGTTTGCGCTTCTGCGGACACAACACAAGCACAGACAGTATATAAACACAAGACGGCCCCGATTACAAATGAAAGAAGACGAAAATAGCGAGGGTCTAAGAGGAGAGACAGGCGAGAGAAAATCACAGATAGTTTGGGATCATTTTAAGCTGCAAACATGCTGCTACATCACCTCTGTAACAAACCTCCAGTGTACTCATCCATTCCACGGAGCCAACCCGACACAAGGTAGCTAACGCTGCTGCTCTCGTCCACCGCGCTGTTTACACAACTAGCCTACAGCATGCTACTCTGCTAATAGCGATGTTTTACACAACTAGCCTACAGCATGCTACTCTGCTAATAGCGATGTTTTACACAACTAGCCTACAGCATGCTACTCTGCTAATAGCGATGTTTTACACAACTAGCCTACAGTATGCTACTCTGCTAACAGCCATGTTTTACCAACAAGCTAAAACGAAAGCTGTCGGTTTGTAGTCTAACTGTTTATTAGTTTGCTTCTAAATGTTTGGAAACTTGCCGGAGACACAGCGGCTCCTCCCCCCAGCATGGCCACTTAATATGCACGTGAATGACGTCATCATGCATTCTTTATTCTTTCTCCTCACCATAGATATATCTATGCTCCTCACTGTGTATTAGGCTTCTGAAAATGTGTCCCCCAGAACAGTGTAGTTGAGTAGCCCTGCTGTAAACCCTCTGGTCAGTGAACAGCTCTTTTGCATATCCAGTGTAAAGAGCCAGAGGCAAGAAGGGGAATGGGGTGAAAAAATATTAACATTTGGGCCACCAAAAAATGTACTATTGTAATGTTTTTGTTTTTTTTAAGGGTCTTGGAATTTGGCAATCATTTTTTTTGCTTTTTTCTAAAAAAGGAAACCTGTCTTTGTATATATACACAAGCTACAGGTTTCCTTTTTTTTAGTAAACGGCAATAATAAATATTTACTATTGCTGTTTACTAAGTATTTTCTTACTAAGTGTTTCTTATCCGATTACTCGATTAATCGATGGAATAATCGGTAGAATATTCGATTCCTAAAATAATCGATAGCTGCAGCCCTACTGTAAAACATAATATTACATTTATTTTACATAGTGCTTTAAAAGGTACTCGGAGGTACTTAAAAAAGCTAAAGCAGCCTACACATGGTACGCGATATGCTCTCTGCGCGCCGCTAGGTAGGGCGCACAGAGCAAACAAGTTATTTTAAACTTTGAACGCAGCGCAAAAGTGGCAAATCTGAGTGGTGTGCGACGCCAGGGGTAGCGCAGCGCATAGTTGGGCGGCATCCCCCCCTCCCACAAAGCGCTTTTGCCGCCTATCGCAGCTTAAGAACTAAGAAAAACAATAAAAACAAGATCAGTATAAAAAAAATCAATAACGACTCAAGATAAATTATTAAAAAGGTGCAGCAAAGCAGCATAGAAACAGGAGAGAGAGCAATAGAAACAGCTGAGTTGGTGAGAGGTTAAAATCAGCCACATGTCATTTGTTTTATTGGATCAGACGCAGATGGAGCTTATATTAGTGTCAGACGCTCTCTGTTAGGGGTGGAGCGGTACACAGAAGACACAGCAGTCTTATCCTCTACTCTCTCGCCTGTTCGCCTGTACTACTGGAACTGACTGGGAAACCAAAGATTTCCCAAACTTGCGATCTTAAAGTGACTAAAACTGCATACATAGGCGGAGCTTGGCTACATAGGCGGCGCAGCAAAGAGCTTCATAGCTAAGGCGGGGCTACAGATTAGGTGTCCCTAAAGAACCCGCGTATCTAACGGTAGTTCCGCATTACATTAATTAATTTGCACGCAAGTTTTATTTATTTTTATACCGTGCATTCTCCGTGTAAATTCATGCACCGAACCGTGACGCCCGTACCGCCTCGGTTCAATACCAATACATGTACCGTTCCACCCCTACTGTACGTCTAACGTGTGGTGTCTCCTCTCTGTTTCCTGCAGAATATCCGAGCTGATTGAGCGGGAGACGGGAGAGTATCACAAAGCTGACCCCGATCCGTTTGATGACCGTCATCCAGGTTTTATTTTCAACCCCAAAAGTTTCAAAAGTACTAGATTTGTGTTGGTGATGTGGTTATCATACAGTAGACTGTATTTTTAAATGCGCTTGAAATGACTGTTAATGTGCCCAAAGAGCACTAAGAGGGGGCAGCCCATAGCGGCATCATCTCTTTGGTGAAATTAATACACATAATGGGCAGTGGTGGAATGTAACTAAGTACATTTACTCCAGTACTGTACTTAAATCCAAATGTTGACTTGTACTTTACTTGAGTCTTTTCTTTTCATGCCACTTTCTACTTCTACTCCACTACATTTCAGAGAGAAATATTGGACATTTTACTCCACTACATTCATCTGTTACAGCTTTAGTTACTAGATACTTTAGTTAATCCACTACATTCATCTGACAGCTTTAGTTACTAGTTACTTTACATATTAGGATTTCTGCACACAAAACGCATGTAATTTATAAAATCTGATGTTTGATTCTAAAGTAAACTAGCTGACAATATAACGGCCTAAGTCCAGCAAAGGACAAGTTTGGTACAAAACAAACCTAGGGGTTATTAACAGATGTGTACCCACTTGATCGTTCTCTGGGACATATTTTCATGCTAATCGAATGTGTTTGTAGCTTGAAAGAAGCTAGCGTGGACCGCTGATTAGCTTACAATGCTAGTATTCGGGGCACAGGGAAAGTAAATACAGATCGCTATTTATACCACTAAAAAGGCTCAAAATATCACCACACTTCAACGGTAGCATAATGAGGGTCCCTACATGTAAACAGAAGCATTGAGAACATTGTAAGTGTACAGAGAGAGAGAGAGAGAGAGAGAGAGAGAGAGAGAGAGAGAGTCAATGCCGCAACACAGCTCGTACTTGGGGAAACTGGTGGTGTCCCTGCTGACATTGTGAAGCTATCTGAGTAATTAGCTACACTAGACAAGTTATGTTTTACATTGGTGCTATTATTTTAGATATATTGAGCACATTGCTTTTTAAGATTGCATCGCCAGCTCTAAGTCATGACTGGTTTTCAAGACGGCGGCCGCATGTAAACATGAATGCGAGTGTCTTTATAATCTATCTTTTCAGTAAACTGTCTGTACACTTACAATGTTCTCAATGCTTTGGTTTACATGTAGGGACCCTCATTATGCTACCGTTGAAGTGTGGTGATATTTTGAGCCTTTTTAGTGGTATAAATAGCGATCTGTTTTTACTTTCCCTGTGCCCCGAATACTAGCATTGTAAGCTAATTAGCGGTCTAATCACAATGTCATTCAACATTAAAAAAGCCTAACCATGACTAATCAGGGGCGTCCTTGTCTCAGCGGCCGCAGGTCTGGTTCCGCCCTGCAGCCCTTTTCCGCATGTCATCCCACTCTCTCTCCCACTTTCCTCACTTAAGAAAAAGACTAATCGACTAAAGAAACCCTAGTCGACTGAGACCAAAACACCAGATTAGTCGACTAGTTGACTGAGAGGGGGCGGCCCTGGTGCCAGTCAGGGTTTTCTGAACTAAACTGAATCTTCTGTTCATATCTTACTGATTTGTTTTTTTGAGTTTCTGACTCCTGTGTAACTCTGCAGGACGAGCGGACCCAGACTGCATGCTGGGCCAACTCCTGAAGATGCTCTTTATGAATGACGACTTCACGAACGCAGTGAGAACTTATTTTTTCTTTTCTTTTATACTATTGTGCTAATCTAAAAGTGTGATGACAAGTTTCTTTTCTCATTCTGACAAAGCAAAGCATGTATGAATCTCGCACGCACACAAACACACAATTATTTTGTTTTGTTTCATTATTCTCTTGGTCCTTTGAAGGATGTAATGGACTTTTATTTACTCCTTAAAATGAACATACGTGTTTGCCAAACCCTCCTCCAAAGCACGCTGAAGGAGGGTCTGGCTAGTCCACACAGCATTTTGGGATGGGAGGAAACGTGCTCTGGTTTATTGGCATTTCTTTAAACCAATCCCAATCGTCTTGGCGGCGCTAAGCACCGGAGAAAAGCCGCTGTGAAATAGGCTCGGAAGGAACTTGTTTTGGTGGAACATACATGTACGTTTAAAAGTAGTTTTAGTCGTGCAACAGACGAAGTCTTTGCAGGTCGTGCACAATCCTAAAATTTCTTTTCACAATCCGCTCTGTCTATAGTTGAGTAGAAAAACTATTAAAACCAGAGCTGCACTGTATATCTTTTATTTTTTTTATCGTTATCGTGATATCAACTGCCGCAAAAACCGCATTGCGGAAGGCCGTGACCTATCGCTAAAGACACTCTAAAGAAAATATCAGCAGAAAACTGCACTGTAAGCAACTGTCATTCTTTTTGTAGTGGTGTCTTTTATGTTCAATTGAATGTTCAATTTGCTCAAAAAAAAGGATGTTGGAAATTATTTCCTTTCATTTGTTTTAATCTCAACAAGCACTTTGTTGTATTTTAGCAGAATACTGAAAGCAGCAGAAGTGCAGGACTGTGTACCCTTTAATATGTTTATCGCTAGTTTATCGATGTTTAGCCCTAATTGGAACCTTATAACAACAGTAAATTAGTCCGATAATCGGACTTAATTGCTATGTTGTTTCATGGACACAGAGTTTTGAAAATCCAGAACTTCAAACAAGCATGATGTGGTTGTCAAACTGTGGAGTTGTCAAAAAGTTTGAGAAACATGGATCTAAATGTACCAACGCCTTTTTGTTAATGTTTTGTGTGTTTGTTTCGCCAGCTGCTGGACACGTATATAATGACCAGCAGAGAGCTGAGCCTCAACACGGCCGCCTGTCGTCTGCTCCAGAACATCATGCCGGGCCTGGAGACCGCCGTCGTCTTCCAAGAGAAGGTCAGACCTACAAAAAAAGATGAATTATAGACTTGTATGCAGTGTTTCCTTTAGGATTTCTTTTAGCAGTGGGGGGCAGGTCTGTCCGAACAATAATAGTCGACTAGGAAGGAAGCAAACGTTTTAACAATAAACTCCATCAACACAACTTTATGTTGAGTTAAACTGGACTGGCCCAGTAACCTCTGAATAGTTCTACTTGTTTTTAAATTGTAATGTGAGCGGCAGCCAACGGGGGGGTGCATTATGTCGGCGGGCTGCCGCTACAAAATCAACATAGAGGAAACGATGGCTCTGCTTAATCTTAACTTTTGTGCCAAGTTCTTCTCTGCTTGTGTTCTTTTTTTTATTTATTTGTATTTTAAAAAGTCTTCTTTTCAAAGAAGGGATGAAAAATTCTGGCATTTTAAACCCATGTATGATCAAGCGTTTTATTAATTTGCACTGTCCCCTTCTTAAATAGACTTGAAAAAATATCTGCCCATTGCATCTTATGCAACAGATATTTATTAATGTGTAATATGTTTGTGTGTTTGTTTATGTATGCACCATTCACCAAGGCAAATTCCACATAAGTGTAACTTATTGTGGCTATAAACCCTTTTCTGATTCTGAAACGGAATTGAATTAACCTACATTATAATGTGTTATAAGCCATTTAAATTAAATGTTTATATACTGCTTATAAATGCTCAATGTCTCTCTCTCTCTCTCTCTCTCTCTCTCTCTCTCTCTCTCTCTCTCTCTCTCAGGAAGGTCTGGTTCAGAAGTTGTTTACCTGGGCTCGTGAAGCCGAGCGACCGCTGTGTGTCTACGCCGCGGGCCTGCTGGCCAGAGCCATGGGCAACCAGGAAGTGGCAGCCAGCTACAGAGAGCAGAACGCTCGGCTGGTGGGTCTCACACACACACACACACACACACACACACACGCTTATACATTCAAACGTTATGTCATTCACTGCACATCACGTGCTGCTGCAGGTCTCCCCTTTTATAATAGTTTTCTCGATCTCTGCTGATTCCTTAAATGTTTTCAAACCAAAATACATGTTCTCACACCTTCTCGTAGAAGGCCTGGTTTTTGTCTTCTACAACAAACACTATCTGCTCCGTACTGTAAATCACGTCTTGTGTTCTCCTTTGAGAAAGAATCTGACACGAAAAGTGAGATATTTCTTTGATGGAGAACCGAGGAATGTGGCGACACAGGACTAGTATAATCAGATGAAGTCTAGGGCTGCAACTACTACTAGGTCTCCTGGTATACTAGTCCCGTGTGAATAGAGCTTAGGTATAAGATATGATGACCACCACCCACAAAACTCTTCATTCTTATAACATCACTTCTGTCCTTCAATCTTCCAGGTACCAATCATGATTCAGCGGCTGCACGAGCTGCAAACCGAAGAGGCCGAGAGTCGCATTAGTCCCGCCACAACACCCAAAAATCTCAAAACCTCGAGCGTCTCAACAGACCAGCATGACAAGGCGGAGGGGAACGATGCTGGAGAGGACGAGAGGGAGAGAAAAGAGAGAGACGGAGAGAGCAGCCCACCGGCGTCGAAGGCCAATTCCAAACCATTGTCCCTTCTCAGTTCGAGCCAGAAAAACGGCGGCGGCAGCTCAACGCGACTGCTCCCAGACTTTGTTTACCAAGCGGGCCCGGACACCGCCGCCGCTGCCAGGGAGGCCGAGGACAGGCAGGGGGGACGAGGGCGGAAGAGACGGGCGGTGACGGAGAACGGGAGGAAGGCGAAGCAGAAACTCAACTTTGCCTCGACGTCCTCGTGCAGGGCCGAGGACGAGGCGGAGGGAAGCGACCACAGCGACCAGCCGGCCAACAGCGCCTCCTGGTCCGAGATGAGCGCCATGGTGATCGGCTCCGACTACCGCCTCTCGCCGCTGAGTCCCGCCATGGAGCAGAGGCTCATCCTGCAGTATCTGACGCCGCTCGGAGACTTACAGGAGGTGAGACTCTGAACAAACCACAACTTTGCCAAATAATGCAAATAACAACAGCAGTAGTTAAAGCGTAACTCAAAATGCAACCTAGGGTCTTTTTGTGAATGCACCCGAGTCAAACCTATGTTTAAAAGCATAATTAGGACGGAACCGCCCACTTTTAAGATTTACCGTATTTTCGTTTTTTGGTCAAATGGCCTTTAGAATGGGAGTGCTAGGGGCACTACTATGATCGCATCAAAGTCACTATTTTTAAAACACTAAGAAGACTTGACACAACATGAGACTTTGCTCCAAGTATTACCAGTTTACTAAAAAAGGTTTTGAACAACTCACTGTAGCAGTTGTTGTTTACGCTATCTGCCATCTTGCTAGTCAAAACTAGTCTCCGAATTCAAATGAACGGACTCAATAGGAGGAAATGTCCTTCTTATATGAGGCTCCTTTTTCAACTACAAGGTCAATGTTGTTTTTCACCTCGACAAAACAACGAATTATCTGTGCATTTATATGGAACTAAGCTTTAGGAGCTTTCCATCTTTACTCTCCTCCCTGTTACGTTGCATTCGGAGATCGACTATTTTTGACAAGCGAGATGGACCGCGACCAGAAAAACCAACAGCTACAGTGAGTTGTTAAAACCTTTCTTTTAAGTAAACTCTATGTACACAAACTATGTGTAGAGCCCCTGGTGATACTTGGAGCAAAGTCTCATGTTGTGTCGAGCCTTCTTAGTGTTTTAAAAATAGTGATTTTGATGCTATCATATTAGTGCCCCTGGCACTGACCGAAAAACGACAATATGGTAAATCTTAAAAGTGTTGCTTTTAAACGAAAGTTTGACTCGGGTCCATTCACAAAAAGACCCTAGGTTGCATTTTGGCGAGAGTTACGCTTTAACACTGAATGACGTAACCGAACCCCAAGATGATCCGTTCAGTGAGAATGATTGTGTCAGTGACATGACGTCACTGTGGAAGTGCGAGGATTTTACGCACCTTAATTGTTGCAACCCAGCCCTCCATCTTTAAATCGTTTATTTTTGCTCCCACTGCTTAAATCAACCGTAGAGCCAATAATCTTTCTCTCCTCCGCAGTTGCTCGCCGTCTTCATGCAGCTGGACACGCGGTCGTTGCTGATGAACTACATCGACCTCAGGCAGACCAAAAATGTCCAGCTCACCTTCGATGCCCTACTGGTAAGACTGTTGTCCTCAAAACAAGTTATGAGGTTTATTTATTTACAGTTCCATAGACTGCCTGTCTTCTGATCACTGCTCTTAAATCTGATGGCTTAGTGTACTTTGAGTACAAGAGTCTACATCATATTTATAAAAGAGAGAGCAGAGTCAGAAATTAGTTAGATATCTGTTCAGTCAGCTTAATATTTAATCTAGTTAGATGATTCAATATTCAAGCTCATTTGTAAGCTCATTCAAGGTTATTTGTATAACACATTTAATCAAAGTAAACTCTGTTCTTTTTATTAAAATTAGACAAAGTAAACTTCATTTTACAATTCAAATACCTGAAGTGTGTAAAAAAATAATATATAAATATATAATTGCTGTGTAGGCTTTGGTTTTAGAGCTTCCGGTTCGGTCTGCTAACGGAGAGCGTCTACTGCTGAAACTACTTAATTTAAAATGACGTGATATTGAACTGTGCATAGACTCGTGTACTCGCCGATACCTGCATTTCAGGCAGAATCTAAGGCATTTCAGATACTGGTATTGGTATCGAAATAATTCTAGTTTTAAAATGCCTGATTGTGTTAAAAGTTTGTTTACATCAGTTAAGTGTAAAAAAACTGCAGTAAAACGGGTTTGGATTTTCTGTTATCTCTTGAGAAACACACAACCTGCTTGATTTTTCATTTACAAATCAACCTCTTCAATTACCTTTGTAAATATAATATTTCATAGTTAGAGAAGTACTAATTTGAGCCTTAAACCATCCAAGCAGTCGTCTATCTGGCTTGTCTTCCAGCCTCCATCCCCTCCCCACAAAGGAGCGTCTGTGTGTGACTGATAAGATAAAAATCTTTCTGGGTGGTGCTGTGCTTTAGTCAGTAGTGTTTCATCTTTTACACCGTGAAACTGTCCATTTCTTTGCCTAGTTTCTGATTTGATTAAGGAAGTCTAACATCTGGAATTGTTACAGCTCTAACAACCACTGAATGTGGTCAATTATTTTTAGTGAATTTTGGACATTCTTTTTGTTGCTTGCTTATTGATGAAGAATAGACAGGAAACCCCTTACTGCACAGCCTTTAAAACCAGGAAAAGACTAGTCTATATCCACGACCTTCCACTTCCGGGATTACCCCGTTGCCGCCGGAAATTCTTCCGTATGTCCTTTTCTCGGCCGGATGTCCGTCACCTTCCTCGTTCTTTGTGTTGGCGTTTTAAACTCTGCTGGATTTCTGAGGACTATGGTTAACTGCTCCTCAGATCTCTGCTCTCTATCTGTCCAATCTGAGTTTTCTGTTGCATGACTGAAACAACTTTCACACACTTTCCACCAAAACAAGTTCCTTCCTGAGGCTATTTTACAGAGGCCAATAAACCAGAGCATGTTTTTCTCCCATTCTGGAATGCTGTGTGGACTAACCTTCCTCCGCAGCGCTGTGTAGGAAGGTCTGGCAAAGCGAGACTAAGAAAAGACAACACTTGTATCATCAGAATGAGTTTGATTGGCCAAGTATACTTGCATACACAAGGAATTTGACTTTCGTAGGTGTTAACTCTCTAGACATTCAACAAATAGAAATTCAGTAGAAAAATATTAATATAGACACATACTGTACAATATAGACAACAATATACATAGGCACTTATCAACATAGTATACAAATATACAAATAAGACATAATATCAAGAAGTACACATGGGATGGGATGAAAAGTGCAACAAGACAACTTCATAAGACGATATATATCATATGTATCAATCTCGATATAATATCAATATACTGTCCAGCCCTACTTGGGATTCAACGCAGACTCAACCTTCATGACTCGAACCCAGGACTCCTACAGTAGGAACCGCTAAAAACCCCACAACCTCGCTGTCAACTCAATGTTGTAGTTAAAAATGTAGATTTCTCATTCATTCATCTGCTGTACACATTTACCTCACGTCATCAATTCTAAACTGAGTCCATCTCTTCTTTGTCTCTTCAGTATCTCTCCTCGCTGCTCCTCCACAAGAAGTTTGCGGCAGAGTTCATCACTCACGGAGGAGTGCAGAAACTCCTGGAGATCCCCAGGCCTTCGATGGCAGCAACTGGAGTTTCACTCTGCTTGTACTACCTCGCGTACAACCAGGACGCCATGGAGAGGGTACGCTTACCACGCAGTTACACCTTCAGACCGAGATGATTTAGCAAATTTACTCCTCAGGTTTTGGCTGCCACTGTTTTTTTCTAAGCACTTAATTTAAGGGTTTAACTTTTAGCTAAAACTGTTAGTCAAGTAGATGATCAACGGACAAAATAGATTCTTTCTGAATATGATAATCGATAAACCTTTTCAGTCATTTCTAAGTAAAAAAGGTTTGATTGGGTTCATTGGGTTCATCTTTACAAATGTTTAGAGCTGCATAGATAAGTCGACTAGTTGTCAAACTATTAAATTAATCGACAACTCATTTTAATGACCATAAAGATTAGTCAACTAGAAGAGACTTCTCTTTTAAAAGGTCTGTTGGAATAAGTACACTGAGGGTAATGATTCAAGCCAAACTGTTTTAAAGGTGCACTATGAGTTCCTGAACGACGGATCAAGGAGAGATGTCTACCATTTGAGACAAAAATGAAATTGCGCTGAAACCATGCAGGAACTCATAGTGCACCTTTTTAATGGAAACAATTAATTGACAAGTTGTCAACTTTTAAATGAATTGCCAACTATTTCAGTCATTTTGTATGAAAAAAAAACAAAAAATCCTATGTGAGTATCTTCTAGTTTCTTCTCTCCTCTGTGACAGTAAACTGAATATCTGCAGAACATGTAGAGAGAAGACTAGCTGCCCTGTAGCACATGTAGTGTGTCTCCGAGGTGCACTGATCAATAATTCATGGGGGGGGATTGTGAAGGTTAGAATAAAAGCTGCTGGCATGCCAGCCGGGTTGCTTCATTTTGTTTTAATGACTTAATATACTCTCACAAAATAGCTACAAAACACGGTAAAAACAAACTGTAAAAAATGGTTATTAATATTGTAGTTTGAGTAATTTCAAAATGGGGAAAAAAGTAAAAAATTCTCTTATTCACGCTTCTTAAATATGAGTATTTTCTAGTGTCTTCTCTCCTCTGTGACAGTAAACTGAATATCTTTGAGTTGTGGACAAAACGAGACATTTGGGGACGTCATCTTGGGCTTTTGGGAAACACTGATCCACATTTTTCACCATTTTCTGACATTTTATAGACTAAACAACTAATCCATTCATTGAGGCTGCCGCCCTTCAAACATTGAGGTGTTTTTGATGTTGTGTGTGCGTTTGTAGGTGTGCACGCTCCCAAATGGCGTGCTGTCCGACATGGTGTCCTACGCTCTGTGGCTGCTGGAGTCGTCCCACGCGTCAGGCGTCTGCCACGCCACCATGTTCTTCTCCATCTCCTTCTCCTTCAGGGCGGTGCTGCAGCTCTTCGACCACCAGGACGGCCTGCGCAGGCTCGTCAACTTGGTCAGTACTAAATCTTTCATCTGACGTTGCCTAAATGCTTTAACACTAACACCACCAGACACTTTAGGGATACTATACCGCCTGAGGCTACATCTTCACTATTTTTTAAGCAGAGTTTTGAGACAAAAAAAGAAGAGTTTTAGCTCCAGTAGCAGAACTAATCTGCATCCATATTAACACGTCTGACAAGACATATCACATGACCGCTCACACACACGTGTGCCGGTGTAACAGGAAGCAGATTTTCTGATGTTACTTTGCAGTTGAAAATCATGGATGTAGAAGTTGAAAATAGAGAAAATACTTTGGAGAAAGAACAACAATGGTGAAAAGTAAGAGCAGGGATTTATTATCTTGGAGCGACAACAAGGTGGAAATGTTACTAAAAGGTCTGTAGCTACCTAACAGATAAGCCTGACTGACCAAAGATTTCTTGATTGTGTCCGTCCAGACTATAAAGCAACCCCGGAGTATTCAAACCAAGACAGTGGCAGTTTCCAAATGTCTCAGTTTTAGGGGTTTGGAAACACCGGAGTAGTGTGGACGTGAGGCCTAAACGTAGCAAAAGATATTAGTTTTTAAGCCAAAACGTAGAAGGGAAGATGTAGCCTAATAGCATCCGTATGCTTTTGTTTTGGCTGATGTTCCAGCCCTCTCTATCTCTGTAGCGCTGTGTTAATCTCTGTAGCAGCAAGAACACACAGCCAGATATCTTATCTAACAGCTTGAACCCACGCAAAACTGATATACTGTACTTCTAGAAGTGTAAAATGTGCTATTTTGCTGTCTATTTTTAGAAAACATATTTTCGCGTTGCCACCCAATGCAGTTAAAAGTCCGGTGACAGAAGCAGTTTATTTCATTTAGTTTTGTTTTGCTTATATTATAGCACATAAAAAAATAACATTAACCAAGCAAAATGTATAATAACAGAATATGTAAGGGAGGCTAAAAGGCTTACATTATAATTAGGATTACATTATAATTTACATTTTTTCAAATCAATGCCCAATGGCGTCAGCTCTGGCATTTTAAATATCTACAGTATAATATTGAATTAATTGTGGTAACTGTCTTAAACCATGTCCCCTTCTCTCCCTGTAGGTCAGTACTTTGCAGATCCTTAACACGGAGAATGAGGTGTCCATAATGAGTGATGACCAAGTCTTCGCCAACCGACAGACAGCCAAACATACCTGCATGGCCCTGCGCAGGTACTGCAGAGATGGATACATCGGTAGAGGGTTATATAAATGTATGCAAGTCAACGGAAGGTGGTCAGTTGATACAAACTTATGGTTTCCAACTTGAGGCCAGCGTTTCAGTTTTACTTCTTATTTAGTCAACTTTTTTGTCTGCAGTTGTTATTTTTAATTTGATTTCAGTTGGTCTTTCATTTACTTCATGCTGATGTTCTAAAAGGGTTTGAAAGTCTTAAAGTGTAACTTCAGTGTTTCTTTTTAACTTGGACCCTATTTTCCCATGTTTTTGTGTCTTAAGTAGCTTGGCATAGCCAAACCTTCCTCCACAGCGCTGCGAAAGAAGGTCTGGCTAGTAGGGCTGTAATCAACCAAAGAAAATCTTGGTCGACTGAAGTCCTGAAATTTTGACTGAAAATCGACTAAAAGTCGTTGGGGGTGGGGGGGGGGTTAGATTAATTAGCTGCCCAGTACTTGGTAGCCTTGTCAGCCTAAATGAATTATAAATAAACATAAAAACTAGTAGGCTATTTGCAGTATATTAAATCGTTTTTGACCTAATTATTTTGCACTGAAATGAATCCCCTCGAGTCTGTCGGCTCTGATAGCGCTGCATCACGTGCAGCTGCGCAATATCATAGCCTATGATTTCCGAAAAATAGTACTATGTCAACTAGTGATATCAGCACAATAACTGTTGAGAAATATGCAACATAATTTAGACAATTGTTTTTGTCATATGTTATAATAACTGACAGACACTATCATTTCAGCCGCTGTGTGCGTGTCCTTGCACAGAGCGGCTGAACATAGGAGCTCAGCATCGCGGCTGAGACACGAATAGACTATTAACTTAAAGCTTTTACTCTTAACCAGTTACAGGATCACCGTCCCGTCAGCGGGACACTTTGTGACTGTGGCGTCGCTGTAACCTCGATAAAACTTCCACTCATTAGCGTTTTTATAACTTTAAAGCATTAAATCTTCCAAATATACAGCCATGCGACACACCAATTGAAAGCTTAGCCTCTAATGATTAATTTAAGCCCACATACAAAGCGTAAGATGATTTATAGCAGTTACACAACTGTTAAAAAATAACAGAAAATAAAACAATTCACCCGTAGCCCGCGCAGCTGGTCGTTAGAGCTGAGAGTGCATGCATACCTGTTTTTGTTGTCCTTTCAGCCAAACAGTGGTATTTTGCCCAAAACTTGATTTTCATAAATCCCCAAGAGTCCAAGGAAATGTAATATCCAAGCCGTTATATTCCAAAACGATATATTCGCCTCACAATGTTGACGTTTCTGGCCGAATGGAAAAACGCGAAACAGCTTTCCAGTTCTGCACTTCAATCGGCGATAGCTTCTGTTCCCAGCTTCCTACATGCTTGGTGTAGGCGTCGTCCTATTCCCTAGCTTCTAAGCTTTCCATTGGTAGGTCATATTAGCCAATCCGTTCAGGTTTGCCTCTGCTATGGCCAATGAAAGCGGACAAGCTGATGACACCATGTCAGGGACCACGTGGAGACGAGCGTTTTTTACTCGCATCGCATTGAATGCCTTCTAGTACTTTCTTCTGTCTCCAGTGGGTTGGGCTAATCCAAAAAAATGAAAACAAGGGGGGTGTTTCTGAAGACAGACTTACCTGTAAAACAGGGGTGCTCTGAAAACACCCCCATTAGCAATTAGTGCTTTCCACCTGATGAAATTAACACGGCAAAAAATCGACCAATCTGAATTTTGGTCGAGGCAGAACGTATCGACCAATAAATTGACTAGTCGACTGGGACATTACAGCCCTACTGGCTAGTCCACACAGTATTCTGGGATTGGAGGAAAACTTGCTCTGGTTTATTGCCATTTCTTCAAACCAATCACAATCGTTTTGGGCGGTGCTAAGCGCCGGACTGAGCCACGGTGTCTCTGCAAAAGTGAAGGAACTTGTTTTGGTGGAACATGTGTACTTTCAAAAGTAGTGTTAGTCGTGCAACAGAAAACTCCGATTGGACAGATAGTCTAGCTAGCTATCTGGATTTACCCTGCAGAGATCTGAGGAGCAGTTAACCATAGTCCTCACAAATCCACCGGAGGTTAGAACGCCAACACAAAGAAAGAGGAAAGTAACGGACATCCGGCCTAAATGGGGGACATCTGGCGCAATTTCTGGCAGCACTGGAGAAAAATAAAAACGTGTCTAAGTGACTGATGGCTCTTTGAAATTGGTTCAGTATTAAGCAAGATCGCGGCAGTCGGCCATCGGCGAAATAAGCTGGAATGTAAGTTATTAGCCTTCAGTTTGCATCCACTAAAAGTTCTGTTTTTGCCGTTGACCGACTCAGATTATTATTCCAAGTGTCTGACAACATTATGGAAAGGATTCCTACAGAGATGGACCTTTTTGTTAAAGAGTAAGATCCTTTTTGTTTAACCATTAACAGCTCCAAAATCACCATTGCCAAATTTCCCAGACTACACAAAGTATTGTTTATTTAAATGGAATCTGGTGAGTTTGGTGATGGCGATGTCGGGGCTGTTTCATGTTAAACAAAAATTATCTTACTCTTTAAAAAACTGACGGAAAGTAACTGATAGTAAACATTGCAGCCCGGTTCACAGCTGCCGGTTACAGCGTTCTCGCTAGGGTTTAATATTTTTCCCAAAAATGAGATGATCAGATCCTGGGAAATAGACAGCCCATATTCCGGGAATCCCGGGAAATGGCAGAGAAATGGCTGTTTTTTTGGTTTGTTTTTAGCCCAGTACTGTATCGATATCATTCAAATATGCGTTCCCAAAATCCCAAACTGACATTTTTTATATTATTTGTATAATTTTTAGGACTAAAGAACACAGTTTATGTCCATCATCAACACAGTTTGCAATGATCAATTCTGCTGCGTGATCAAGTGAGCTGCGTGCTGCAGCGTGACATCTGCTGCAGCGCTAATTATGAAATGCCAGGTGGAATGTCTGGGACTTGTCTTCTGAAAATCTAGGCAACCCTTATATAATCAATGTTTTATAGAAATCGATTATACAAACTAACGCAATATGTTTAAGTAAACCATTGAATGATTTCTAAACCATTACGTTATATTACGTTATATAAATCCATTCTGTGCCTGTTGAGGATGTGTAAGAGGCTGCAAATGGGAATAATCACTCAAAGTTAACCAAATACAAATACACCTTATAAACCGGTCACACAACTTGCACTGAGCTGTTTCATTGTCCGGTCTTTCAAAATGCTCCCAAACAAAGCTGGCCGCAGACATCATTAGCGGAGCTAGGTAGCCCAGCTGCGTAGTGCGTGCTGCAAAATGTACCAACACCCTGCACTTGCTTTGAAAAACTTTCAGTGCCAGGTGTATTACAGATGTTATTGATGACTTTGTCCAGGTACTTTGAGGCTCACCTGGCAGTGAAGGTGGAACAGGTCAAACAGTCCCTGCACACGTCAGACGGAGGTACCATTGTTCCCCAGCAGCCATTTTACAAGGTATCATCATCATCCTGTTTGTACAGAAATGTTAGAAAAGAAGGAATTGATAAACCTTATTATAAAATAGTGTGTTCATCTTCTTACATATAAACCTGTGTGTGTCTGTCTGTCTGTGTTCCCAGGCATATACGTACACCAGAGAGCAGGTTATTGAGATGATGGAGTTTCTGATCGAGTGTGGACCTCCTCAGATCTACTGGGAACCAGTCGAGGTTTTCCACAAGTTGTCCTGTGTCCCTTTAATGCTGCAGCTCATATCTACAGCCTGCGACTGGAGGACGTACTACGGAAGGTAAAGTTGCAAAGGGATACCTCTGTTGTAGGGATACCTCTGTTGTAGGGCTGGGTATATTTGATGATAGACTTAGTGGTTAATGATTGACGATATGACCTAAAATCACGATTAATTGAACATTTCACCTTGATTATGATTTTGTTTTGTGGAAAGTACAAGTACTCAAATGTGTACTTAGGTGCAGTACAACTATTTATAGTTATGTATTGAATGTTTCGAACAATTTAAATGAAGCACACATTGTTTTGGAATGAAAACATCTTATAAAAAAGTCACATTTAACTTAAAATGTAAAATGCAAGTGTCCTAAAAAAGAAAGAAAGTACAAACAACTTTTCGATGAATTGTCCAGCCCTAGTTTAAGTAACTTTTACTTAACAGTACTAACATGACAGTCATTGACAAACTACAGCAGTCGTCGACACAATATAGTGAAACTGTCGACTTCAGCCAGAGAGCAGAGTGGCCATGTTGAAGAACATTCTTAAAACAACTGCTATACCATGGAAAAAAAATGAAATAAAAAGCTCTCTCTCTGATAAGTTTAACCGAGAAAAGGTGACTGTGAGCCGAGTACAGAACACCGTAAGGTTACGGTTGTTTTAGCGTCTGTTACAGTTAAATTTGGCCGACAAAAGGTGACCGTCATGCTATGACGACAGTTGAGTTTAGACACCAAAATCACTAGTTAAGATTAGAAGAAAGATTGTGGTTAGGGTTAAAATAGTCTCACATTGCAAGACCTTCAGGGTCTGGCTAGTCCACACAGCATTCTGGGATGGGAGAAAAACATGCTCTGGTTTATTGGCATTTCTTTAAACCAGTCACAATCATCTAAGGCGGTGCTAAGTGCCGGACGGAGCCACAGTGCCTCTGCAAAATAGCCTCTGGAAGGAACTTGTTTTGGTGGAACATGTGTACGTTCAACAGTTGTTTTAGTCGTGCAACAGAAAACTCAGATTGGACAGATAGTCTAGCTAGCTGTCTGGATTTACCCTGCAGAGATCTGAGGAGCAGGTAACCATAGTCCTCACAAATCCACCGGAGGTTAGAACTAGGGCTGGGAAAAAAATCGGTTTGATTTAAAAATCAAGTTGGTAGGTCAAATCGATTCATATTTTCAAAAAAACGATTTTTTTATATTTTTTTTAAATACAGTATAAATAATATGGATGTTTAACAATCTTTGTTACACACTGCACATTGACTTTTCACTTAGAGAAAAGGTTTGCCTTTGCAATTTTGTTCATGTTGATGCACTTTAATTAAATACAATAAATATACATTTTTAAAATATATTTACAGTTCGCAGTTATTTTGTTTTAAATGGGGGGGGGGTAAATCAAGTTGTTTTTTTTTGTTTTTTTTTATTAAAAAATCGCAGATTTTTTTTAGGGAAACAAATCGCCCAGCTCTAGTTAGAACGCCAACACAAAGAAAGAGGAAGGTAACTGACATCTGGCCGAATATGATAGCCGGCAGAATAACCTCCGGCACCGGAGCAATCTCGGAAGTGACCGGTCGTTGGTATAGACTAGGGTTGAAACACTGGTCCCCTTTAGTAGTACCTCTTTCCTGGGTAAAAGTCTCGTGTTTTCCTCCTAACCTCTTGATTTTGGGATTTTATTAATCAATATCACTCAAACAAAGATGAATTTTAATTGGAAAATAGATTATTTTAATCTAGTCCTACTCCGTTGCTTTATGTACAGTAAATCAAGGCTTTTTCAATGCTGTTTGTTTTCTGCTGTCCATCTGTGTGCACTTATATTGATACATTTACAACATTGATAAGTAACTGCACCCATTTTCTTCAATTTCTGTCTCCCTCTCTCTGTATCTGTCCGTCTGTCTGTCCAGGAGTGACACGGTGCGTTATGTCCTGGACATCCTGGCCATACTGGTGGTGGTTCCAAAGGTCCAGTTAGTGCTGGCGGACACCGTAGAGGTTCTGGATGAAACCAGGTCGCCTGTTTCCACTGTGGGTCAGTAAAACTCTCTCTCTCCTCCGAGTTTCAGCCTTTAGAACTTCTGACCTGGATGTGCATTGATTGTCTGTTATGTCTGCTGCAGGTATGAGCATCATTCTGGGTGTCGCTGAGGGTGAGGTGTTTGTCAACGATGCAGAGATCCAGAAGTCTGCCCTACAGGTAAGCAGATGGCTTTAATCAGTGACTAATGCCTACTATACACCAGAAGAATTTGAAAAGACTAAAGTCTGACACCATCTCACATCTAACGTTAACGTTAATAATATGTAAGACTGAGGATCTTGCAGGGTTAAAAATTGCAAGACTACAACTAAATTCATTTAACCAAGCTAGTTAGCTGGTAACTTGAGTGAAAGTTTGCAGATTACTTTCCCTCTTTAGCGCTTAGCTTAGCAGGGCGCCATAGCAAACATAAACAACACTGGCTCTAGCCGTTTGCTGCTTCCTGTTTGGTGCTAAAGGGAGAGCACCCATTGGTTAATGACAATGTTTGTGTGATTTAACTTCACTACCAAGACTTTAAACTTAGGATAATATCAAACGCGTTGATTTTGTCTGAATGTCCAGCCGGGACGAAGACTGACTGGGACTGAGTTTTATGACCTCACACCAAACGATGGAGACAATGGGAGCACCCCTTACCTCTCCCCCCCCCCCAGACTCTAGCAGGACTCTCAGGGTTTCATTCAGATATTAGACGACACAAACACACACGCCTATTAACTCCATAATAAAGCTGTAAAGTAGGCTGTCTTTCAACACACTTCTCAGAAAATCTGATAGGATTGGAGATGAAAGGTTTAACTGACACGTAACTGCGATCAGCTCTCACACGCTCCACTTAGCACTAACTGCAATGTTTAATTTTAAATGAATGTCTGGCACACGTGGGTGCTCAGTTTTTTTTTCCGTGGGTGCTCGAGCTCTGGAGCACCCACGGTATCGGCGCCTGTGCGGCAGGATAATTTAAAAGGCAACCGCGACTACATTGTGCGTCTGCCCTATTTCTGATACTGTGGCGGCAGAAATTTTGCCATGGGGGGCCCCCGCTACAAAATCATCAGAGGAAACACTGTAGCCACCACTTCCAGACTAAATGATCTCCGCTATTGATTGGATTGCAATGAACAGTTCTTGAAACATTTCAGGATGAATCGTATCGTCTCTGGTGATCCTCTGACTTTTCCTCAAGTGCCACCAGCACTTTGAAATGTTTGTTTTTTAGTGACATGTCTCGACAACTATCGAATGGATTGCCATGACATTTTTTGCAGACATTTATGTTCCTTTCATGAGGAATTGTAATAATCGTGGACTTTCCGTCTAGCGCCGTAATGAGGTAAAAATTATATATTTTTTTCACAATAATTTGTTTTATTATTAAATACTTGCAAAGGGATGATATTCCATTCAGTCTCAGCGTTGTGTTTACTGATAATCAGGGCCACATGGAATGTGTTGACATATTAATTCTGCGGACTGCAGACAAACCTTAGATTGTTAACATATCTCCACCCCAAGCACAAAAACTTTCCACTCAATTCTGCAGATTTTCATTCTGGCTGAAAACTGTAAAAAATTATAAAATAAGTCCCCAGATTCTGTTTGGGTTAGCTGATAATTAACAAATGTTAGCATGCTAACACTCTAAACTTAGATGGTGAAAATGGTCATGATTATACCTGCTAAACATCAGCATGTTAGCATTCCAGGTACAAGTACAGCCTTTCAGGGCAGTTATCAGTTTGTCCAACAGTGTAATTCAAATATTTTCATTTTCATTTTTTGTTTTGTTTGTCTGCCATCCTTAACCCCATCCAAACACTCCCGTCTTCTCCCCTGTGCCACCCCAGGTGATAATAAACTGCGTGTGCGCTCCAGACCGGAGCCTGAACACTGTGGGTGCTTTTGCTGTCACCCCCCTCAGGCCGTCCCTCCACCCCCAGCAGACGTCCGCTCCACACAACGGCGTGCTCGCCCACATGTGGCAAATGGTGCAGAATAACAACGGTATAAAGGTAAGAATGGGAAGAAGCTTTCATCTTTCTTCTCCTTGAATGAGATGTTACAGTGCCTCGCAAAAGCATTCATACCCCTTGAACTTTTCCACGTTTACAACTACAAACATAAATGTATTTTATTGGGATTTCAGTGTTACACAGGATTTTATTTAGGGGTATCAGAGTAAAGGGGGCGGACTACTTTTTAGATTTTTCTTAAATAAAAAAGTATAATTTTCCTTCCACTTCACAATTATGCGCCACTTTGTGTTGGTCTATCACATGAAATCCCAATGAAATACATTTACGTTTGTGGTTGTTATGTGAAAACGTGGGAAAGTTATGAATACTTTATATGATAGGGGTGTCCCTCACCGTCCCACACTCCCGTGTCTGTCTGTCTCCCCCAGGTGCTTCTGTCTCTGCTGTCGGTGAAGATGCCCATCACTGACGCCGACCTGATCCGTGCTCTGGCCTGCAAGGCTCTGGTCGGACTCTCCCGCAGCTCAGCGGTCAGACAAATCATCAGCAAACTGCCACTCTTCACCAGCAGCCACATTCAACAGGTGAGGACAAGATCCAGGGTTTGCCCTGGGTTTTTGTGTGTTTTTTTTAAGAGGGCTTAGGTGCAAATGTCGTTATGTGTATTTTGCATATTGGTGCCCGTCCTGCGCGTCGGCTCTCCGAATTGTTTTTACGTTCACTGGCTGCAGTATAGGTCATAAAACCTGCCCCGTCCATGTTAATGGATAGGACATGGGCCTAACTAAGAAGGTACTGGGTTTAAATTTCCCAAAGATGGTTTCTGTCATATTAGGTAGGTCTGATCACGCTGATGTTTGTTTTAGTGTTCATTTTTTTGATCAGTTTGGTTTTTATTAGTTATTTGGTTTTATAAAAACGTGCTGAAACTTCATGATTGACAGCTAGGATTCAATTCAATTTTATTTATAATATCAAATCATAACAAGAGTTATCTCAAGACACTTTACAGATAGAGGAGGTCTAGACCACACTCTATAATTTACAAAGCCCCAACAATTCCAGCAATTCCCCCAAGAGCAAGCATTCAGTGTGACAGTGGTGAGGAAAACCTCCCTTTCAGGGAGAAACCTGGGACAGACCCAGGCTCTTGGTAGGCGTGTCTGACGCTGCCGGTTGGGGGTGTGATGAACAGTGGCAATAACAGTCACAATAAAGATAATGGAACTATGACTAGAAATAAGTAGTTGTAGTAGTTCATGGCATAGCAGGGCGTTAACAGGGTGTAGCAGGGCACTGCAGAGTGTAGCAGGGCATAGCAGGCAAATAAACTAAAGCAATAACTGTGGGGTTTCACCCACAAATACTCATGTATTTTTTGTCTTTTATTTACCTCCCTAGCTCATGAAGGAGCCACTGCTGCAGGACAAACGAAGCGAGCACGTCCGCTTCTGCCGATACGCAGCCGATCTGACCGAGCGGGTGTCGGGCAAGCCTCTCCTCATGGGCACCGACGTCTCATTGGCTCGTCTGCAGAGGGCGAACGTGGTCGCCCAATCACGCATCACCTTCCCCGAGAAGGAGCTCCTCATGCTGATCAGAAACCACCTGGTGGCCAAAGGGCTCCATGACACGGCCAACACACTCGTTAAAGAGGCCAACCTGTCCGTGACGTCCCTCTGTCCCAACTCTTCCTCCTGCGTCACCCCTCCCCCCCTCTCCTCCGCCGTGATTCCCAGGACTTGCCGGTCTGCCGGTGGGATGGCGGCTCGCATTGGCGGCCACGTCGGACCCTCTCCCGTGTCCTCGGCTGCTGTGGCGTTTTCCTCCACTCCCTCGTCCTCTCGTTCCCTCGCCAGTCCTCACCCCTCGTGCTCCTCTTCGTCCACCCCCGCCCTCCCTCTGCCTCCTTCTACTCCCTCTCTTCCTTCCCCTCATCCCGCAGCTCATGGCTCACATCTGGTCGGGCGCATTCTGTTCACGCGGGAACGCCCCGTGGCCCAGTGCAACTCAGGGAAAAAACTTAGAGCGCTGAAACAGAAGTCTGACCACGGTGCTTTCATACAGGTCAGTGATGTTTGTTTGTGTCTGCAATCGTTTATTTATGAAAACTGAAACCGTTCATGGATCGACAACATCTGCCACAACTTTGATAATCCCTTCCAGTTGTTTGTTTTCTTAGGTTAGGATTAGGGTAGTCAAAGTGTAATTTGAAGTGTACTGTGGGTCGTCTTTGGCTCTGTTGAGCATTTTGCACTATTTAATAATAAGGAAAATAATTAATTAAAAATCCTTAGAGTCTACCTTTTTATTAAAAATGACAAATGTTTGTTGTATATTTTGCCCCCAATAAAGATCCAAGGCCCGTAGAGCTGCAAAGATTAATTGATTAGCTGTCAACTATGAAATTAATAGGCAACTATTTTTAAATTGGTTTGAGTCATTTTGTATGGAAAAAAAGTTAACAATTTAAATTGATTCTAGCTTGTTAAACTTGAGTATTTTCTAGTTTCTTCTCTCCTCTGTGACAGTAAACTGAATATCTTTGAGTTGTGGACAAAACAAGACATTTGATGACGTCATCTTGGGACTTTGGGAAACACTGATCCACATTTTTCATCATTTTCTGACATTTAGAGACCAAACATCTAATCCAGAAAATTGACAGATTAATGACAATAAAAAATTATAATCTTTAGTTGCAGCCCTACAGTCCTGTGATTATTTTTGATCTTAGCTTATGATTTTCCTGTATAGAGCGGCCAAAGTAGGCTTGCATTGAAAGTGAAAATGATTTTGCTTTATAGCTCTGCATAAGAAAAGAAACCCTGCATCGCAGTTTTTAAGGGTGATGGTGAATGGATCAGTCCAAACAAATATTTATCCATTCAAAAAGTGACATGTGGAGCTTGCCTCCGACTCAGGGTCAACTCCTAACCATTTGTCCTCTCTCGATCAGACTCCAGTCTTGAAGAAGCAGCTGGAGCGACACGTTCCTTCGCCCCCGAGCCTCGACGGCATCATCACCGAGTACCTGAGGGAGCAGCACGCCCGCTGCCCCAATCCTGTCACCACCTGCCCCCCCTTCTCCCTCTTCACCGCCCACCGCTGCCCCGAGCCCAAGCAGAGGCGACAGGCATCGCCCAACTTCACCGCCCGCCTGGGCAGCAGGGTGCTGTACCCCAAATATGGAGGCGTGGACAGAGGGTGTCTGGATAGACATCTGATATTCAGCAGGTTATGAACACACTCAGGAGTGCATAAATAGCTACTGTAAATTGAGTCCAGTTTATCATTTTTCTGCTGGTGTCTGTGACTCCTTTTTTATTTATTTATTTTTATTTATTTATTTTTTTAAATCTGTGTTCAGGTTTCGTCCGATGTCGGTCTTCCACGAGGGCGACGGAGACGAGAGCGGTTTCACCTGTTGTGCCTTCTCAGCCCGCGAGCGTTTCCTGATGCTGGGAACCTGCTCCGGTCACCTCAAATTCTATAACGTCTTCTCTGGAGAGGAGGAGGCCAACTACACCTGCCACACGTCGGCCATCACACACCTGGAACCCTCCAGGGTATGTTTCATATTTCAGATCGGATCAGAATCAAATCTGTCACGTTGGTTGAAGGCTGGAAGTCCAATGGTGTGAGCCGAGGCAGCTTTATTTGTGTGAATAAAGTGCCTTGAGAGAGAGAGAGCAAAAACGGCTAAATGAGAGAGAATATTGGACTGACATTGGATGTAGAAATAAGCAACTGTTTAATAACAAGTTCATCATATTAAAGTTTAAAAGGTTATATGTTAATTTTGTGTTCACGACTTGTTTCTGTTGCCAGTTCTTGCTGCTTTAATGATTCACATCCGCTATCTGAACCCACCTGTTTTTAGTCTTTTCTCTTGAGGTTTTATAAAAATGAAATAATTTAAATGAGCGCAAATTAAAACCTGTATGTGTGTGTGTGTGTGTTTCTCAGGATGGGAAATTGCTGCTCACCTCTGCGTCCTGGAGTGTCCCCTTATCTGCTCTCTGGAGTATGGATGGAGTCTTTAGCATGAAGTAAATGTCACACACAAACACACACTCACTCTCTCTCTCTCTCTCTCTCTCTCTCTCTCTCTCTCTCTCTCTCTCTCTCTCTCTCTCTCTCTCTCTTTCTCCGTTTTAACTTTACACACCATCTTAAGAGTCCATTGTTGCTCATGGTGTATGAACTGGTGTTTTTCTTTCTGTCCCAGGAACTCGTTTGTAGACGACCACTACGTCGAGTTCAGTAAACACACTCAGGACAGAGTCATCGGCACCAAGGACCAGGTCGCACACGTATGTTATCCAAAATGTTCTGCCACGCTTCAATGCCTCTGAACAGTCTTTGCGTTCATTTTTTCTTCAGCATCACATTCTTCCATGTTGGTAACCAGTGGGTGTATTTCTTTCATATCTACCTCCATTTTCCCCTTTTGCCCTTAAAGGAACACGCCGACTTATTGGGACTTTGTCTTATTCCCCGTATCCCCCAGAGTTAGATAAGTCCATACATACCCTTCTCATCGCCGTGCGTGTTGTAACTCTGTCTGACGCCCCCACCGCTAGCCTAGCTTAGCACAGATCCTGGAGGTAACCGGCTCCATCTAGCCTACTGCTCCCAATAAGTGACATAATAACGCCAACATTTTCCTATTTACATGTTGTGATTTGTATAGTCACAGCGTGTACAAATAACAAGGTCACATGACACACAGCCATCTTCTAACCCTATACATACTGGGGACTATATTCTCAGAAGGGCGAAGCACTGCTACTTCTTCTACTTTGGCGCAGTGATTATTACTCCAACTCTGAGCGAACGGGGCTTCTCAGGTGCTGCGAGCAAATCGCTCCGCCCAAGTAAGACAGAGTTACGACACGTTCTGAGAATATAGTTTCCAGTATGTATGTGCTGTATACGGTCTCTCCTTTCTTTATGAATGCATGGCATCCAAATCAGAAAAGATTAACCCAAAACTCCAACTCAACATTTCTGTTCCTCTCTCTTTTAAATAATATATTTGTATATTCATACGGTTGCGTGTGCTGCAGATATACGACATCCAGACGGGTCAGAAGATTCTGACTCTGAACGACCCCGCCCTGGCCAACAACTACAAGAGGAACTGCGCCACCTTCAACCCCACCGACGACCTGGTGCTGAATGACGGGGTGCTGTGGGACGTGCGGGCGTCGCAGGCCATCCATAAGTTTGATAAGTTCAACATGAACATCAGCGGGGTTTTCCATCCCAACGGCCTGGAGGTCATCATCAACACAGAGATCGTATCCTCTGATCTTGGTGCATTTTTATTCTCCAGACTGCTTTTGCAACATCATGATCCAATATGGCTGAAAATAGCCATTAATTTTTTATTGTAGATTATTTTTTTGATTTATTTTCTCGATTTAATCGAATAGTCCTTTGGTCTCTAAAATGTCAGAAAATGTGGATCAGTGTTTCCCCAAAAGCCCAAGATGATGTCCTCAAATGTCTTGTTTTGTCTAGAACTCAAATATATTCATTTTACTGTCACAGAGGAGAGAAGAAACTAGAATATACTCACATCACACATATACTCACATCACTCACACTTTTCCTTTCTTTTTTCATAAAAGAAATTACCGATTTGACAGATTTGTGATATTGCATTGTTTTTAATTAAAAAAAAATGTTTTCTGGAAGGAGGAGCCCTAAACCCCTCGCTAAATATGTGCACCTAAGTCCTCCACAAACCTAGGGAAAACACAGAGTTTGAATCTGTGGTTGTAAACCTTGACAGCCGGTGTCAGTGGGACCTGAGGACCTTCCACCTGCTGCACACTGTCCCTGCCCTGGACCAGTGCAGGCTGGTCTTCAACAGCAACGCCACCATCATGTATGGAGGTACGGGCAGTCTGTGTGCGTTCTGAACCCATCCTGTGTGTCTGTGTGTTTTTGAGTAGGGTTGCAAAGGGGGTGTACATTTTCCGTAAACTTTCCATGGAAAGTTTAGCTGGGGAATTTTGGAAACATTCCAATTTGGAAACTTTCATGGGAATTAACAGGAATTAACGGGAATAAACTGGATATTTTTAATATTGCTTTCCATGGAAAGTTTAGCTATGGTTAGTGGGTTATACAATTAACAAACAGGTTAATAATAGCAATGGGTTATGTATTAAACCCACCCCCCACAAAAAAACTCCCGTATTTTAAAAACTAAATGTTGGCAAGTATGTAGTAGCCTATGCTGATTACTGCTTGTGTGCATGTCATTGACAAATATAGGGAGGACATTAAACTAAAGTTGCATTAAATCGGGTTGTTTTAACCAAGATTATGCTGCAAGATGTTTCTTTTTCAACTACATTTAAGTTCCCTGTTATAGACTAACAGTATTATAACAAGCAATATTAAAAATATCCAGTTTATTCCCGTTAATTCCCATGCAAAGTTTCCAACTTTGAAAATTTCCGGAATTTTGCCACCCCAGTTTTGAGCTACACTAACTTGTTACTGACACAGTGACAGAAATCTTTAATGTGCTGAATCATGTTCTGGTCTTCTTTCTCTCCCACACTCAATCACACGTGTACACACAGCAATGCTGCAAGCCGATGAGGAGGATGACGCTATGGACCAGCAGATGAAGAGTCCCTTCGGTTCATCCTTCAGAACCTTCGATGCTACCGAGTACAAGCCCATCGGTAGGCTGCACATCCTGTTTATTACAGACTTAAATTTTACGCTGTGGTTACGTTGCACGCGTAATATATGCAGATTGTTCGCGTAGCAGATGTGCTGCGGAACGCATCTCTTAAAGGTGCAGTAAGAGATGCAAGTAAGAGCATCCACTCTGCTTACGTGCAACGTAGCCAATGTAGTAATTTTTACATCACAATAAGGTCCTAGAATTAGCTGTATTGGGTTTTTCCAGGCTTTTAATGAGGCACCTCACTGACTTGCTGAACCTTGATTTTTGTTGAATTTTTTAAACAGGAAAAACAAATGTAATGCCTGCCTGTAGTAGAGTTGTTATGTAAGAATAATTAAAAGACAAAACCACAAGCCTCTGCAGATTTGTTTCTCCTGTTTTGACCAGTTGCGTGTAGGACGGTGACTTTTGTTTCACCTTGGATTTAGTTTATAACTCAGAACTTTGTTTGGTTTTTCAGCCACAGTGGATGTAAAGAGGAACATCTTTGACCTGTGCACCGACACCAAAGACTGCTACCTGGCTGTCATTGAGGTACTTTGCTTAACTTTTTGCTTCAAACTCACTGGTGTGGTTGTTCGGGGGAGTAGCCTGAACAGCGGGCATGTTGTGAGGCATCTAGGGCTGCTCCCTCTTAGTTGATTAGTCGACTAATCGGTCGTTTTGGTCTAAGTCAACTTAGATTTCTTTAGTCGATTAGTCATGTTTTATGCTTTTTTTCATGCTGAATGACTTATTTCCAAGAAACGTACAAGCACATCTCTGGTAAACACAAGAATTAAAGTGGTGCTTTTGCATGACTCTTTGCGGAGAAACTCAGATTTGCAGATCTGTCTATTAAATCAACTAATCGATTAGTCGATACAATTGAATGAGTGTTAGTCGACTAAGAATTTCTTCAATTGAGCACAGCCCTAGAGGCATCATGGGAGTCTAGCGGATAAACCAAGTACAGATTAAAGATTGTTACGCTCTCTTTCATCAGTAAAAGAGAACTACACTGTCTTTGGCTCCAGTCTCAACAAGACTTTAAATATGGCCTCTGTCTGATGATTCAGTGTCACTGGGTCTCTTCAGACTTTGAATTATTTGGAAAACGTTTGCTTGAGAAATTACTTCTGACTTATTCATTATAAAATACTTGCTGATTATTTTCTGATGATTCTGTTAATTAAATAATAATGATTTTATTATTATTCATTTTCATTAAACAAAGTTTCACCAGATTTCTTTGTTGCTTTTCAGTCTAGTTTAAATTATCAGAAAAAAATAAATCCGACTGAAAGCACATTTGAAACCACAGATACACCAACACTGTTTGTGCTTGTCCTTCATGTGTTGACTGTGTAGAACCAGGACACTGTGAGCTTGGACACGGTTTGTCGTCTGTACGAAGTCGGACGACACAAACTGGCAGAAGAAGGGGATGACGATGATCAGGTGAGATGCACAGGACTTAGTATACTATCGGTCTTAGTACCTTTTTTGTTTGTTTTTTGGTTAGGTAATTGGTAGTCTATATCCATAACGTCCTACTTCCGGGATTGTTCAGGTGCCGCTGGAAATTCCTCCGGATGTCCCTCATTTCGGCTGGATGTCCGTCACCTTCCGCTTTCTTTGTGTTGCCGTTATAAACTCCGGTGGATTCATGAGGACTATGCTTAACTGCTTTTGAACGTACACATGTTCCACCAAATAAGTCTATTTTGCAGAGGTGCCGTTGCGCCGCCCAAGACGATTGTGATTGGTTTAAATAAATGCCAATAAACCAGAGCACGTTATGTCGTTAGGCTATGTGATGTGAGTGCTGACTTACAATATAAGTTATCTTAAACATTTAATTACACGTAAATGTGTTTAGTAGTAGAAAGGTTAATTGTGGTTAATGAAAAGAAAGTAAGTTTGCAAGTTTATTAAAACCTTGCAAACATATCTTGAGAGCAGCAACACACAGAGAGTGGACATCCTGTCATGTCCGGCTTTATCCTAGAAATGTACTTCCGTTGATCTAGACTACATTGATGCTGACTCAGCAGTGTTGTGTTGCATGCTATGTCATCTTTAGGATGATGAAGACCAGGACGACGACGATTCCTCGGACACGGATGACGACGATGACGACGACGACGACATGGAGACGGACCCACTGTTAGAGGAACTGGCCAATAACGACGACCCGGAAAACGATGACTCGGCACCCTCTCCCACAGATGAAGAGGTAACACACACCAGAGCTGAAGTTTTTGAGAGTTATAACCTACATGCACAGACCATAGACTGTTAATATTCATGGACGACGCATCCGGTTCGGCGAAGTGCTAAAAATGCGGAAGTGCCTTAAACCTGCATTCTATCTGAATTCCTGCAGGGGGCGACATGTGCTGTTGCAAAAGGAGTTCGGTTTCTGTAGAAGTCTATGAGAAAGTGACCCACCTCTCACTTGATTTATTACCTCAGTAAACATTTTCATAATGAGTTTATGGTCTTGATCGCTAGTTTTAAAGCGCCCATATTATGCTCATTTTCAAGTTCATAACTGTATTTTAAGGTTGTACCAGAATAGGTTTACATGGTTTAATTTTCAAAAAACACCATATTTTTGTTGTACTGCACAGCTCTCTCTCACTGCTGCAGATCCTCTTTTCACCTGGTTTCTGTTTTAGCTACAGAGTGAGACCTCTTTTCATCTTCTTGTTCTGTACTAACTTTGATTGCACTTGGACATGCTCAGTAGCTCAGATGTAGAACATGTCAGCTAGCTAACTCTAGAGACAGTAAAAGAAAGCCTGTTTCTCCAACTTTGGTCAGTTACAAGGCAGGATTAGCTGGGAGACTTCTAAATGAGGGCGCACATGTAAGTATTTCTTTTGTAGATTATGGTGAACTTGTGTGTCTTGTAGCAGTGCTTTGCTATTGAGAACGACGTAGCATGTTAGCGTTAGCATGCTAACGCTACAAGCTAACGGTTGTGGTTAGCCAGCTCATTTCGGACTTTGACGTCACAGGTTTTAGCTATGATGTGATTGACAGTCCGCGATCTGTCTATTATGTAATATAACTAATTTCTTATCATGTACTCTAAATGCAGAACTATGTCCAGATGTTTTTTTTAATCTCTCAGCAGTTCCAGGTGTTTTGCTGTAGAAGATCAGCTGTGATGTTTAGTGTTTTTAAACTCCTCCCCCCCACCCTCAGATCGCAGATCTTCTCGGCAGCAACAGCAGTGACGACAACAGTGATGACGACGACGACGATGATGACGAATCAGCAGACTCAGAACATTCAAACAGAAGTGATGACGGATGGGACTCAATGTGTAAGCAACACTGTTGATTCATGTAGAATATTATCAGTTCAAGTTGTACTGGTACTCCTAAAAGATAATCATCGCATAAAATTGCATAAATATCCCGCATATTCCATCGCATTTTTTAAGAAAACGTGCCGCGTAATCAAGGATTTTTGCCTGCAACAATCACAAAAAAAACTCCGCATTTTTCTGGAAGGACTGGCATAAGAGTGCATTGGGTACTAGACAGATCAGCAGAAACACAGGGATGGTAGTTAGAGTTACAGAACAGACAAGGAAGTTGCACCACAAGGTCCCGACCTTGGATGGGTGTGTAAGTGTGTGTGTGTTTGTGAAGATGACACCCCCTTGTGAGGAGAGAATAAAGACCCAGGGAAAACTCAGATCAGGGTTCATTTTCAGACAAGATCTTGGTGGACCAGCTCTGACTTAAAATGTAAAGGGAAACTTAGATTCATAAACTTGTAAAATGGTTGGGTGACCGTCTGAGGGGCCCTTTCACATGGTTACGCGCATTAATAAATTGTAAAAATTGCTTATATGATTGCCTTCCTATCAGTTCACAATCTGCAGATGGATTTAATAATAATAACACACCACGGACCAGAGCATTTGAGCGGTGAGCATAAGCACGACGTTTTTGGATGGAACCAGGAGCGAATTTTTCAAATGTTGTAGCGTCTCCTTCTCTTCCGCTCTGTCCCGCTTCAATTTGGCTCCAGTGCCTCCCACACCAGGGGCACGTTCAATCTCTAAAAGTTGTGCATCGTATTGCTACCGTTTCCGCGTTGAACAACAGGTTTCCTCAGAACGGTGTACAATGAGCTTTGAGGTATGTTTTCTCAATCACATGCTCTGGACACACTTGGAAGCATGCGACAACCCCCACCCCCCAGGCTCAGCCAGAATCCTGTTGACAGTTCTCAACAAACTGCACTGAACGGGCAGACACCCCAGAGTTTGAATCAGAGTAAAGCTGTAACAATTAATTGATTAGTTGATAAGGGAAACAAATCAGATTTTCCTTCATTTCATGTTAATTTTTTTGAAATTAGGATTTTTAGTGTAAACCACAGTGTAAGTTGTTTAAAATGCAAGTTCATTACACAGTCTAAGTGCATAATTTTTGTGTGTTTCTGTGTGTGTCTTCATGCTGCAGACTACCCAGAACAGTCAGATGATGAGACTGAGATCTTTCGGGCCCTCAGCACGAGATGGTTCTCCTGACCTGGGAGAAGATCCTCCTCTGCTGAAAATATGAACCTCAACAAGGACCCACCACACCCCCTTTTTAACCATAATTTCTCATACAATCAGGCAAGTGGATGGTGAATACACTGAAAAATGTCATTGACGACGACAGCAAAGTCTATCATATTAGCTCTCTATATATTCTAAATATTTAGAGAGACAACCGTGATGATGAATAAATATTTCCCAAAGAGCATGGCGCTCAGATGGAAAACGCTGACTGTTCGCTTGACCTGGCTTTCTGTTTCCTTTCATTAAGAGAAAGTATTTGTGAAAGCAAAGTATTAATATGATGTTTAACTCTCTGCCTCTGATGGAAGGAATATTTGACGTTTCTCTGCTCGGAACGAAACGCATTTTTTCACGTTTTGTTATCGAACTTGGACCTCACTGTTGAGCTTACAGCTCGCATTCACTGACCTACCAAAAGAGAGACCACCTACCACAGAGAAATGGAAACCTATGTCATGGAAAGTTCATCGTTTTTGTCCAGTTTTCCCAGGGATTAATCATTCAGGTTTAATCTAAAGAAAAAAGAAAAAAAAACACAAAACATGAATGAATGAAAATGAAACGGTTTTATCCACTCGCCACACTTTCTGGTGATACATATTCTTCTTACTTCCGTAGAAGAGTTTGACTACAGGCAGTCAGCAGTCCTCTGTATGTATGGATGTTTTTTGACTATTTTCTTTAATAAAAGCCAAAATATTCACATAAAGGCAGTGAACAGCGTAGGACTACAGAAATTGCAGAGGCTCATTTAGCTCTTGCAATTTTTCAGCCAATAAAAACTTGGTTACCAGTTCAGTCACTCAGAGAAAATGTAAAGTCCCAAGAAAGATTCCCAGTAAATGCTAGATCAGATCTGCTAGACATGTCGACGTAGTTAGGTTTAGGTTTAGTTGGGATTGGTTAGGGTAGAATAGGGTTAGGGTTAGAATAAAAGGGTCAGCCAATCAGAGCCAAAAATAAGGCGGGCCGTCGACACGTCCAGCAGATCCAATCTAGCATCTACCCAATGAACCTGGCCTTGGATCTGGTGGGCTGCTTCATGCTGTTGGCCCACAGAGGTTACCTGGAAATGGAAATGTTTCCATGCACATGGTAAAAACTGCAACTTCTGTGTCTTGTGAAGAATCAAAATCCCGTCCTCGTGATGAAATAGGCGTATCCACGTCGCCGTTGCCGGGCTTGAAAACCCAGCAGTTTGTCAACCCGAACATCCAACGCAGGTTTCTGCAGAAAGGTTCTGGTGCATGGGTCACCATGAGCCACTTTCACCATTAACTCTGTATATAGTTTCCCCACAAAATTCCCCAAACAAAAATACATTTATTCGAGGACAACTGAGATGTGGCGGTGTCGTATAATCTTGTTTTAATTTAAGTTATTTTTGACTTTTTGTTTGGTTTGCTTTAATTTATTTTAGCTCATCTTTAAAGGGGTCGATAGCTTTTATGTGTTGCGAAAAATCCTGCCCCTGGATCCTTCAGGGGGCCGATTGTTAATTAATTAAAAATAATATAAATTAATTGCTAAACTGGCAGCACTCCGCCGAAAAATCCATAGATTATCGGTGTGCTTTTGGTTAAAAACCAAATGCATTTGAAATCTCAATTTTCTGAGGGCAGAGAACCCGCAGAACTCTTAGTACGTTAGTGTGGACAGTGAGATTATTTTAGAGAAAATACTGAGTTATCAGTGTTTAAAACCAGTGTTATACATGAGCCATGGCTAATGATTGGAGGATTGTGGCAGCTGATAATGTTGGCTAACATGAATATCCCTCTAAATGGGATCAAAAATACAGTCAAACATGTGAATGTAATAAATGATATTACATTATGCCGTTGATTGTTACTTCAAATGGGGTGTTAACATTTGTGATATTGTGATACGTGACATTATCCTCCGATTATTTCATTATCAGCTGTAAAAAAGGTCTCAAACACAAGGTGGGAAAGTTATATTTTGTATTAGAACAATTTTTCTATTCTGCAGCGAGCTGACCGCATCACTGAGCAGTCGACCTTTGACCCTTAGTGCGTGTCATCTTTACGGGTTCACAACACAGCCGGTATTTAACAGTGACTGACTATTTGAGCCCACAGACGGATGTTAACTTTTGTAAGTTATCGTTTAAAGGAGCACGCCGACTTATTGGGACTTTGTCTTATTCCCCGTATCCCCCAGAGTTAGATAAGTCCATACATACCCTTCTCATCTCCATGCGTGTCCTAACTCTGCCTGACACCCCCACCGCTAGCCTAGCTTAGCATAGATCCTGGAGGTAACCGGCTCCATCTAGCCTATTGCTCCCAATAAGTGACAAAATAACGCCAACATTTTCCTATTTCCATGTTGTGATTTGTGTAGTCACAGCGTGTACAAATAACAAGGTCACATGACACACAGCCATCTTCTAACCCTATACATACTGGGAACTATATTCTCAGGCCAAGCACTGCTACTTGGGCGGAGTGATATTACTCCAACTCTGAGCCAACTCCAGGCCAACTCTCTGCTCCTCACCACGTAGCAGAAGTAGCAGTGCTTCGCCCTTCTGAGAATATAGATCCCAGTATGTATAGGGTTAGAAGATGGCTGTGTGTCATGTGACCTTGTTATTTGTACACACTGTGACTATACAAATCACAAAAATAAAATATAATGTAAATAGGAACATGTTGGCATTATTGTGTCACTTATTGGGAGCAGTAGGCTAGATGGAGCCGGTTACCTCCACGATCTATGCTAAGCTAGGCTAGCGGTGGGGGCGTCTGACAGAGTTACGACACGGAGATGAGAAGGGTATGTATGGACTTATCTAACTCTGGGGGATACGGGGAATAAGACAAAGTCCCAATAAGTCAGCGTGCTCCTTTAACTCTTTTTGAAACTGCGTCGAACAATCTGCAACAGATTTCACAAAGCTGGAGCCTGGATTGAGAGTGTGTTTTGTTTTCTCCTTTTTTGTTTTCTTTTCTTCGGTAATGATCGTTCTGGCGGTAGACCAGTCAACATGGCTGCTGATGAACATTTAGTCAGGGTTTAAGGAATTTGTGATCCCAGAGTTTGGGTTGTGACTGGAGGGTTTTATGCACATTAGCGTTATGCCCATAATGCTTGTGTTGGCCATTTACAACCTAAAGTCACACTTTAAAAGCGATAATAAGAGAATCTGTATTTGATGCCGCAGCAGATTTCCCGAGCCATAGAATCTACAGTTTTATAATAGTTTGTATTGTTTATAAATCTGTGTAAAGTGTTGTAAATGGTTAACAGTTAATTTAATAAGTTCTACTTTAATAATAAAAGACCCTTCTCCCTTCTGGAAACTCTTGCCATGTCTCGTAATCAGTGGTGGAATGTAACTAAGTACATTTACTCAAGTACAAATGTTGACTTGTACTTTACTTGAGTCTTTTCTGTTAATGCCACTTTCTACTTCTACTCCGCTACATTTCAGAGAGAAATATTGGACTTTTTACTCCATTCATCTGTTACAGCTTTTGTTACTAGTTACTTTACACATTCAGATGTTTGCACACACAATTTCAATTCCCTTTTATTTATAGTATCAAATCATAACAGGAGTTATCTCAGGACACTTTACAGATAGATTACGTCTAGACCATTGGTTCTCAAGCTTTTTTCAATAATGTTCCCCCTTTAAACAGTTGTTTTAAGCCATGTACACCCTAACCAGTGGGAATAATTTTTGGTAGAAAAAAAAGTCCATATAAAGTGGAAGAATACAGTGATGTCAGAGATAGATTTACTAAACAACCGCCTTGGACCAGGAAAACATTTAAATGCTGATGGGAAAAGGCGACAAAACTTGGAAAAAGACGGAAGTAAGGCAAGAATAGGTCGAAAATAGTAACACAAACAATGGAAAAAGAGACACAAACTTCAAAAAAGCAACAAAAACTTCGGAAAAACACACGGTAGAAAGAAGGAAGGCAACATTGGGGCGACAAAAGTGACAAAAACTTTGAAAAAAGACAGTAGAAAAAAGTAAGGAAGAAAGGCAAGAATAGGAAAAAACAAACGACAAAACCTTCAAAAAAACAAAAAGGTGACAAAAACTTCGAAAAAAGCGACAAACTTGGAGAAAAAAAGATGGTAGAAGTAACTAAATCCTTGTAACTGAAAAACATTTTGCAAAAGATCTTATGTTCCCCCTACAGGGGTACACGTTCCCCCATTATAGAAACACTGGTCTAGACCACACTGTAATTTACAGAGACCCAACAATTCCAGTAATTCCCCCAAGAGCAAGCATTTAGTGTGACCGTGGCGAGGAGAACCTCCCTGTCAGGGAGAAACCTGGGACAGACCCAGGCTCTTGGTAGGCGGCGTCTGACGCTGCCAGTGCCGGTTGGGGGGGTGATGAACAGTGGCAATAACAGTCACAATAAAGATAACGGAACTATTGTAGTAAATTATACATCCGACGCCAAGGCCAGATTAATGGCTCCGACCACAAACGCTCCGACCGCAAAGTTTCTCTTCAAAGTATGACAAAATCCCCAAAAGTCTTAGAAAAATCCACAAGAGTCAGAATCGGATGTAAAAAAAAAGAGTTTAATGTGCTCGAAAAGAGTTAAACACACACAAAATAACCCAGAGTAAGTTCCAGACGGCTTACTGAAGATTCCTCTGTCTAGTGCTGACTTATATCTGCCAAACGAGAGACTCCCCCCCATAAAGAAATCCTCCAATAACCGTTTTCAGGACATGCCGCTTAAGAATCCAATTGGCTACTTTGTAGTCTAAGGACCTCCTCCTCAGGGAAGTCCTCTGTTGATGTCATATTGCTGACTCTGATCTTTTTTTGTTAGCTGACTTGACGTTTCCCAGGCCAACCCCTCAGGCTGTTGGCCCCGCGGGCCAGTCTCTGACTCTGTAGCTGTGCAGAGGTGTGACTAGGGGGAGGGAAACCTGGGCTGTCCCTGTGGCAGGCACAAAAGGTCACCGGGTCTACACCTCAGAGGCACACGTCATATATTTGCCCTTAATTTAATTAACCAGATTTGACAGACTGATCTCATAAAGTGGCGTGTGTATGACACGCCAATTCGTATGCCATTTTGGCACGTTATCAAGACACATACTCGCTTTTTAGCGCGTTTTTCGGCCACCGTTGACCTACATTACGTGTGAATTTTTGCCGTAGCGAGTAGTATGAAGGGACGTAAGTCTGCGGATGGGTAAACCACAGGAGTTTCACCCAAGGGAGCCGGGATCGCGTCCTGCGTGTGGCGTTTTTCAGCCTTTTTTTTTTGTGGACGACGCCACGTGGTGTGGCCTACAAATCTAGCTGAAATGATAAGATTATAGATCTGGGCAATATGTCAATATTATATCGATATCGTGATATGAGACATCGTCTTCGATTTTGGGTTGTGAATGGAGGGTTTTTATGCACATTTGCGTTATGCACATAATGCTTGTGTTGTGGCCATTTACAACCTAAAGTCACACTTAATACAAAGCGATAATAAGAGAATCTGTATTTGATGCCGCAGCAGATTTTTGTGATATGAGACTAGATATCGTCTTAGATTTCGGATATCGTAATATGGCATGAGTGTGGTCTTTTCCTGGTTTTTAAAGGCTGCATTACAGTAAAGTGATGTCATTTTCTGACCAACTGTTCTATTATTTGCCTTTACCCACTTAGTCATTATATCCACATTACTGATGATTATTTATCAAAACTCTGATTGTGTAAATATTTTGTGAAAGCACCAATAGTCAACACTACAATACCGTTATTGAGGTATTTGGTCAAAAATATCGTGAGATTTGATTTTCTCCATATCGCCCAGCCCTATTAGACCATTAAACACACAACTGGTTGGATCCCTGACACTTTCTAAGATGGGAGGATTCTTCTTTACTTTTAATACTTTAACTACATTTTCCTGATGAGATTTACAAACTTTTACTGAAGGAACATTTTCAATGCAGGACTTACTAACTTGTAATAGAGTATTTTTACAGTGTGGTATTTGTACTTTTACTGATGTAATAAAGGATCTGAATACTCCTTCCACCACTGCTCAGAATAGTGATACTTCAGTGGTTAATGTTGGTGAATTTGTTGTCTTTTACATGAAGATGGAGCTGCTGCATGTGTAACACTGTGTCCCCATTACAGGTACTTTGACTTCATTGTATTACTTTAAGAGCATGTTGTTAAAAAATGTTTTATTTTTGTGACCAAGTTTGTATGGTTTATTTTATTTCCATTTTTCATTTAGTTTTGGAGGTAACAATATTAAACAAAGTATAATCACGTCAGGGTGAGGCAGGTTTGGACCCAAAATGCAGTGAGAGGAGACGAGGAGATAATGGAGAATTGTATGATTTAATGAACAACAACAAAATAAACGTACAATCTAAGAAGCAGGCGATCAACCAACAAAGAAAACAAGGGAAAACCAGAAACAGGAGAAAACCGAGAAACTAGGATTTTTTTTTTTTTTTACCTTAAAGGTCCCATGGCATGAAAATTTCACTTTGAGGTTTTTTAACATTAATATGAGTTCCCCCAGCCTGCCTATGGTCCCCCAGTGGCTAGAAATGGTGATAGGTGTAAACCGAGCCCTGGGTATCCTGCTCTGCCTTTGAGAAAAGGAAAGCTCAGATGGACCAATCAGGAATCTGCTCCTTATGAGGTCATCAGGGGAAAGGTTACCTCCCCTTTCTCTGCTTTGCCCGCCCAGAGAATTTGGCCCGCCCATGAGAGAGAGAGAGACATCATGGCTTTCAAACGAGCAAAGTGGCAGTTGGTCAAAGCCACACCCCCACCCTCCACCTTGCCCCCCCCTCTCCTCCTCAATAGCTACAGACACCGAAATGGCCCATCCTAAGGAAAGCTCATTGTGGGACTGGCTCTAGTGGCTGTAATTCTGCACCAAGGCTGAATTTCGGGAAAGAGACTTCAGATACAGTATTAGGGGACCACTAAGGTCTATATAAAAGAGACTTCAGATACAGTATTAGGGGACCACTAAGGTCTATATAAAAGAGACTTCAGATACAGTATTAGGGGGACCACTAAGGCCTATATAAAAGAGACTTCAGATACAGTATTAGGGGACCACTAAGGCCTATATAAAAGAGACTTCAGATACAGTATTAGGGGACCACTAAGGTCTATATTAAAGAGACTTCAGATACAGTATTAGGGGACCACTAAGGTCTATATAAAAGAGACTTCAGATACAGTATTAGGGGACCACTAAGGCCTATATAAAAGAGACTTCAGATACAGTATTAGGGGACCACTAAGGCCAATATAAAAGAGACTTCAGATACAGTATTAGGGGACCACTAAGGCCTATATAAAAGAGACTTCAGATACAGTAGGGGACCACTAAGGTCTATATAAAAGAGACTTCAGATACAGTATTAGGGGACCACTAAGGTCTATATAAAAGAGACTTCGGATACAGTATTAGGGGACCACTAAGGTCTATATAAAAGAGACTTCAGATACAGTATTAGGGGACCATTAAGGTCTGTATAAAAGAGACTTCAGATACAGTATTAGGGGACCACTAAGGCCTATATAAAAGAGACTTCAGATACAGTATTAGGGGACCACTAAGGTCTATATAAAAGAGACTTCAGATACAGTATTAGGGGACCACTAAGGTCTATATAAAAGAGACTTCAGATACAGTATTAGGGGACCACTAAGGCCTATATAAAAGAGACTTCAGATACAGTATTAGGGGACCACTAAGGCCTATATAAAAGAGACTTCAGATACAGTATTAGGGGACCACTAAGGCCTATATAAAAGAGACTTCAGATACATTATTAGGGGACCACTAAGGCCTATATAAAAGAGACTTCAGATACAGTTTTAGGGGACCACTAAGGTCTATATAAAAGAGACTTCAGATACAGTATTAGGGGACCACTAAGGTCTATATAAAAGAGACTTCAGATACAGTATTAGGGGACCACTAAGGTCTATATAAAAGAGACTTCAGATACAGTATTAGGTAGGGGTGGTACGGTTCACAAAACCCACGGTTCGGTTTGTATCACGGTTTTAGGGTCACGGTTTTCGGTTCAGTACGGTTCTTATTTTTTCTTTATCACTCCAGAATATACTTCAGCATATAGCTAAAATTAGCATATTGAATGCATGTTGCACAAAACGTGCAAACAGTGGCAGTTCTATATTGTTTTATGTCATCATAGGTAACATAAAATCCAAAATGTTCCCACACACCAGACTATAAACGACGCTGGCGCATCCTCCAGCTCCGGGCAGCCTCTCTGCCACCTGACATTTCTGCATGTGACGTGACGTGACCAGCAGCGGCACCCCACTCCACTTGAGGAGCGGTCGGCTCGGTGTCTCTCCAAATCTGACGAAAATCTTTTAAACTGACCTTTGTCGATCTGACATGAAGACAGATTCAGCAACTGCATGGCCTATTTCTCGCTTAAAATGTTTTCAGAAACACGTTTCGGTAAACTATTTTAGTACAATATGAGATCGTATTCTGAACGAGCCGCCATGACAGTGACAGAAATTTGGGACCAGCCAGACCCATGTGACGCGATCGTCCTATCAGCTGCCATGGGTTGCGTTCGTCACGCCCATCCCGCTCGTCATTTCCAAGGGGGTAAGCTTCGCTTCAGAACGCGAGCCATCATGGCGCCATTTTGTTGCTAACAGGCCATCACCTCCGGTTAGCATTCCGCTGACCGCCATTTTTTTTTTACGTCACTTGACTGAGAATAACTTTACATCCGAAGCGTTTAAAAACTCGACGTGTCCATTGTTTAGTTCTAAAGAAACACCACAACGTATAAAAGGCTCAATTACCTTGTACCTCACGTTATGGCTCCGTAGCAGATGCTTTTGTAAAAATAAGCTAACGATTGTGTCATAACCAAGTGACTTACTGTCGCACAGTAGAGGAATTACCGTATAGTACAGGAGAAGCTCGCAGGCAGTTTGGACTTACGTTAGCTGTTTAGGTTTAATTACTAATGTTAACTAGCATGTTAGTGATCAGTAATTAGCCTGTGTCTATGTTATCTCCTTACATATACCTACGCTCTCCGTCTCTGTAAGATTGGGAATGATTGAGATTTCTCTTGGCACAGCTACCAGAACACTTTCAACTTTCAGACACGTTGCTCACGTCACATTTACGCTGTCTCTGTCAGTTGGAGGCTGCGCAGTAAAGCTGGCCATCACCGGAAAAGTGCTTCTAATATCCTTCACTGGTCTCCGTCCAGAGCAACGGGCTCTGTTGGTCCATTAATATATATGTCAATGGTCATTTCCAGTAAGTGTTTTAACATAGGTGTCTAAAGTGGGCACTACGGCAGTAAGAGGTTAGTGACCATTAACAGTGTACTGACGAACCGTGCGGTACACACACGCTCCGAACCGAGACTAGCGAACCGAGCGGTTCGGGTGTTTTTTCATGAACCGTACCACCCCTAGTATTAGGGGACCACTAAGGTCTATATAAAAGAGACTTCAGATACAGTATTAGAGGACCACTAAGGTCTATATAAAAGAGACTTCAGATACAGTATTAGGGGACCACTAAGGTCTATATAAAAGAGACTTCAGATACAGTATTAGGGGACCACTAAGGTCTATATAAAAGAGACTTCAGATACAGTATTAGGGGACCACTAAGGTCTATATAAAAGAGACTTCAGATACAGTATTAGGGGACCACTAAGGTCTATATAAAAGATACTAAAGATACAGTATTAGGGGACCACTAAGGTCTATATAAAAGAGACTTCAGATACAGTATTAGGGGACCACTAAGGTCTATATAAAAGAGACTTCAGATACAGTATTAGGGGACCACTAAGGTCTATATAAAAGAGACTTCAGATACAGTATTAGGGGACCACTAAGGTCTATATAAAAGAGACTAAAGATACAGTATTAGGGGACCACTAAGGCCTATATAAAAGAGACTTCAGATACAGTATTAGGGGACCACTAAGGTCTATATAAAAGATACTAAAGATACAGTATTAGGGGGACCACTAAGGTCTATATAAAAGAGACTTCAGATACAGTATTAGGGGGACCACTAAGGTCTATATAAAAGAGACTTCAGATACAGTATTAGGGGACCACTAAGGTCTATATAAAAGAGACTTCAGATACAGTATTAGGGGACCACTAAGGTCTATATATAAGAGACTTCAGATACAGTGTTAGGGGACCACTAAGGTCTATATAAAAGAGACTTCAGATACAGTATTAGGGGACCACTAAGGTCTATATAAAAGAGACTAAAGATACAGTATTAGGGGACCACTAAGGTCTATATAAAAGAGACTTCAGATACAGTATTAGGGGACCACTAAGGTCTATATAAAAGAGACTTCAGATACAGTATTAGGGGACCACTAAGGTCTATATATAAGAGACTTCAGATACAGTATTAGGGGACCACTAAGGTCTATATAAAAGAGACTTCAGATACAGTATTAGGGGACCACTAAGGTCTATATAAAAGAGACTAAAGATACAGTATTAGGGAACCACTAAGGTCTATATAAAAGATACTAAAGATACAGTATTAGGGGACCACTAAGGTCTATATAAAAGAGACTTCAGATACAGTATTAGGGGACCACTAAGGTCTATATAAAAGAGACTTCAGATACAGTATTAGGGGACCACTAAGGTCTATATAAAAGAGACTTCAGATACAGTATTAGGGGACCACTAAGGTCTATATAAAAGAGACTTCAGATACAGTATTAGGGGACCACTAAGGTCTATATAAAAGAGACTTCAGATACAGTATTAGGGGACCACTAAGGTCTATATAAAAGAGACTTCAGATACAGTATTAGGGGACCACTAAGGTCTATATATAAGAGACTTCAGATACAGTATTAGGGGACCACTAAGGTCTATATAAAAGATACTAAAGATACAGTATTAGGGGACCACTAAGGTCTATATAAAAGAGACTTCAGATACAGTATTAGGGGACCACTAAGGTCTATATAAAAGAGACTTCAGATACAGTATTAGGAGACCACTAAGGCCTATATAAAAGAGACTTCAGATACAGTATTAGGGGACCACTAAGGTCTATATAAAATATACTAAAGATACAGTATTAGGGGACCACTAAGGTCTATATAAAAGAGACTTCAGATAAAGTATTAGTGGACCACTAAGGT
Organism: Perca schrenkii; assembly: GCA_025617405.1. Classification (NCBI taxonomy): domain Eukaryota; kingdom Metazoa; phylum Chordata; class Actinopteri; order Perciformes; family Percidae; genus Perca; species Perca schrenkii. The sequence goes on along the minus strand of CM046790.1, from coordinate 38,992,882 downwards.
CTATATAAAAGAGACTTCAGATACAGTATTAGGGAACCACTAAGGTCTATATAAAAGAGACTTCAGATACAGTATTAGGGGACCACTAAGGTCTATATAAAAGAGACTTCAGATACAGTATTAGGGGACCACTAAGGTCTATATAAAAGATACTAAAGATACAGTATTAGGGGACCACTAAGGTCTATATAAAAGAGACTTCAGATACAGTATTAGGGGACCACTAAGGTCTATATAAAAGATACTAAAGATACAGTATTAGGGGACCACTAAGGTCTATATAAAAGATACTAAAGATACATTATTAGGGGAACACTAAGGTCTTTATAAAAGCATCCAAAAAGCAGCATGTCATGGGACCTTTAAGTCTGACAGCGACCTGACATGAAACAAAGTCCGCACACACAGACTAAATCAAATAAAACAGTAAACCACAAGCATGACAAAACATCAACAAGACGTAGTCCAAAATGCATATACACTGGTCTCATTTCTCATCAAAAGTTGTAATTAATCAACATAAATGAAGATTAAGTACAAAAGAACAGATGAATAAAGCACACATGTTGAATTCTGACTTACCTCCCCATCTACCCTACCCTGTGGTATAAAGTCTTACTTCTTTAAAAGAACCAAATTATAATTAATTTTTACACCATAAGCACATTTTCAAACTTGAAATTAACATAACGTTACCCTGGTGTAATTTGTTACTCACACAACTGAAATTGGTTTAGTTTGAGGCCACATTTTGGTGATTTTGAACTCTGTAGAAAGTCCTCGACCCTTCACAACAGCAGGTAATAAATCACACTTTCATATCTTTTCCACTAAGTCACAGTTCTCCTCGCAGGTGAGGTTTAGGCCTACTCCTTGATGCAGCGGCCGCGGGTTCGACTCCGACCTGCGGCCCTTTTGCTGCACGTCATCCCCCCCCTCTCTGTCTCCCTTTCATCTCTCCATCTGTCCTGGGAAAATAAAGTTCTCGGGGAATTAACGGGTACATTTTCAACTCTTCATAAAGACAAATGGGAGTCCAAGAATGTAGGATTTCGGGGAAGAAGCATGTCAGTGGTGTGTGTGTTTTGCTGTTGGCTGTGTTGTTACGTGAATCAGTCACTAGAGGTCAGTGTTGCACCGTGACGTGTTGATGACGCGGACATGAAACATAATGTGATCATAGACTGTGATCCACGCACAGACCGTTAATATTAATGGACAGAGCATGTGTGAGAAGTATAAAGTGGGGGGGGGGTGGGGGGGCGGGACACGTTACCCCTAGTTCAGCTGACAGGTCAGGTTCAAGGGAATGGAAAAGGGGGAAGGAGAAAAAGAGAAGGGGAGTGAGTGAGAGATGAAAGGAAAAAGGATGAGAGAGAAAGAAAAAGCCTGAGGTGAGACACGTTAGGCCTACCTACTACTAAGGTTAGCTAGCTAATAATAGCTAATAGATAGCTAATATATTAGCTACCTTAGTTAGTTAGTACCATAGTTAGCAAATATATTAGCTACCTTAGTAGCTAACTACTAATTAGCTAGTTCCGGCTACCACTTTTTTTTTCGTTGTTTGTTACGATGTTTCGGCAATCTTGTTATTAGTCTGTATGCTAGGGTAATACAACCCCAGTTAACCGTCACCAATGGTGTCCTTATCGTTCAGCTTGCTACAATGTGTTGAACATGTGTGTTTATGTGCATTAATAATAAACTTTATTGCAGACACAGGTCTATAACACATCATACAGTAGGCTATAAATAGTAAGTAGAGGGTCCACCGAATATAAGCTATCGGCCTATGCCCAAAGTAAGTGCGTTTATGTTTCCCGCGTTACAACCCGTACACACATCATATAGCCTACTAAAATATACTGTATAGGCCTGCTGTATATGAGCGTCACACACACACCAATATAGAAAAAGCGAGGTGAAAAAGCGGACAAAAAAAAGTTGAAAGCGCCTACAAAGCAACAAAAACGTCGGAAAGAAATAAGATGTTAAAACTATCATGTTTCCCCAATGAACTGCCCAAGAGTCTCTCTCATGTAAGTCCTGCAGACGACACACACACACACACTCTCTCTCTCTCTCTCTCTCTCTCTCTCTCTCTCTCTCTCTCTCTCTACTACACTCTATCTGTAGGCTTTCGTCTGATCCTCTTTAATCTGATGCAGGCTTCCCTGCTGCTGGCCGCTGCGCACGACCCTCCCGCTCCCCTGGCTTGTCATACGGACACGGACACACACACACACACACACACACACACGGGACTGGACTGTTGTTTTTTTCCTCATCTTGCTCACAACAAGTTTGACAGCTGCAAGGAGCAAACAAAAATCAACAGAAAAACACGGCAGAGACAGCGTGACGTACGGGAGACAACATTTAGAGATTAGAAGAAGAAAAAATAAAAAGCGAGATGACGGGAGCTGGAGAGGCTGAGAGATGCTGCACTGATTGAGAAGGGGATTCCTGCAAGGCAAGAGACGGGCTAAACTTAACGGGGAAACACGATCATTTTAGGATCCCCCCCTCTGTATGGACTTGTGTGCGCTCTCGATACTCTGACACCCTTGTAGTTTGACAGTTGGTCTGCTGTAGTCATCCAACGGCGGGGGTTTCAGTCCCATGTATTATTTAGATATCCCACAGCAGCACTGCACTGTCCTTCAGGGATTCGCGGTGTAGCCGACCTCCCGCTGCTTTTAATATCCATCCCAAATTCGAGATGTTATTTTCTGTAATATCGCTTTGATGCCTGCATGTGTAGCATTTCACACACAACCCCTGGTGTTGTTGTTGGGTTTTTCTTGCTGTTGCTGCAGGATTTCAGTTGCTAACAGCGGAGATGGACAAACATATATTGCGCCATGCGTCACTCCAAACCTGACAAAATACGAAATATAATTTGCTCAGCGTTTAGAAAAACAACTGCGACACATGAAGAGTGATTCTTTTTGTTTAGTATCCCTCCCGTCACCCTGAACATTTGAAGTAAACTTTTTTTTTCTCCCTCTCCGGTCCTCCTCCTCCTCCTTCTCCGTATATAGGATCTCCATGAAGTGACGCAGCGGGTGATTATACTTTTCTTGCGGGATTTTTTGCTCTTTGGACACCGGGACATCATGTGGACGCCGACCGAGGACGAGAAGATAGGAGTGGGTGAGTAGCATAACATTGGTGATGTCTGCCATGGTGGTTGGCTGGTGCTGTGTCCGGCTGCGTGTGAGTTTTATTTTGGATGTCCTGGGAGAGGATGTCCAGCTGAGCAGCTCAATGAGACGATATCTAATGTTTGATCATTTAGATTGAGTCGTATACTCTGCGGTAAATGATGATGAAATCGCAGTCTTCTTCCTCTTTAATACTTCTAAAGAGATGCCTGTGGGTCTCTGTGGGGAGTTATTTTTTTCTCTTCCATGCTGTGTCTATAATATTCCCCCTAAACTATTTTAGTATTCCCTTTGAGATGTGGGTCTGTTCTACTTGAGGCACTCAGTGGGCATTTTTGTGTCCAAATGGTAGTTTAAGGTATATTGTATTATCGGTTGCATCACCATTTCTGATCTAACTCAGTGTGTGTGTGTGTTTATAAAATGGTCGGTCTTGTGATGGTATTTTACAGTAGCTATCCTTTGGAAATGTAAGAGATACAAGTTGAGGGGATAAGGCTATTTCATGCTAGGCTTGTTGAAATGTTGAGGGGCTGTGCAGTAGCACCAGATATGGATATATCATATATGAATACCCTATATAAACTGTGGGCAAAGTAAAAAACAAAAAAAAAAAGGATGCGATGATGGAAAAGAACAGTAGGGGTGAGAATCACCAGAGGCCCCTTGATGAGATATTGCGGTTTTAAACATATTGCGATATTCTGCAATATATCGAAAACTTTGTCAACATCTGATTTAATCGAAACGGATACATGCCTCTGTTTGTTCACGTGCAATTTCTATAAGATCGATACTTGGCGTCTGTTTATCGATACTGTATTGCGATGGAAAATATCGCCATACTATGCTGTATTGATGTCCCCCCACCCCCCCCACCCTTAAAGAACAGTATGCTGTGTTAATAGACGGTTAATAGACAGCAGTGATTTATCTGCCAGTATGATATTGCAGTATAATGAGAGGGAATGTTTTCAGATGAGAGTCGGTGGTTTAAGGGCCATTAGCCAATGATCCACCGTCCAATTATTCTCTCTCTCCCTCCCTCTCTCTCTCTCTTCCTCTCTAATCTATAACTGCTCACAGTGATTTTAGACAGTCCTTTTTTGTAACGCTGCTGACAGCTCCCTGGCCTTTCTGTCCATCCTCGTGCTTTTCCATCTATCTTTTTGCTGTGTTATTCACGTGCACTTTTCTCCAATGCCTCTTTGTTGCACCTGTAGGCTGTCTCTACATTAGTAGCTTTTGTTTTGTAATCTTGGTAATGACGGAGACTGCACTCCTCAAACGCTCCCAAAAGTCATTTGTTCGTGCAGAAATCACGACTCGTGTTTACGTTTATAGTGGCGACGCCCTCTCGTGGTGTAGTAATGTTATGACAGGAGCAAAGCAGGAAGTAAGGTGATGAGTTCATGGACAAGGTTAAGGGGCACGTTCAATCTCAGAACGGCGTGTGCACTGTTTTGTTACGGTTTCCCGGCTTGAACGCCTCGTTTCCTCGTTACGGTGTGAAACGGTGCGTAGCGAGCTTTGAGGAATGTTTTCTCTCATTTGGTGGGTGTGTCAGAGATGTTACCCAATCAGTAGCCACTTGTATGTAAACGTGTTAAACGCACCACAGTTTCAGTTTAAATAAACGTTTTGCTCAGGTATTGGCTGAGCTGTTGGGAAATCCAATTCCAGTCAAGATCAGACCAGTTCTTCAAAACAGTGTCTAGTAGAGCTGGGCAATATGGAGAAAATCAAATATCATGATACTTTTGACCAAAAACATTGATGTCGATATTGCGGCGATATTGTAGAGTTGACTATTGGTGCTTTCACAAAATACATTTAAAATAGGGCTGCACGATATGAGGAAAATATCGAATTGTGATTATTTTGACTGAAATTGCAATGTGACTTACGATACTGGAGGGAATGGTGATTTTTGTATCTTTATTCTCATTTTCATTGAAAAATAGTAAAATAAAAATAAAATCTGGATCTGTACCAAACAAAGATGTTTTCTTTAGTCTGTAGGATTTGTAGGCCGGGACGTCTCCAGAGCACCACAGTACTTCATTCAGAATGGTTTGACACACATTTTGCCTCTAACAAATATTGTGCCCCCACTGCGATTTGGATATTGCACTAGTCCATATTTGATAAAATTGCGATTAATTGTGCAGCCCTACTTTAAAACCAGGAAAAGACAACACTTATGTCATTTTACGGTATTCAAAATTTAAGACAATATCTATCCTCATTTATCGTTATCAATATAATATCTATATATATTGCGCAGCCCTAGTGTCTAGACTCCTTTATTGGATATATACCCTGAGAAGATCATTTTATGATTAGGCATTAAGGTGGAAATCACGGGATACCTCATGATACGATACATGGCTCAGCATACCGATGATTTCACAATCCTGCAATTCTACAATAATCAATATGTTCTAGACAATTCTATAATGATACATCACACTATAGGTCTAACTATGAATACAAAATGCCTGTGAAAAGGGTCCAGACTTTGGACTGTAACGTGGCAGGGGCATCTGTTATTTTCCTCAAACAGCTATCCCGTTGAAAAAACCTCTTCCTCTTCGGCTCGTTAACTTCTCTTCAAGTTTCCCTCCTTCGTGTGCTGAGCGCCACCTCGAGGTGCCAGGAAGTAGCGACGCTGGAAGAAGGGAAATCTATCTGGAGTGCCTTATTTTATGAATTAAAATATTATGATATTTGGGTGCCCGGATAGCTCAGGTGGTAGAGCGGGCGCCCATATATAGAGGTTTACTCCTCGACGCAGCGGGATCGGGTTCAACTCCAAACCTGCGGCCCTTTGCTGCATGTCATTCCCCTTCTCTCTCCCCTTTCATGTCTTCTACTGTCCTATCAAAATTGAAAAAAAATATTTAATATTGCCATATCGATATTTTGACTCCTATTCATCAGTCCCTCCAGAAAAACGCGATTATGCGATCGCATAATTCAATGCATAATCAGCCAAAGTCCGCATATTTATGCGGGGGGGGCGAATTCTTTCAAATACGCCGCACTTTCACTGCATCAATTGCAGATTTCCGCGCAAAATATGCGGGGCTTGCATGATTTCATACTCCCCGCATTTTTGTTGCAAAAAAGTCACATATATCTTAGCAGAAAGTTGGAAAATGTTGCGACATCACACAAGAGCAGCCTTTTTCCCCTGTTGCCATGGGAACGTTATGAAGTTACGTAATTACGCAACGTGAACATCATCGAAAAGCAGGGTGTTGGAGGACTCACTTTTTTCTCTCTTTTTCATCAAACCGCAGTTTTTGCAAGTTCCCGCAATTTCATTACATAAAATTGCATAAATATCCCGCATATTCCATCGCATTTTTTTAGAACACGTGCCGCATAATCAAGGATTTTTGCCCGCAACAATCACAAAAAAACCTAATTTTTCTGGAAGGACTGATTCATGCTGTTTCTTTTACTAAATAGTGAGATTTGTAATGTACTCTCTTGTGAACTTTTTAACAATTTTTGATTAATGTGTCCCTGCGACCAGGACCTATTCAGCGAAAAAAGCAATCCTAACTTGCACAGTCCAACAAAGTTAGCATAAAGATTTCAGATGAGGTGCAAGATCACCCCCAACCCCACCCCCCCCACCCCCTCCCTGATAGTCAGCGCTATCGACTGACAGCTGCCCGAGCCTTTCCAAGTGACCGATCAGGAAAAACTCTACACACTGTCTGCAGTCGGAGAGAGCAGGGACTCTGCTGACAGGAAGTCAATGTGGGGAATCATGACTCCGGCACTCTGTTAATTGGAAAGAGACATTACGTGAATTTAAATGAGATACCTTCAGTCGACTCCAGCTGTGGCTGCACGCTGAAGCGTCTCGATTTACTCTGCACACAGTCTTTTGACATCAGGATCAGAATTGTTTCACAGTTTACAAGGTTTCACGGTGCATGCTGGCAGACGAGATACAAGGACAACCCCCCCCAATAATCTGACAGTGCAACAGTGTGGGGGGAGGAAACTACAAATATTTTCCTCCGTAAACTATATCACACTGAACAGTAAGTGTTCACATCATACACTGTAAGAAATAATGGACGTAGCATCGGTGTCGTCACCTGTCGGTTTGTGGACTGCTGTTTTGAAGCCAGGAGTTTGCATTTTGGCCGTTGCCATCTCGGTATTTTGGAGCCAGAAGTGACCATATTTAGAGAAAAGGGGGTGGACCTGGGGAGGATGATGCGACTGCTGTATGCCAGTGTTGTTTATGGTTTCAATGGAGCTAAACGCTAGATTTTTTTTAACCCTTCTGAAGCGAGTCACATGGAGTTTTGCCAGTGGGTCAACGCGGACCTTTGGGTTACTGCCACCATTCATCTGCATGTACGGCAGTACAGCAAATCTGCAGACTTTCCCCTTAAGTTACCAGCTAACGCTAGCTAGCTAGCTTGGTTGGCAGAACGCTGAACAAGACATTTTTAGGCGACCAAAATGTTACATTGAACTTTGATGAAGTGTAAACACACAGAGAGAGGGTCAAAGACTGACCAGTTCAGATCTGTTTTAATGTCCACAGTGTTAGCATGGTTAGCATTGCTAAGCCTCTGTCCTGACTGACAACTTTGTTTTCACACAGTGACGGTAAATTATACTCGGCAAATGAAAGTCAAGGAATGACTGATCTTGTACACAGAACATGAAAGAGAACAGGAAATCCTTAATCTATTAATAAAAACGGGATGAGAATATCTTTTGAAACTGGAGCGTCAGTGTTTTCATGTAATTGTGTTTGTGTCTTTTGTTAATCCGAGCCATTTGTGTTTTTGCTGGATAAGGCTTTGCATACCAAGGCAGGGAGAGTGGTAACTCATAGAGGCGTTCCAATGGAGTTGGGATGACTAGTGCCTGGTTGTAGAAAACAGCTATTCAGTTGGATGAATGCAGCTTTGTGGCGCCCATAGAGGCTCCTGAATGCCGCTTCACCTCCCCCAGGGCTGCACAGCATAGCACTCAGTTCTCACACTCACAGATAACACAGAACACACACACATGTACAGACAGACATCCCAGACACTCTTTATCAAATGCACCGGCTAAAGGGTGGATTTTTTTTGCTAGCCACCATGGCTGCAACTAACGATTATTTTAATTGTGGATTAATCTGTTGATTGTCTCAAACGATAAATATAATGGGGAAAATATGAATGTATTTTTGACCAAAAGGTCTCACACTAATTATTCACTGTTTAGCAAACAACTGACATTTCTTTTGGCATTTCACAAACTGAAAATATAAAACACTAAGATATTAAGTTTACTGTGACAGAGGAGAGAAGAAACTAGAAAATATTCACATTTAACAAGCTGGAATCAAAGACATTTGACTTGTCTTTCATAAAAAAATTGAACCAATTTAACCGATTGATGTGAAATTGCATTTTCGTAACATTTTCTGGAAGGAGGACCCCTAAACAACTCGCCCAATTTGTGCACCTACGTCCTCCACGTACCGCTAAGAAGCTGGAATCAGAAAGGTTTTAATTTTTTTAATCATTAAATGACTCAAGCCGATTTATTGATACTCAAAATAGTTGGCAATTAATTTTAGCAGATGACAACTAACCGATTGATCGATTTGCAGCTCTACAAGCCACAGTGATTGTTTTTCATTTAAATATGTTATGCAAGCTCATAAATCAAAGTGCAACCCAGGGTTTCCTTCCATTTTTTTTTTAGCAGTGGGGGGAGGTCTGTCCCAACAAGAACCATATCAGGACGATGAGCTGACAGAACTGACAAGTTGAACGTTGTCCAATTAGAACGGCCGTGACATTTTTGGTGGAGCTGTTCGTTTAATAGCCGACTCGGAAGAAAGTTTTGACAATAAACTCCATCAACACAACAGTATGTGGAGTTAATAACCCAATAACCTCTGAGTTCCACTTGTTGTTCAGTTGCAATGTGAGCGGCATTATGTTGGCAGGATAATTTAAAAGGCAACCATGACTACATTGTGCGTCTGCCCTATTTCTGATACCATGGCGGCAGAAATTTTGCCATGGCGGGCCGCCACTACAAAATCAACATAGAGGAAACACTGCAACCACATTGAAAGCTACAAGTGGGCTGAAATTGCCCCGTTCTTTGACCCAAACACACCGAATGTAGTTCAAAACGGGTTTTTGAGATATTCAAACGGACAAACTCGTGGGAGTGAAAGGAACGGGGTTTGCTAGAGATGTGATTCCTGTCAGGGTCAGAGGCAGGACAAACACGCTCAAACCAACACGCCCAAATACACACAGGCAATTCTGACGCTGATATGCATGAGAGACACACACGCCACCCCACATCTCTCACACCCACACCAGGCGTGCGCCAGCGTCCCAGTGAAACAACTGGGTCACAGTCAAAGTGACAGAGGTGTAAAGGGTGTCCTTCTTCTGTCAAGCACTGCACTTCTTTTGTTTTCATTGTCTGTTCACTTTTTTCCTTCTGACCTATTTATCCGTAACCGGCTTTTCATTTTGCTGCCGCCGGTGCTCTCGCTCATCTGTCACTGTGTATGTTTACATGCACACTAATATTCCACTATTGTTCTGAATTTGACAATATTCTGAATTTGATACAGGTCATGTACACAGCATATTCCTTTTTAGATATTCAGAATAAGGCATTTTCCTGATTTTTTTATTTTCCGATTAAGACGTGTTATATAAATATTCTGGTATTATTCATGTTTTAGAAAAGATTTTTGGACATGTATACAGCGCATTCAGAATCTGTCTCTCAATCAGGGTTTTTACTGCAGTTTGTGACACATTGTTGTGACGCTAACAATGTGCAGGGATGCGGTAGAGATGCACGGCCAAAAGAAAAGAAGGAGAAACAGACATTTAAACATTATCAAAGACTTGGATACCAACAGGTTTTTGGATATGAGCCGTCCTTTTCAAGAAGCTGGTTGAAGGAATGAAAGAGGGAGGCTGTGTTCACACGTTCCAACAAGTCAACAACCTATTTTGCCCGGCTGCATGTAAATGGGAATATTAGTGGACCATGTAACAGCTTAGTCGGAATATTGTCTTTTTCGGAATAAGGGCAAAAACTGGACTACAATGTGCATGTAAACATAGTCATTATTGCATTTAGAGAGCTCCAGAAGGGGAAGCTGCAGGGTGCCTCTTGATCACAACTCCTCCTAGTTGACGGAGCGACCTGCCAGACGTCTTAAAAAGACTTTGATGACCTTTCTGATGCCATTTTGTTTCTCCTGTCTTTGGGTCAGGCGTCTGTCAAATGTCATACCTCAGGGGGAACTTAAATAACACTTATTTTGATAAAACTTTGACGGATGAGGCTCCTTCATGCTATCTTCCTCCATTTAAATAATTCACCCTGATGGAGGACAAAATCTTAAAGGAACACGCCGACTTATTGGGACTTTAGCTTATTCACCGTAACCCCCAGAGTTAGACAAGTCCATACATACCCTTCTCATCTCCGTGCATGCTGTAACGCTGTCTGACGGCTCCAGCATTAGCTTAGCCTAGCACAGATCCTGCAGGTGAATGGTTCCAGTAATCCTACTGCTCCAAATTGTGACAAAAGTCACAAAATAACGCCAACATGTTCCTATTTACATGTTGTGATTTGTAGAGTCACAGCGTGTACAAAAAACAACGTAACATGAGACCCAGCCATCTTCTAACAGTAAACAAGCCGGGAACTATATTCTCAGTCAGGCTTGCTGCGAGCATATCACTCCGCCAAAGTACTATATTCTTCCGCCTAAGAATATAGTTCCTGGTTTGTTTAGGGATAGAAGGTGGCTGTGTCTCATGTTACGTTGTTTTTTGTACACACTGTGACTCTTCACATCACAATATGTAAATAGGAACATGTTGGCGTTATTTTGTCTTACTTATTCGGAGCAGTAGGATTGCTGGAACCATTCACCTGCATGTTCTGTGCTGGCCTGATGACGCTGGAGCCGTCAGACAGCATTACAGCACGCACGGAGATGAGAAGGGTATGTATCGACTTTTCTTACTCTGGGGGTTACGGTGAATAAGCTAAATTCCCAATAAGTCGGCGTGTTCCTTTAAAGCTTTAGTGCCTAACTTTTTGATATTAATGAACGTCCACAACATTCAATGAGTTGCTACAAAGCTCATTAGGACTATCAGCTCCCCAAAACTCTGTATTTGTCAGTATGGCTATGTTCAGAAAATGGTGTAGTCTGGCTACCTTCGTGCGCAGAAGCCTCTTCTGAAGAGTCCGTCATGTTTTTTTAATCCTCCGTGTCCTCCTTGGCTACTAGCAACTGCGTGGAGGAGGGGGTTTGGGGCGCGATCACAGAAGGCTTGTATCATGTGGACGCAACGACAGCGATGTAGAATAGATAGAATTCCTCATGGGGGCGACAGAAACTATGCATTGTAGCTTCAACGCGAAAGTAACACCATAATGTGAATTAACAACACATCAGGACGTATGGTGGACAACATGGTTACGGACTGTTTTTCGGTTTTTACTTTTTAACTGTATTCCTGTTTGCTTATTTTTTGTTTTGTTTAGCAGAGCACTTGACGACAACATAAACTAATATTATTTCTTCCTTTTTCAGAAAAAAAAACAATAATTTATTCCCCCTGAAGGGAGTGCGTGATAAACATATTATAATTAAACCACTGACTGTGTGGTCCAGCATAAAAACCAGTAAATTACTGTAAGAAAAAGCCTTGAGCCTGTTATGCAGTTGCATAAAAGCAAATATTAGGGTGTAAAATAAAACATGGCTTACATGTGTGATAATGTGTTTTGTGCCATTTGTTTTTTCCCCCTCAAAGACAGCAGAGACGGGTTTCTTTTTTCTGCCTCAGCCCGCTGGTGCTCCCGCCTAAAGCTTTACATGCTCAAAGCTACGTCTCTGAGGAATTATATCCTCTCCCTGTTCTCCCATCACTCTCCCACTGGCAAACGATTAAGGCGAGAAGAATTCTCAATGCTGAAAATATCCACGTCGCCCGTGGAAACTGACAGCAAATCAAGTTGATTGCTTTTGCTCCCGCCCCATCACTCCTTCCCTCCATCTCTCCCCCCCTCCTCTCTTTTCCTCGGGGTGCTGGCCTTTTAATCACATCTCAAAGAAACGAGTTTAACAAGCACACATCACACAGATTCTCTTTGCTAATTTAGTCCCCCCCCCAACCTGTCGAAAGCTGCAGGAAATCTCACAGATGCTGTTTTAGACACGATTGTTTGGGCTCTGTGCTGTAATGTAGCAATTAAAGGTGCTCCAAGCGATGTCACACGTTTTTTTAGGCTACGACATTTTTTGTCACATACAGCGAACATCTCCTCGCGATCCGCTAGCTGCCTGTCCCCTGAACACACTGTAAAAAAACGCGGTCTCTGTAGACAGCCCAGGTTCCACAAACGCCACCAAAAACAAACTGCGCCAACCTGCACCACCAAACATAACAAACAGCGTTCCAGCCAATAACCGACAAGAAGGATTTGTTTGAGCCATCACCGCAGCAGCGTTAGCATGTAGGCTACTTCCACAATGCGCATTCATGACTGTTTCAGGAAGCACGGAAGGGAAGGGAGGGGGGACGGGATGAGGAGAAGAGAGGGGCGAGCTAGCCTCCTTTTTGTTTGACAATACTTTGAACGTCAAGAAGAAGTGACGTCACCCACCATCGCTTAGAGCACTTTTTTAAAATGCAATTACAGCCATTAAAATGTATGAACCAGCTCTGAGGCAGGGAGCCTCGCTGTTCAGCTGTACTGTACTTGCCATTCAACTCGACTGATCCTGCGTGGCTCTCACAGGCCCCCAGGAAGTGCGTCAGGCTTTGAAGCAATTTGAAACAGCGGCCAAAACAGTGGAATTACAACTTCCATGTCCATCACGTGATGCCCTGTGGCTCCAAAAGAATTCCCCCCATAGACTTGCATGTCGGAAGACGCGTCTGTAAATCAGTGGAATAATTTTAGTTGAGCGTCACAATCCCCCCCGCACAATGACTCCATTCATTATCAGAACTGGATCCATTCGGTCCGATTACATTTGGAAAATCTAGAAGAGCCGCGCGGGCACGATTAAATCATGTAATCCCCATTCAGGTTAGCGGTTGTGCGTCTCTCTCTTCAGCCTTTTTTGGACAGTAATTTTGTTTATAGTATATGCGTAATGTTAAGCAATATTGTCAGTAGGGGAATTTCAATATCGCCCAGCTACATCACGGGGCTAACACACTGGGACAAACATATCCACGCTTACATTTCCACTCCATCTAATCTGCATGCCGAACTGTGGGAGTAGAGGAAACCTATGGGACATCTTATGAGCAAATATTTCTTTTAAAACACACAAAGAAATGTGACTTTACATATATTTTGGAAATATCTATACTTGATATATTTCAAATGAGCAGTCTTTACGTGTAGATCAGAGGCGTCAAACATACGGCCCTAGGGCCATAATCAGCCCGCCAGAGGGTCCAATCATGCCCTCTGGATGACTTTTCAAAGTGTGAAATTTGCCTTGAAATGTCTTTGTCAAAAAACAAAACAAAAAACTGTTCCTAATTAGGAACTTCCTGCTTCACAGAGGTAGCCTAAAAAGAAAGCCAGTCGGGCGCCTCCGACCTGCGGCCCTTTGCTGCATGTCATTCCCCCCTCTCTTTCTCTCTCCCCTTTAATTTCTTCAGCTGTCCTGTCAATAAAGGCCTAAAAATGCCCAAAAAAGAAAGCCAGTGTGCTTTCTGTGTTAGGGTTAGGCTTTCAGTCTAGGAAAATCCGGCACCACTCTCAGACATATAAACATCTAATTTCCAGATCCATCCTGACCAGAATACAGTTGAAAACTGAGACATGTGGTTGAAATTGCTCTTATTTTTCTTAAGATATCTCAGGCTGTTCATTATCTGTTTTGTAACGATGTTGTTCATTATGTATTTGTTACCATTTACACTAAAAGAAAGGGACAAATGTGTAGTTATTAATCGGTTATTATTCGATGTGCCGGACCAGTAAAAAGTGGGCTGCATGCGTCCCATGAACTAAAATGAGTTTGACACCCCTGGTGTAGATGTTTTAAACTTATTCTCTACAGAGTACACTGAGTGTGAGACACAGTTTGCCGTGTGCTGTCCCTTCTCTCAAATGGACAGACTGATTGGATCCATCATTTTGATTGAATGGAGGTTTGTACAGATTGATAGACAGATAGTTTTGAAAGCATGAACTACATGCATTGACATATCTTTTTATTCATATTGATCCATGGCTTTGACCGGCAATATCTTCCAGACAAATAGGTTTTGATCGTCTGGTGGGCGAAGTAGTCAATATAGAGAAACAACATCAGAATGTACATTAATAATGTTAGTATAAATCTATATTGCCAGAAAAGCTGTTCTTTGCCTGGAACCATTAGGGTTTATCTGAAAGAAGAGGATTATTTCTGCCAGGAATTATTATTATTTTTTTATAAATAGAACTCTTCTCAGAATTACAGTCTTCCAGTTTGTGTCTGTGTTCAGCCGTAAGAGCTTGTCACGCGGGAAGCCGTTGTCGCGCCTCGTAATTCACTCATTGCGCGGGCAGTTCGACAGGCGACGTGACAAGCGGGCGCGATCCCGTGAAACTGTGGCGTTTGTGCTCGTCACACACACACACACACACACACACACACACACACACACACACACACACACGCCTGTATGCTCTTCTGTTTGTGAGTTTACTAAAATATAAAACCGTTTTCCAAACAGTCATCAGGACGTAGACAGCGGGGCTTCTGCTTGTCAGAGCATCGGCACAAGACTGGATGTACCGGGTAACGTCCGTGATTACGACTATGCTAATTTAGCTAACTTTAGCTATCAGTTAGGAAAAGACTTAGCCTAGTATTGCCACCATTTGTTATAAATCGCCCTGTGATTAGGGATATATGATACCACAGTCAGCTAATGTCTTTCAGTTGTACCAGCAGGGATGCAGTAGTACAGAATCCACACGATCCACGTGTTGCCACCCGTGCAAAAATGCCCTTTATGCTTCCACTGACGCGTCCTTGATCAGGAAACCGAACCTCCACCTGCTTGGATCACTTTGAGCTGTCTGGATTTGAGCTCTGCACACGTAAAACAATCCCAGTGAGGCATTTAGCAACGTATCATTCCTGAGAGAGTGTTTACTGACCCAGATTTATTGCTTTAATCATACAGTTTCTGTAAAATAAGGGCTATAATTCTCGGAGGAGGACAAAAAAAAAATCTAATTGGGAAGAGATCTAGCGGGTTTCCCCAGACACTGGGATCTAAGCAGGCCAGTGTTCTGCAGTGGGAACTGCAGACAGTGTTAGCACACTACAGTAAAGCGTAATGTTAATGCAATTCATAAAACCAGCCCATGATGACAGGATTGAGGTCACTGCGTAGCTCGTTTACATGCGTTTGGGAATAGACAAAGGTCGTCAATGCCAAACATAATGCAAATTAAAATATATAATAATAAAAATACTAGTCTGCTTCTGCTCTCTGTGTGTTGCTGTTCTTGAAATCCCTTCGCTACGGGCAACAACAACCTTCGAGCTGGCGAGCTACACGCTGAAAATGGAAAGTTTTAAAGAAAATTAAAATTGTGCAACAAGGCAGGCCTGCTTGGTTCTTTCTGGGAATGATTGTAAAGATTTACAAAGAATATGTTTAGGGCATTTTCTCTCTAACTGGGACGTTTTGGGAGCAATTGGTGGGATTGCTGTGGACGAAGTACACACTGAGATACACTGGTAAGAGCCAATGAGGTTTAACCATGTATCAGCTAATTTAAATAGCTCACGTTACTGCAGGGGTGTAGCACAAAATTCTGGGCCCTGCAGAAAGGCATTTTCTATGGGCCCTTCCCCACATCCACAGCTATTCATTCTAGCATCTTTTTGGGCCCTCCTCACATGAGGGCCCTGCGTACTCAGTCCCCCCAGTCTGACGCCCCTGCGTTATTGTATTGTGTCAACAGTTAAAGGTGCTCTAAGCGATGTTGGGTGACGTCACTTCTTGTTGACGTTCAAAGTATTGTCAGACAAAACGGAGGCTAGCTCGCCCCTCCCTCCTCCTCATCCTCATGTTGTAGCCTAAAAAACGTGTGACATCGCTTAGAGCACCTTTAACTTTATTTAATATTGTATGAGGCATTTTCTTTTGCGGGGTGCAAATGTTCCACCAAAACAAGTTCCTAGACTATTTAGGAGCTTAGCTTAGCCCAAGACAATTGTGATTGGTTTAAAGAAATGCAATGCAGCCAGACCTTACTCCACAGCGCGGAGATAGAGCCGGCAATGCCAGACTATTAAAAATACTGACCTTTAACAATGCTAAGACAACCTTTTGTTACATTCAAATCAACTTGGGTTTATGACTTCCCGTAGAGAAACAGTGCGGTACTTTTTCAGTTACACAAAAGCTAAGCAAGGGACCATGTCAGTTATCCAGAATCAGAGGAAAGAGACTAAGGAAAGAAAGAGGGAGACAGAATGGAGATCTAGTGAAGTAAACAGGCTGAGAGAGAGAGAGATGCTGAGCTGGTAATGTGATGTTGTGTTTCCAGCTGAGGATTACTCTGCAAAACAGAGGGTGAAGTCATCACCACAGTCGCCAACAGATACACACAATCACACACACACATACAGCCAGCACTCAGGCTCAGTCTGGTGGTATCTGGTGGTAAGCAACAATACTGAGACAATTAATGGCACTTCATTTGAATAAACATTGCTAGATTATTACCAAATAATTGCTGAACTGCACTTTAGGCTGCCCTCATCTTTCTCGCTCCAGCCTTGTGCACTACTGTCACACTAATTATTAGCTCTGACTCTGTCTATTCACTGGGTAATGCTTTCATAGAAGGCGCAACACTGAGTCATTAATTCCTGTTTCATAACTATGCATATAAGCAGTTCATTAATTGGTCTTCATGGGGGCAAACTGGGATTTTTTTTTAGAGGAAATATGCTATAAGGAATAATCTTATTTGTGAGAATTGTTATAAAAAAAAAGGATTAACGACCCATGGAAAGTTTCCTTTAAGATCAACTCAACAAGGCACTTTTACAAACTATAATCAGGCGCTAATGTGAATGTACAGGTTAACATGCCCGACTGAGCTTCTGGATCATATATTATTCTCTGCAATGCAGATTCAGTGCACATGTGTGCAAACTGGCCCAGACCACACGTAAAACAAAATCAACTCTGATATGAATTTTTTATCATGTACCATTTGCACTTATGGCTCCACATGAAGATACATTGTACACACACAACAGCAGCATCAGTGCCAAGTCAAAACACTGTTAAAGGACCTAACGTTGTCGTTTTTTCCCCCCATCATTCCCTTCAAGTGGTATTTGCAAGCACGCAATGCCAGGACGCTTAAAGATTAGAAGTCAGACGAAGCCCCCGAGCTGCTGTTTGTGGTGATGAAAACACACCCAGCCGGGGCAATGAGTTGAGGCGGAGCGGAGAGGATTCCTTATTGGAACCTCGCCTCCACGCTCTGTTCTTCCTTCTCCTCCGGCGTGACTGGCAGTAAATCACGAAGAAGAGGCTGCGCCGTTTTTAAAAGGTAGGTGGGAAAGTTCGATGCGAGCAGCAACGAGCCCCCCTACTGCACTGCAACGTGCGTCTTGTGTTTCCTACTTCACTGAGTGAGACGGCATCAGATCCAGAACTGAGATGAACCACCCCCCCCACCCCCCCGGCAGCCCGGCTGTTAAATTAAGCTGTTTAACTGCAGACAAGTAGGGAAAGAAACCAAAGACAAAAAAAAAAAGCTCTGAGATGGATTATGTGCAGAGCAACGGGGGGTCTTCAGCAGCTTTAGAAATGCTCTTAACTACTCATGACAAGCAGTATATTATTTTCACATTATCACTTCAAAATCCACAATTCATTTAGTTTATCTAAGTAGTTTATCTCATATATCGTCACTGTTGACAGAAGCTTTTTATGTCCCAAACCGTCGCTGTTTTAATATTTGTAAAACCCCCAGAGAGACATAGAGGCTATACTGATTTATGAATTCTTTTAAAAAACAATTATTTTTGTGTATGTGTCAGTTTTATGTCAGTTAGTATGTTTACATGCACACTAATATGACAATATTCAGAATTTCACACAGGTCATGTAAACAGCATATTCTGTTTAGATATTCAGAAGACCTTTTTTGGAACTCAGCATTTTCCCATTAAGATAAGCGGAATATGCTGGTATTATTCAGGTTTTAGAAACATTCTTTGGACATGTATACAGCGCATTTAGAATCTGCGTCTCAATCAGGGTTTTTACTGCAGTTTGTGACACTTTACGGCCTCTTGCCTGTTTACGGCGTACGGTCAGCTCTGTGCGTTGCCATGGTTGTTGAACACAAACCAACCAGCCGACAGTTTGCAGGGCTGCAGTATAGACGCATTAGCCTGGTCCTACCAGACTCTGGTCCATTAGCCTGGTCCTACCAGACTCTGGTCCATTAGCCTGGTCCTACCAGACTCTGGTCCATTAGCCTGGTCCTACCAGACTCTGGTCCATTTCATTTGTACAGAGAGTCTGGCCACTCTCCATTACAAGTGTTAACTTCCTTGAAGGCGGGTACTCTGTTGAAGTTTAAATCTATTGGATCTGCCCAGAGCCACTCTGGTAGCCTGGTTCTGCCCTCCTACGTACTGTCTGGTAGGACCAGGCTAACAAGAGGGGAGACGACAACAACTATCGACTTAGTATCGCTAGCGTTAGCCTTAGCCAACTCCTTCACCACTAACGGAGCGAGCTGGAAAATCAAACTGTTCCCGAACCCCGTGGGGAGGAGGGCCACAACATCACGGCCACCAACACAACTCAGCAAAGATTGTTCTTGCTCGGGCTTTAACTTCTGGATATTCGCCAGCGTTGCCACAACGGACCGCATCTTTCACCGCCGCCATTACGGAAGCTCACCGAAGGTTACCGAACCTTGACTTTGACCGGAGAAAACCCAAGACTATACCGCAAACCCAGACGGAGTACTGAATGAAAATGAAAATTGAGGAGGGCTGAGCCAGGCGATAGAAGCAAGGCCAAAAGAAAAGAAGGAGAAACACAGCTACGTTTAAACATAATCACAGACTTGGATAGATTATAGATTTTTTGGATATGCACAAACATCGCTACGACGACCTTCGGAGGCCGCGCTCGCACGCTCCAACAAGTCTGCAACCGGTGGGAAAACTTGTATATTATATAATTTTGCGCAGCTGCGTGTAAACAGGGAATATAAGTGGAATATTCACTTTCATTAGCCGTAGATACAACTTAGTCGGAATTTTATTTTTTTATTTTTTTAAATAAGGGCAAAGCTTGAGCCTTTTAATCTCTACGCCTGAACATATCTGTCACTGCCATGCTTCCTCTCTCTGCTGTCAGTCTGCTGCTTCCATCTGGAACTCCTCCTGTCTTCATCTGAAACCTCCTGGTACAGCTTCGGTACTCTCGCCCGCCCCCCCCCACACACACACACACACACACACTTTTTGTGTCTGTCTCTGAAGTAGAAATATATCCTCTTTAGATCTTATTTCAATGGCCTCCATGTAAAGCAACATCACAGTCAGAGCGCCACCCAGCCAGCAATGACATGTGGGGCCCAGATGAGGGCTTCATGGGCGGCAAATGTGGGCCCCATTATGGGCTTGCACCCGGGATCCACATTGGGGCAAGTCGTGGAAGCCCAGACATACTAAAAGTGGGACCTGTAAGGGTACTGCATGGGTCTTAATTGGGCACTTCATGTCAGACCCATTTTGGCCCCACCTGCCCAAGGGGGTTTAAAGTGGGCTTGCACCCGGGATCCACACGGGGGCCAGCCATGGATGCCCAGATGGGTTTTAAGTGGGACCTGTAACGGTCTTATGTGGGTCCTAACTGGGTAATTCATGTCAAACCCATTTGGGCCCCACCTGCCCAAAGGGGTTTAAAGTGGGTTTGCACCCAGGATCCAGCCGTGGATGCCCAGATGGGCTTTAAAAGGGACCTATAAGGGTGTTATGTGGGATCTTAACCTGGCAATTCATGACAGACCCATTTGGGCTCCACCTGCCTAAAGGGCGTTTAAAATGGGCTTGCACCCGGGATCCACAAGGGGGCCAGCCGTGGATGCCCAGATGGGGTTTAAGTGGGACCTGTAAGGGTCTTATGTGGGTCTTAACTGGGTAATTCATGTCAGACCCATTTGGGCCACACCTGACTAAAGGGGTTTAAAGTGGGTTTGCACCAGGATTCAACCGTGAATGCCCCTATGGGCTTAAAGTGGGCTCTGTAAGGATCTTATGTGGGTCCTAACTGGGCAATTCATGCAAGGCCTATCTAAGCCCAACCATGCCAAATGGTTTAAGGAAGCAATCTAAGAAAAACGAAGAATGAATATAAGTCAAAGATAAATAAAAGACACTTGACGCTTTGAACTGCAAGAAATACATTGTTACATCGAACAACAAACAATCTTTAAAAAACAATTTAAATGTCACAACATACCGGTAAACAAATCAAAAATGTTTTTTTTAAAAATCTCTGAAAAAAAACACCTCCAAAAAATACAAAATACACTCATGGCGTCTGTGTGGTGGACGCTCCTTTTTCTCTTTGGGCTCTTGCAGTCCTCTCCCCTCCATGGTCACGTGCGCCGGTAAACCACTTCAACAGCGCCATTTCCACTTCACATTTTGAGTCATTGCATTACTCTTCAGTGCACCTAAAAACAAAGGAGCATAAGTCAATTTAGCAAGGTTCTTTTTTGCTCCAACAAGTGCATGTTCTGCTCTTTCAATGGGTTGTCTCAGTCCATTTTTTAGCGCTAACCGTCACGGAGATATTCAAGCAGTTTAGCACTGTGATGGCCACAGCCATGGCCATACAGCCATCTTAAAGGTGGTAACCTCATACACTCACATTTATCTTAGTTCATGCCGTTTTCCTTAAGATTAGTATCTATATCTTTTCAGACACATTATATATTTTGTTGTAAACATTTATTTAGTTTTAAATAACTTACAAGGCACTGGATTTGGTTTACACATATACTTTATTAGTTTTGGATTGGTTTTCTAATATAACTGTTTTCTTTGAGCTTACCAGTGTTGTGGATTCCACACCCTGGAGTGAGGCATGCAGGCTGCAGGGACAAAGGGGCAGCGTCTGGAACTACAGCAGCTTTATAGGAGTGGTGGCTAAATTGGACTCTACCACTACTTGTTATGTCAGGGGGGAGTTAGCTTTATTTGTCCTCAAGATATTTGAGTTTTGATTTGTATTGTCTTTAGTACATTTATTCAGTTAATGTTAATTAAGATTACATTTCTTTTGGAGTAAGTAATTAGTTGTTTTCTTTTGTTATTTGTAATTTACATATTAGTGTTATTGTTAGTCTCCCCCTGGGTGTCAAACCTGGTCTGATCACCCAGTATATAAGTCCCCTTTATTTCTTGTATAGGAGGTCAGTTGTATTTTTGAGTTTGTCATGTTCAGAGCTTAAGTTCAGTTTGTTTGTTTAACCTCTTTTAACGGCCCAAACTTTATCTTTATTTGTTGTCAGAATTTTTTGTGGGTAAAATAAAAAAACCTTTTTTGAAATCTCCTTGCGACTCCTCATGCCTAACTGCTTGGTCCCTGACAAGCACCATGGATTTCGTTTTCTAGTTAGTGCTCACCTTTCTTTGAAAAGAAGTCAGTTACCAATTGTTTCCCCTCATTCTGTTTTCTCTCCTCCTCCTGTCTTTCCTTTCTTTTTGGTAGCATGATTTGGCTTTCTTTGAGAAAAGACATTTCTACAGCAGAAGTGAACTAGCTAACGTAATGCATGCAGGTGGACTAAACCATTTGGCACATTAGCAAGGGGGGGTGAGACCTTTTTGTATACAAAATAGTCAATCAATCAACAAAGTTATTCTGCCAATACACTAAAACTACATTTCATCTGATATGCATTATGAAATGTTATTAGGAAATAAAAATATACAGGTAAAATAAAATATATTCAAGACTTTTCAAGGGCCCTCTCTCCCCTTGGGCCCTGGTAATGAGTATTGGTTTTACCCCCGGTCCGATGCCCCTGGTGTCTGTGCTGCTGCTCGTCTTTATCCAGAGAGAGCGAACACTAAGCGACGCACAGGTCTGCTTCAGAGCTCCGTGTATCGTGATATATTAATTATTGTCCAACCTCTCCCGCTGTTTTTCCTTTTGGTTAGATTCTACATCAGATTAAACAGCACAAACCAAAAAATACAGACCACTGTACAATCTGCAGTGTTATTTTTTATGGCAAAATAATATTTCAACTTACCTCAATTTGTGAATGTCTGATAGAAGTTCTCCTTGAAGTCACAGCTAGCAGCAGTGCTTTCCGAATGGACTGCTAACGTTTTGAGCGCGAAACAAGGCCTTTGCATACAGGCCCCTTATAGATGTCCTAAGAACTGCCTGACCAAATAACAATTAAATACAGTAAAATTCGTAAATTGAGAGAATTAACAAACGTTAACTGCTCCGCTGGCTTCATTATGAATGAGCTTAATTAGGTGTTGTGTGCATAACAGGCGGAAAGAGTACTGAAAATCTGTACTCAAGTACAAGTACTGTTACATTGCTAAAATATTACTCTGTTACAAGTAAAAGTACTGGTGTTAGAGAAATACTCAAGTAAAAGTACAATTTTTAAAAAAAAACAACAAAAAAACTACTCAGAGTATTAGTTACTTTTAACCACCGTCACTTCTCCAGACTAGGGCTGGATGTGTGTTTTCCTTTACCAAAAGTCAAAATGCCAACAATCTATTAATCATTAATAATTGATTAGATACAAAACAAGTGTTTTTCCCTCATTTTTTTCTCAAACAGATCTACTGTACCTTTTACAGCCAACACATCAGTCATTGTTGGTGTATGAGCTACACCTTGATAGAAACACATGCTACTCCTTGGTCAAAGGACATCTAACAACACAGAAGTGGAAGACAGATTGATGATGAGGCCTCCTGCAAGTCCTTTTCTAACAAATATTGAATTACAATTTCCTAAGAGGTAATAAATGCATCATATTCATGTCCATAAAGGGACTAGCTGTCTGTGAGCTATTTGGCCTCATCTTCAAAAATGAAGTACCGTAAAACTTCGACTAGGATCCCGGAGTTTTATTTGATCAAATAGACCATTGGGACAGGCATCTATGGGATGTGGATAACCGTATGGGGTTATTTGTAGGGATGCTTGACATTTATTTTGTACCGATATCCGATATACCAATATTGTCCAATGCTTAATTTCCGATACCGATATTAGCCGATACAGATACCGAAACATTTGATCGTTTATAGGCTTACTGCCCACTGTTCCATGACTCCCTTGATACTGGGGATTTGAATGTTTTGAAGGACTAGCCAGCAACCGGTAGGCTAACTGGGGTGCGGTGCTTACTACCCCTTCGAGAGAAGATGCCAACTGAACATTTCTTTGACTGAGGTAAACTGAAAACAAATAGCCACACAAGAACAAAAATTCAACTCATTCCACTCATTGGGGCTTAGATCTGCCCTGCTCAAGAATTTATTTACTCTACAAACCCTGTGTGTATGGTGGTTGGCCAACAACCTATACCCAAATTTTGTCTGCATTCGCTTTGAGAGGAAACAAGCTTTCCAATAAGGTTTAAAATGACATACTTTAGTCATTTTAAACCATTTCAAAAACCGATACCGATATTTACCGATATTGAATTTTAAAGCCAATATCGGCCGATAATATCGAGCATAGTTATTTGTCCAAGGGACAGGCGTCTGGGACTGGGCTATTATTTGAAGTGTTACAGTAGGCCTGCAACCTTTCTGAGATTCCACTAATCAGCATAATTCAACACAGCGTAAACTTTGACCTATTTTGATGTTTTTTACATTTTTGGGAAGTTACATTTTTCATTTTCTGCACGACTAACAAAGATGACTGATTGATTGTTTTGGTGAAAGATCTACATGTATGCAATGTTTGTTCTTTGGTGACTAGCGTGACTTGAAATGTATTGAGTTACAATTACTAAATCTCAACATGCTTGATTAGCCTAAATGTAGAGTTACTACAAGTTACTAAAAATTGTACAGTAAGTAATTACATAACTCAATAGGCCTACATAGTTACTTTGCGCTTCTGCCATGCAGGACCCATATATGTGTTCCCAGATTAAACCCATGCCCACTCGGCCCATACAAAGTCTATGCAGGACACATTTATGCGTTCCCAGTTCAAACCCATGGCCACTTGGACCATAAAAATGCCATGCAGGACCCATATATGTGTTCCCAGTTCAAACCCATGGCCACTTGGACCATAAAAATGCCATGCAGGACCCATATATGTGTTCCCAGTTCAAACCCATGCCCACTTGGACCATAAATATGCCATGCAGGACCCATATATGTGTTCCCAGTTCAAACCCATGCCCACTTGGACCATAAATATGCCATTCAAGACCCATATATCTATTCCCAGATCAAACCCATGCCCACTTGGCCCATGAATATGCTATGCAGGACCCATATATGTGTTCTCAGTTCAAACCCATGGCCACTTGGCCCATAAAAATGCCATGCAGGACCCATATATGTGTTCCCAGTTCAAACCCATGCGCATTTGGACCATAAATATGCCATTCAAGACCCATATATCTATTCCCAGATCAAACCCATGCCCACTTGGCCCATAAATATGCTATGCAGGACACATACATGTGTTCTCAGTTCAAACCCATGGCCACTTGGCCCATAAAAATGCCATGCAGGACCCATATATGTGTTCCCAGTTCAAACCCATGGCCACTTGGCCCATAAAAATGCCATGCAGGACCCATATATGCATTCCCAGTTCAAACCCATGGCCACTTGGCCCATAAACATTCTATGCAGGACCCATATATGTGTTCCCAGATCAAACCCATGCCCACTTGGCCCATAAATATGCTATGCAGGACCCTATATGCGTTCCCAGTTCAAACCCATGCCCACTTGGACCATAAGAATGCTATGCAGGACCCATATATGTGTTCTCAGTTCAAACCCATGCCCAATTGGCCCATGCCTGTCCCTTATGGGGCCCATGTAATCAGCTCATATGGGCTTCCTATGTGGGACTCATACTACAAAACCTACATGGGACCCGCTGATTTCACCCAGCCAAAGCCCATGCCCACACAGATACCATGGAAACCCTACTTAACCCATCTGGGCCCCACATGTCATTGCTGGCTGGGCAGCTCTGTGATTATACCGTGTATTAAGATGCGCATACAGATGTTGAGAACATAGATTGTATGAAATATGGATGCTGTCCCCTTGACCCATAGGTTTCCAAAGAGCCAAAATGAAGCTCAACATCTTTTTGTACCAGGCCGTAAACATGTTTAATTCTGCTGTAAAGTTGGTATTATAAATCCTGGTTAGAGCAAAACCAGTGAACTTATTCAGAACATTTCCATTTCATTCAGGACAACGCACAATATTCAACAGTGTTGTAAAAGTGTGACGCCCAATTTCCACCAACTGCGGAACGGCTGCGGTCCGACTGCGTCCCAGCTCCGGCGATCCGCAGACCAAACTAAATATTGTCATATTGCGCGATCATACGCGAATTTCGCGAGATCTCGTGGGTCCTCGTGACTTCAGCTGTCAGTCATGGCCGCAGCCGTTCCACAACAAATCCGGACCCGGTGGGTATTGAAGGAAATCCACTGTTAGCCAGCCGGCTAATTTTCAACTGTAGTCCTTTGGCGAGATGTTTTGAAATCATTATACGTGTTAGAAAATACTCGTTGAAAACATGCGGGAAGACTGTAAACTGTGTAGTACTGAATCGTGGAGTTAGACTGGAATAGATCACATAATTGTATATCCTATTTTTCATTTTACAATGAAAAGGGATTGACTCACATTAGGAGCCAGCCTATAAAAAGGCCATTCAAGGAACTGTTTTTGGCACTAACCGCATCGGCTTAATTTTCCGCCCCGGGAGAGTGCAGTTTAGTTGAGAATCATGAAAACATATATATCTTTTTTTCACAGATTTAGTCCACATATAGAAACGGTTTGATCCAACCCATGCAAGTATTAAAAAAAAAAAGAAGCTGGATACTGGAAAACGATCTCTCTCTCTCTCTAGTCTGCTCTCTCTCTCTCTAGTGCAAGTTTGGAAGAAGATATATCATAAAGTTTTAATCTGTGGTTCATTTGTCAGGAAAACTTTCAGTGTGTGGAGTTGTGGGTTGGATGTGGGCTGCATCTCTCTCTGGCAGTCAGCCAGAGTGTGTGTGTGTGTGTGTGTGTGTGTGTGTGCGTGCGTGCGTGTGTGTGTGTGTGTATGTGTGTACACGTGTGTGTCTGAGTGTGTGTGCGTGTGTTTCCAGGGTTTTAAACACAGCAGCATTCTAGAGGAGATTTCCGTCGTTGTTATGGTTACTCGGTTTCCGCAGACACCCTGGCAAGACTATTGCCATAACAACGGTCCAACTTCTCAGCTTCCTTCCAGAGGAGGGAAGTCGATCACAAACAACCCTGATCAACACAAACATATTGGCTTTATTTGCCAACTGGAGACGATGATACCATAACTCCACTAGCAAACCCCCGAGATACAATACACATGGCTTTAACAGTAATTGGAAGTTAGCCCTAACTGCAGGGTTTCGTGGGGGTTTTAGAGCGCTGACGTGCAAATGACGTCATATTTGCATACTTGTGCCGTCATCGCACAATTATTTGCGTGAATATTAGTGGTTGTCGGTTGTAGTGACCAGCTTGTCACTGAATTGAGAATAGCTGGTCCACGTTAAATGTCAGCCCACATTAAAGATCCAGTGTGTGGGAATTTCTCCCATCTAGTGTTCAGATCGTATAGAGCAATCAACTCTCTCGCGCCACGCAGTTCAAAGTACGTATTACAGCTACGGTAGCCTTCACGCTTCAAAAAGCCGGAAGAAGAAGACTCCTGTTCCTGACATTTGGATTTTGAATACGTGTGGTCCTCCGTGTTTCCTTCTTCAAACTTGCCACCGGGGCCGGGAAGCTACGATACCCATTAGCAGCATTAGCAGCACCTGTAAGTTTATCATGTGACACCGAAAACACGAAAGACGGAGCAGTATGTCCTGTATGTCCCTTACCGGCTAACGTATTTCAAGATGGAGCATGAATATGGAGCGTCTACCCCAGGTCATGCAAATGTAGAATTTCAAGCCAATAGGAATACTCGGAATTGATGGTGGAGGTAAATATTCATGAAAAAGGACAAGTTTGTGAACGGGCAACACAGATTTTGACAATGAACAACTAAAAACACTGGACCTTTAAATTAGTCAGCCTGAGCTGAAGTTGTCGCTAGCTCCGTGTGGCTAATCCTTAAGCCGCCTACTCATGATCCGCGGTAAAACCATTCATTTCCTATGGGTCCCCCGGAGTTTAGAACGCCAACGCCAAGAAAGAGGAAGGTGACGGACATCCGGCCGAAATGAGGGACATTCAGCGAAATTTCCGACGGCACCTGAGCAATCCCGGAATTGGAACGTCGTGGATAGAGACTACTTGAACAGAAAACCACTGATGTTGTCATCCTTTGAGAGGACAGCGACTGTCTTTCTTTTTTCGGGGGAAAGTGGGCTAAGAACACGTCCTTTAAATTAAGCATATCCTCCAGTTCAGCACTCGGCACAATCACATCCTTCCCCTGTTCACCACGGAGAAGCACCACTCAAGCATTTGGAAATGCTTTTGCTCAGGGGCTCCTGAAGGGAGCGTTTCCATCATTCACTTTCACCATCCAGCCTGTATTCTGCCTCCCTCCAGCTATTGCTGCCTCATTTTGGATACTTCCCAAACACTTAGTGAAAACTGGTGTTTGGAGTCACAGAGGTTGTTTTTGCCTGTCTGTTCTCAATTGAATTGAACTCAACTGAATTAGGCAAAAGTGAATTTGCATGGTCTGTCCCATGGAGACTTAAAACTTTGACTCAGTCAGCAGCTGAAATTCCAATTCAAGTTTTTGGCCTCCTTTTGAACTGTTGCCTACGTACAGTGATTGAGTGATGAGTATCTGTTAAGTGTCCTGATAGAACTTCTATTAGGATTTGGCACTATAAATGACATTGAATTCAATTCAATCACAAAATCCTCAATCTTAAAGTGTCCTTTTTAAATTTCAATTGAGAGTTTGACTGCACATACATAGGTTTGTTTTTTTTACATCTGGATTGTGGAATAGTTGAGAAAGAACAACCACATGCTTGTGTATGACTTATTACTTTGACTTTTTGTTTACCTCTTTCTGTCCTCCCTATTTTTTTCCCGTGGTATGAATAGAAAGGAGTCGTCAGCTGTTGTAGACATCTCTGAGCACCCTAGTTTCCTGAAATGCAACGTCCGCCTGCCTGTCTCTGTACTTATTGATTAGTGCTTAAAAAAAGCTCAATAGGTCTGCAGTTCTGCAGCTGGACCAGAAGTATGTTCAAGAGAGTTGCACTTTCCACAACTCAACAAATTCCTTCTCTCACGTTCATTGATTGCAGATTGAGACAGGACCTTTGGTCCGTTCAGGCCAAGCTCAGGAGAAATGAACATAATGGCGTCTGGTGTCTTTTGGGATTTTGGGGGGGTGGTTTCATGTTAAACAAAAACGTTTACGTCGGTGGAGCGTTCAATGCAGTAGGCTGTGAGAAAGTGGACATGGATCTGGTGAGCAGAAAAAGTTGTTGTTTGGCAGTACTCAGTCAAAATAAGGCCATTCAAGTCCAGCTACATGTTCAATTTGCAATGCTGATTTTTCTGGTGGTGGCGAGGACCCGTTACAACATTTGGTACGAAACATCCAAAAGAATACGAGTTGTGCATGAAGGAATCTCCAGACAGCAGCCAAAATGCAGCAACTTCAGGTACGGCAAAGGAAGGACAGTCACAGTGCCTCTCCCGGGCCGCCAGCCCTACAGTAGGAGTGGAGTGACCGAACGGCCGGCTGCTGCTCATTAGCTAACATTAGCTTTCTAATTTCACCCCCCCTCCCCCCAACATTCATCATACACTGATTAGCGAAAATTTGCCAAAACAAAATTGTCACTCATCTGGCGATAGCGATGTGCTTTCCTACGGTGTGAAAAGATGTGTGTATTCAACATTAAGTTGTTACATTTAACTATTTTAGATGGCTGTTGTTTACTTCATTAATGTGTTTACTGTGTTACTGGACCGTTGATGGGAGAAGAATTCGGTATTTGCTATTCGGATACGGCAGAATCTTATCCAGTGGATTCGGTGTTCGGCCGAACACCAAAAATCTGCATTCGGTGCATCCCTAGTTAAAATACCTGATAAAGTTGTTTATTCACATTTCATTGGGCTGACCTCTTGTGTTATTAAGTTCATGAAAGACGGAAGGACCCTCCAAAGGAAAGAAATCTACCTCTGTTTAATTCATGAAATATCTCCTGTTGGACTGATGATCCCCGACCCCGCCGCCTACTGTACGTTACGTTTTTTCGGGTTCGCTGCCCACTACGTTAGGCCCCTGGCTTTCTACACGGTGACTCATGCTTGACGGCGTCTCCACACACACAAAGCCAGCGCTACGTTTTAATGAGCCTGGAAGCCCCAAGGTGAGAAAAGCAATTACTTATTCAGGCACCGCGTTGAGGTAAGTTTAACGCCCCCCTTGTTTATTCCACCTTCGCCTTCATTCCTGTGTTACAGAAGGGAAGGTTGTCGGTGTGGTTTTGTGTCTATTTCCTTGACTGTTTTTTTTCGCCCTGAGCCTCGCTCACTCTCTCTGCATGGGAGAGGAGACAAATGGTGGGTGACTGCAGGCTTGGGGGGGCGGGTGGGGCAGACACCATGACCCAATTATCTGTTTGTTTTCCTTCATTTTTCAGCCTCTATTTTACTCTCTCTCTCCCATTTTTTCCACATCTATCTCTCACGGTTCGCACTAGAGCTGCAAAGATTGGTTGTCTACAAACTACCTTGATCTATTTCTGAACTATTTCAATAAATCACTTTGACTAATTTTCTATCTTTGAGCTGTGGACCAAAAAAAAGACATTTGAGGACGTCATCTTGGGCTTTTTGGGAAAACACTGATCCACATTTTTTCACCATTTCCTGACATTTTAGAGCCCAAACAACTAATCCATTCATTCAGAAAACAATCGACAATGCACATAATCGTCAGTTGCAGCCCCAGTTCTCACCTACTTTCTGTATTTTCCTCCGCCTGTAAATTTCTCTCTCCGATAACCTCTCACTGTCTCTCCCATCTCCCATCTCTCATCTAAATCTGTTTTTTTTTCCTCCCGCGTTACTCCCTTCCTTCCATCCATCCATCTCTTGCTTTGTCTAATGAATATTTCACGTAGAAATGCTATTTAAAGACGTTACATCGTTCCTCCGCTCCATCCATCAAGCTCAGCTTTCTCATCTGCACGTTTTTATTCAGTCACTATCAGATTGAGGTTGAGTTTCGTGTCACTTTCAATTATCGTTAATTCTTAGAATAAAGCAGCTTCTCTATCAATTACTAATGGAAAGGGAGAGATTCACTACACGTTGTTTTATCATAAATCAACTTCTATTAACGTTTTTGTCACAGAGGAGAAACGCAATGGCTGGTGTGATTTGAATGCAGCTCCTTTTATTTTACTGTACCTTAACGTTTCTCATTCTGAAAGATCATTCCTTTACTGTGCCGGCTTGTTTAAGTGCCATGTAACCTAGGTGAGAAGACACACACACACACACACACACACACACACACAGACAGACAGACTCACTATGAACAGGGTTTGTATGACAGGAGGTCAGATACAGAAGTAAAATAGTAAAATACATATATCTTGTAGGGGGTGACCCTGAATAGTCGACTATTTAAAGATTATTATTCTGAACGAGCCGCCATGACAGTCTGTCTTTCAATTTCTGGAGAAACCAGACCCACATGACGCGTTCGTCCAATCAGCTGCCGGTTTTCATTTTTGGGCGACAATACAGATTAGCGCCGCCTGCTATTATGGAGCCACCCTTTTCTGCCAACGGGTGGCTGTCGGCTCTGTGTGTCCGGGCCTTAAGGAGCCTGATTCCACTGCCAATCTCACAGTCGAATCATCACAGTGTCTGAAAATGTGCTTATGAAACAAATAGTCTATATCCTTGATGCTCCACTTCCGGGATTGCTCCTTTGCCGACTGAAAATCCGCCGAAATTTCACTCATTTAGGCTGGATATCGGTCCCCTTCCTCTTTCTTCGTGTTGGCGTTCTAAACTCCGGTGGATTTCTGAGGACTATGGTTAACTGCTCCTCAGATCTCTGCAGGGTAAATCCAGACAGCTAGCTAGACTATCTGTCCAATCTGAGTTTTCTGTTGCACGACTAAAACTACTTTTGAACGTCCACATGTTCCACCAAAACAAGTTCCTTCCCGAGGCTATTTTGCAGCACCGCAGCTTTTTCCGGTGCTTAGCACCGCCCAAGGCGATTGTGATTGGTTTAAAGAATTGGCAATAAACCAGAGCATGTTTTCCTCCCATCCATGAATGCTGTGTGGACTAGCCAGACCCTCCTCCAGCACGCTTTGGAGGAGGGTCTGGCAAAGAGAGACTATGAAACAAAAGATCATTCTATTCAGGCTATATGAGAGTACTGAATTTATTTAACTTTTTTTTATTTAACATGGAATTGCTTGGTGTTTTTACAAGAAATCACGATTTATATCCTAATTTAGTATACATAGCAGCCTAATATTAATTCTGCTAATAACAATAAGGAAGTAAGTGTACTCATTTGGACAAAAATCAGTGCCGCTATTCAGTACTGGTGGACACTGGCCCATTTCATCCACTGATTTGTCTCAAAAAATACAGTTTGTAACACCACTTTATTTTGTCAACCTACAGGCTGTACTTAAAAGTCAGACTGAAATTGAAAATACATGTTTTTTTCACTTTAATAATAGTGTATTTCAGCCCAGAAGATGATTCCGATTAATGTCTTTTCTTTGCCTATCTGACTTCCCATTGGTTTAAATTTTATTTTGAACAGGACTCTGTATGAAGAGAAGACACGCTGCACGCAGTCAGCATGTGTGACGCTGTAAACCTCGCAGGCTCGGAGCTCTTCACACGTCCCCCTTTAACCCATTTAAAGCTTTTTCACCCCACTGCCTGCTCATTCAGTCACATAAAATCGGATGGCAGTGTTGAACGAATGCTTGACCACAGGCTTTGTTAGGCCGAGTCCATTCTTCCCTTTGTGGGCGTGTGCGTTTACACATGCAATGGGACAAGCGAGCCTGTAGGCGTGCATGTTTGAGAGAACGAGCATTTGGAAGTGTGTTTAAGCGTGCGTGTGTTTGTTTGTTCGGCAGTAACAAAGATGGAGACACTGCTGATGAAATCAAAAGAAACTGCAGCATATTTCTCTCTTTTTTTTAATGCCACAGAACGAAAGATAAATATTGGCTTTGATTTTTTTATTTATTTTTTTAGAAACATGAAGCGCTGTAGTGGTTTTTAAGCGTTTCCTCATAAAACTATTTAAGTTTTTTAGACCCAAAGGGTCTTCCAGGGTTTTTTACTTGCTAACTAATACAAGTACTGTAGTTTTCAATATTAATTTATCCAAAGATGGTTTATAGATAGATAGATAGATAGATAGATAGATAGACAACAAACACACATATATCTCACTTACATAAAAATCACTCATAAAAATGTAAAGTGTTAACAATTTGTGAAGTGATTACAAAGGTCTGGTATGGACTGACCATGTGATGCAATGACCATGATAAGGTGCTATGGTAGAGTGTGTGCAATGGTGGTAGTGCAAAAGTGAACAGTGCAATAGCTTATTATTAAATATTAACAGAACAATATATAACAGGGAATAGGTTATAAGATGTAGATGTTTTGGCCACAGTCTAATATAATAATCTAATATAGCCTATAAGACAGTCAAACACCCCAACTCAGAGTCATTTTTCTGTCTCTGTGTCCTGTGGGTTTGTCCACGTCCACCCCTCTGGAGACTAGCAGCAGGTCCCAAGTGCGTTGATTGAAATGGGAGAAGTGACCGTAGATTCAGATTTTGCCGTTTTAAATCGCAATAAACCCGATGCCGAAATGACAACAATGTGATCGCGAATTTGCTTCTATTTGCATCTTAGCATTGACTTTGTTTGCGAGACATGGGCGGTGTGAACGCGGCATAACTGTTTTTCAAGCAAACACTTCATAAAGAGTTGGCGTTATGCTGAGTTCCAGACAATTTTTAGCCGTAAGTTACGACTTCAAGCCACGACTCACGACCCGGTAGCGTTCCAGGCACGACAAACCCTTCTAGCTAGCGTTAGTGCTAGCGGCTACCTAACATTGACGTTAGCTAGCGCTAGCTGATACTAGGCTTCATTTAATAAACATAACCTGTTGTTGTACACAATCGTATGTGTATTGTTTTGATTATAATGTGCGGAATTACTTTACGTTGCTTGTTTATGTCTATTTATTTCTATTTCTCACC
Organism: Perca schrenkii; assembly: GCA_025617405.1. Classification (NCBI taxonomy): domain Eukaryota; kingdom Metazoa; phylum Chordata; class Actinopteri; order Perciformes; family Percidae; genus Perca; species Perca schrenkii. The sequence continues at coordinate 38,959,080 of CM046790.1, read as the reverse complement.
GTTAATCACCGGCGTCTCTACAGCATCAACAGGGGTCGCCATTGTTGTTTTTGTGCGTGTGATGTCAAAAACTGTAACTGGGCTTACAACCATCTGGTGCGAGTTCACGGGGAGTAAGTTACAGGTTTGACTGCCGTTCCAGGGCTCTTTCACGGGAAGAAGGTTGTGAAAACACAAGGTTACATTTTAATGCCAAGAGATGGAAGACTTCTCATTTTGGGTGGAAAGTACTTTCTGGTGTTTTCATCATCAATCAATCATCTATTTCATCAGATGTTCCCCTTTTTAACTGTCGTCTTTTCCTAGAGTTAGATTATTCAAGTTTTAGGTGGATTTATCGAGGTTTTTATTTAATGTTTTTGTTTGTTTGTTTTGTCTCAATGAGTATTGACTCATGAATGTATTGGCTGTGATTTTGGTAGGTGTACGTAGAAAAGGATTTGGACCACGCTTATAGATTTTGTCTGGACTGTGTGTGTTTTTGTGTTTGTGTGTGTGTGTCTGTGTACCCTGCAGGCTGCCGTTCAGACAGCATCCCATTGAGTTACTATAATGGGCTGGTAATGGGCCTCACTCAGTGGTTGATGGTGAGGAGGGACCGGGAACAAGCCAGAGGTCAATGTGATGCTCTGGGGCCTACAGGTTTAACCATATGTAGGTCAGATGGGTTGACAGAACCAATAGCTGTTGTGCTAAGTCGACTGGGACTTTTATGTGTCAACCGGTCCAGCGGAGAGAAAGGACAGCCCGCATGGTCCGAGTTTGTCACAAATTAGTTTCGCATTACCATCTCTATCTCCACAGCACTGTGGAGGAAGGTCTGGCTGCACCATAGATACATTCTGGGATAGGAGAAAAAAAAACGCTCTGGGTTGTTTGCATTTCTTTAAAGTGCTCATATTATACTTTTTGGCCATTCCCCTTTCCTTTATTATGTTATATATCTTTTTTTGTGCACGTTATAGGTTTATAAAGTGAAAAAATGGTATGCCCTTTCGGCTGGGATCACACGTTCATTTAAACGCTTTGTTTCGTTTCAGTGCACGTTAGCAGCTAGCATTGTGTTGTATAACAAATAAGAAGACATAGGAAAAAATCCTGTTAAATCATCTCTGTCTGAACTCTGTGTGACCCATCCTGCATCTGGATAAATCCGGAAAATGGCGGCACTAAAAAATGCATTATTACATTGACTGCATCCTTTGACATTAATCTTTCCCTGTTTATGCAACACACACATCTGTGCAAACATTGTTCTACATGATCTTGATGTGACCTAAATAATTACTAGTTTCCACATGGATTACAGCGCATGTAGCACTATTAAAAGGGATTATTTGAAAAATCACAGATGGAAAAGCAGCAGTTGCTCTTTGTGTTGAAGTGACAGATAGGAGTAGCATGCAGGCTATCTGACCGCGGGATTATACATACTCAAACATGTGAGCACCACAAGCCAAATGTGCCAAGTCAGATCTCAAGAGTATTTTTTATAGAGAGGTGAAGTTCCTCCCCTTCCGGTGGGAACCCATGGGACCTTTTTTTTTTCCGAAAGAACATATAGGCTACAGTAGTGAACGGGGAGACACAAATACTTATCATTTTGCATTGAGTTGAGCCATGAATTACACATTTTCAATTTAAAAGATAATTTTGCAAGTGAAGAAAGTCTCATAGGTTTGTCATCTTACCTGAGGTGTGGATCCAGCTTCTTTTTTATCAGACGTCAGCCGCTCGTGTGAGTAACGTTACATCCTGGTACCAGACACACAAGCATTGTAGCGTCAGAGAGAGACGTCACTTAGAGACTTTGAAGTATGTAGTCAATTTTTTTCTGTAAACAAGGTCCCATGGGGGTCCAGCGGAAGTGAAGGGAGTTTTTCCATCCTGTTTTCCAAACTGAGAATGTAACAAATTATGATGTACAGTGTAAGTATCACCATCCAGTAAAAGTGCTTGGCAGCATCCGTACTCTTTATACCCGCCAAAGTTAACGCGTGTATCGCTCCCAAGTTGCAACAGCTGGGCTACTTGCAGTGCCGTGCATGTTAAGGAAAGCGTGAATGAGTGTGTAGGAGAGCAGCGAGCGGGACATGGTCGGAATTAACATCAATTAACATAAATTATAGACCTCCCCGTTTCAATTTTTCATCAGCACATACTTCATTCTTCACGATACTTGACTCTCACTCACTCCGTCTTACTGTAATTCCCCCTGCCTCCCTCTCTCTCTCGCTCTCTCTCTCTTTCACTTTCTCTCTCTCCCGCATCTTCTCTCTCTCTCTCTCTCTCTGACTCCATCACACTTTCCTTCCCACCCACCTCCCTCCATCCATCACTCTCTCTTCCTATCTAATGGACGTTTCCATTGACCTCATTAAGCCTGGCCTATGAGTCAGTAATGGCTGTAGTGTGTGGGTGTGTGTGTGTGTGTGTGTGTGTGTCTTGTCATGTCATGTAGTTTGTATATGGTATGGATGTGTTTATGTGTTCTTATTCATCTCATCACTGCCAGCTGCTTTCCTAGAGATTAGCACACGCATCGTTTCTTTCCCACTGAGAGGTTGATCCACTGCTTAACATTAGAACAACTCCCCTGCAAAGCAACCTTTCTTTGACAGCATACTGTTGCATACTGCACTGTATTTCTGGGTGGAACAAGATTATAAAATAAGCACTAAGCTGCCAGATTCTTACGAGCACTTCACTGATTTAGCGTTGCACTCCTCTAACACTGGGCTTTCCCCTCGGCATTACAACAGCGTCACCCTATGTAACATTGAATACTGTTCGCATTTTCTTCACCAGCCATTCATTTGCTTTAGTGATTTACTGTAAATTCAGCTTCTTTGAGCTTGTTCGCAGGAAACTGCAGCCTACAGCAGCAACCATTCAGTGTTTGCAGCAGGAAAACAAAGTAGGGAGTTAAAAGTAGGGCTGAGTATTGTTAATACGCTGAATAGCCAATCACAAGCATTATTAGAGCTCGGTAGGAGCATGCTGCGTGCTTATTGGCTCACTGACGCTGATGAGATTTACTCCTTAGCTAAAATCAATGCCTTCATTCATAAACATGTCCTCAATGGTGTTAAAATGATCTGACTTATCCTCGTAAGCCAAGAATTTCTTATCTGTATTTACATTGGATGGGCAAGTCCAAGGAGGCTTCCATGTATTTCCGCCATTTTGAAAAACTCTAATCGCTGAGAGAGACATGGAGCACTAGCCGACCTGTCTAGCTAATCCCCAACGCTTTTTCGTTCAGAGCCAGCGTCACGTGACTGAAACCAGCTGAAACGGAGATCAGTGAGAGGCGCCTGTCACCGCCCCGGCAAATTTGAAATCCTCGTTGTCAAAAAAACGAAAAAGGGAATTATAGCTCCTTGGTACTTAACGGCTACTGTAGTTGCAACACGCATTTGAAAAAGCGAGGCGCTAGAGAGCACTATTTGTTCCTACACAGTGGACCTTTTAAGGATTGGAATTGGGTATTGAATGACTAAGGCATTTTTCAATATTGAATACTTTGAATCAATAAGTAACAACCTGGTAACATTCAATGGACCTTTTTCACAGCAGACATTTTGACATGCATGCTGACTCACTGAAATAGTTTACTGGGACACCCTGGGATGCCATCGTTATGGTTATCAATTTCAGTGGTGCTTTTCCTACTATGACAAGTCAAAATGTCTGCTGTGAAAAAGGTCCATTGAATGTTACCAGGTTGTTACTTATTGATTCGACACATTAGCATTGATTCCCCTTGGATAAAAGTTTAAACACTGGCGGGAGAAACAGCTGCATCCAGCAAATTGGCAACATTGTTGAAATGATTTCCCATGTAGATTAAATGGCATTTTGAGAGGATTTAACATATCCAAGACCTAGTCCATACGTACGTGGGCATTTTTGTATTGTATTTTTGAATTTTCGCAAGGCAAGGCAATTATATTTGTATAGCACATTTCAGCAGCGGTGCAACTCAATGTGCTTTACATAAAACATTAAAACACAGTTAGAAATTAATAAAAATAGTTAATACAAAATTAAAACAATTCATACAAAAATACAGAAATAAAAGAATAAAATTCCCAGTGCAGTGCAAATAATTAAACATAGGCAGTATCAAAAAGAAAGGTCTTCAGCCTTGATTTAAAAGAGCTGAGCGTGGGTGCCGATCTACAGTTTACTGGAAGTTTGTTCCAGATACATGGTGCATAGAAACTGAACGCCGCTTCCCCCTTTTTTGTTCTGATTCTGGGGATGGCAAGCAAACCTGTCCCTGATGATCTTAGAGGCCTCTGCGGTTCATAGTTCACAAGTAGATCCGAAAGGTAATTTGGCCCTAAACCATTTAGTGACTTATAAACCAGCAGTACTAAATTCTCTTAGTGCTGTTAAAAGCATGCCAAACCAACAGGCAGTGACGTAACCCTAACCCCAAAGCCACGTTGGCCAATCACGCAAAGAAGATGATGATGTTGGCCAATCAGAAGCCTGAAAAAAACTACATTGATCGCTCCGTAGCGCATTTGGATGAGCCTGTTCCTCCGCAAATCGAAAGAGTGGCTCGTGGCTCAGAGGTATAGTGGTCTCACCATAACCATAAAAGGTTGGTGGATCAATCCCAGGATCCTGTTCACATGTCAAAGTGTCCCTGTGAACCCCAAAAACACTGAACCCCAAGATTCTCTCCAGATGACATACTGTATGTCTAGCTGTCCACGGCTCCTAAAACTTAGGATGGGTTAAAAACGCAGATTGAATTTCACTACGACTTGTACATTGCATTTGGACGCGTCTGTTCCTCTATATAGTGAAAGAGTAACTGTACATGTGTGGTAGAGGTTAGACTAGCACTATTTGGGCCCAATTGACATTGCAGGAAAATGTCGCCTCATTTCTGACGCCTCACAAAGACTGATAGCATTACGAAAACACATTAACTCCGAACAGAGTTTCTGAACATCTTCACTACTGGAAGGAGTTTTCCAAAATATCAGTTTTTAGTAATCTAAAAGGCAGTTTGCATGGACAAAAGACATCGAAAGAGCTACATTTAAAAAAAAATATCACCAGTGTACGTGTGGACTAGGCCCAAGAATTATAGAATTGAATCAACATCGGGATCACCATGACATCCAGATTGAGTCGAACCTTTGCAAACTGTTTTGTCTCTACTTATTAGAGGCTATAAATGTTTACGGTGCATTGGTGGCATCAGGAGTTCACTGTGCACGTTCATGTCAACAGTTTAGATTGTTAAAACCTCATCTCTGCTTTGTGCATGTTGATTGAGACAGTTTTGACAATTGGCAAAATGAAGTAGCACTTAGCTCGCAGAGCTATTACAGATATCCGACGTGTTAAAGAGCTCACCGGAGAGAGTCAGCCTCTGTTTTCGTGTTAATCGGCCCCGTGCTGATTGTCTCATTAAGAACTTCAAAGCAGATTCTCACTATGGCTTTTTGCCGACGAATACTCGTCTCCGGTCTGCCTCGAGAAAATGACGACAGAAGTTAACTTGGGATCAGAATGTTTCGTCACAGTTTCATGGGGAGCGTGCCTATGTTCCCACAGCCCTATTTTCCCACATTTCCTTTTTCATAAATTTGTATCAGATTTCATCCCCCTAAACCTAACTCTAACCCTAAAAAATGTTGAGGGAGGATAGGGATTAAATTGAAGGGAAATGTAGGAAGACAAGACCTAATTTTGAAAATGTCCTAGAAATGTGGGAACATAGGGCTGTGGGAACATAGGGTCTAATTTTCAGTAAAAAAAAATTCTTAGAAATGTGGGAACATAGGGCCTAATTTTAAGAAAAATCTTAGAAATGTGGGAACATAGGGCTGTGGGAACATAGGGCCTAATTTTCAGTAAACAAAATAATTCTTAGAAATATGGGAACATAGGGTTGTAGGACCATTGGCCTGTGGGAACATAGGGCTGGCCCCAGTTTGATGTTATCCTTGTGTCTAAATCTTGCAGCTGAATTTGCATAAAAATCTACCTGAACGCTATCCATTTATCGCATGTGTATGAACGAAGACGCCTCATTCATTCTGATGTGATATCACACACATTCACACACACAAACACAGCCACGCGTCCTTCTCTCTGCCTCTGACTCACGCTCACACACAGCTCTGTATTTTACAGACCAACATGCATGAAGAGTCAGCCTCGTGAGGTTTTCTAGGCTTGCGTGACAGTCAAAGGTGCGTTCAACCTATTTGTGTTCATTCAGTAGACAGGCGACTCGCTCTGTGTCTGCTGCCTCGCTGCCGGCTTTGTTTGTCCTAGCTCTATCCCGCTGTGTGTGTGTGTGTTTGTGTGTGTGAGAGAGAGCGTGTGCTTGTGCATACTAGAATGGGGTGCAAATGTGTGTGCGTTTGTCACAGCCAGAAACAGTTTGTGAAGGCCGAGAGTTGTTTTATCCACAGGCTAAGCATCATGACATATACAGTTATGATTGGAAATTCCACTGAGAAACAATTAAAAACCAAATCAAGTTGCATTGAAGCACAAATTGTAGGAAAATATAATATTGTCACGAAGAATCCCTGCTCGTTGATTTGTTATATTATATGCAGTTGTATGAACAGTACAGCCAAGTCTGACCGAACACAAAAGTTGTAGTCTCATTATTAATATCTTTTAATGCAGCACTGAAGTGCTTTTGTTTGTGCGTATAGTTGCGTGCGAGTGGCATTGACAGCAGTTTGGAGCAGATGGGTATTACAGCGATGACTCCCATCGCCTCTGTAACTTCTTAAGCGATAAACATCATCAGTGGGATTACACAGTTTCTTTTATTTGCCAAATTTTGATTATTAAAAAAAAGAAGCAGACAGAGTCAAACGTTTGCAGGGCACATTGTAAAGATCAAAGCCCTGTCAGCAGTGTCCAAAATCAACTTTTTGACTCACCGGGCGGGTGGATCAAAAAGAAAATCCCAGCAACTCTTTTTTTTTACCGGCCAAAATATGAAATTGTGTGGTTTTTTTGTAACACACATCTGTGTAACTCTACACTTTTGCAAGGCACTGTATTCGTGTCACATTGTCATTAGGGGCTGAGCCCCCCTATAGGTTTGAGTTAGAGGAAAAAGTCGAAATCCCTTATTACATTGTTTGGGTACCTTCGCTAAAGTGGATGGCGAGATTGTCAGGTCACTGGTTCACATGAAGCAAAGGCCGACCTGGGGGACTTTAGTGTGGTGCCAGTCAGACTTCCATCAGGCCAAAGAGGACAGATAGTTTCAAACGTATTGATTTTAGAGTTCGGTTAGACGGACATCACTCTTAACATCAGGCACATTATAAGTGTAATGGCTCTGAGGGCGGGGGAAAGTGGCCCCCTGTGCTCATTAAAGGACAATATAAAACATGAACATAAAGAAGAATAGTGCATCATTTATGCCTCAGCTATCCGTTTTAAAGCCTTGGCCTTTTTTTTGAAGAACCATTCCCTGGATGAATGATGAGTTGCTGATTCACGCTGTTAGCTGACTCGACTGTGACCGCTAAGCCAGCGGCTCACAATCAATGAGACGTGTAACCCGACACCCGTCCATTCCACTGAGAAGCGCAACGCAGCTGTGGTGCCTTTTGTGGGTACAAAGGACACATGAAAGGTGACATCATTGAGCTGAGCTGGCTTTTTTTTTTTTTTCCTGGGATGACACAGCGCGGTGAGACGGCAGACTATAATATGCAACAATGTGGAGATGAAGGCACGTTAACGAGGAAAGTAGAGCAGTCAGACTCACAGTCAGCTCTGTCTCTGATGTTAGACACAGAGGAGGAGCACTTCTTTTAATACTGTGTCAACTTTGAAAAATGTATTCACTGCAATTCGCTACTGATCCAGACAAGGACGGATTAATAGGAACACTAGTTATAAAACTTTAACTACACCCATCGTATCAGCTAAATCATTAAGTGGGGCTCCATTTCAATTTGAGACTAGTCATTTACCTGAACTAGAAGAAGAATAATCTGCCATTTTCTGTCAGAGAGAGAGAGAGACCGAGACAGAGAGAGTGAGAGAGGCTTTGAAGTTTGGCTATCTCTTTAAACTGTGGCATGATACATCAGTGGGAGAAGCAAGGTCTTGTATTTTAGCCCAGTGCTCTGATTGTTCAGCGTTTCCGGGTCTTCAGCAGCTGTGCTGTCGGAGTCTCTGCACTGTCATTGCAGCCGGGGTTATGACTGTAACGGCACTGTAGCGGCACTTTCTACCTACATAGAGCATAGTTGTGACATCACAACCCTACAGAAGTCCAGATGGCTCGTTTGAAGGCAGTTTCTGAAAAACAGGCTGTGTGTACAGTATTTATATGGCACCTCGATCCTATTTTTAATATAAAAGAGACATGGAAATCTACCTTTCTACAATATGTGAGCTTGAACAGACAAAATGGCTTCACGGGGGCATCCTCAAAAGCCACGGCCTTGGCTGATCAAAGGCCGTCCCTACTGCATGTCGATGGAAAATTGGTTAAACAGTTCAAACTGCCAGTGTGTTCTTTTTTTCACCCTCATTTACCCAAATAAACTTCTGGTGTTGAGAATTTAAACTTTTGTTGACCACAGGAGATGCAGGGCTCCAGACTAACTTTTTTCACTAGGAGCACAGTGGCCCCCTACTGAAAATTTTAGGGGCGCAACCAGAAAATTTTAGGGGCACACACCGTAAATCAACATGCTAACCAAATATTCACATTTCTACTAATTTCCACTGTATTACTAATAAATACTTTGATAATGGATGCAGAAATTACAATGTGCTGTTTCAAATTCAGTGTCACTTTTGAAGATGCAACATAGAAGGCGCCATCGCTGTCATGACAGTAAACAAAATATTTAAGAAATATATCAACTCTGGTCTACAACTACAATGAATTCACCTTAAAATTAAACATGCATTGTTTAGGCTACTACCCTTAGGGTTGGGTACCTTTCGCATCTGAACCAATATTGGTACAGATACCTGAAATTATAACGGTACATTTTTTCGGTACTTTCCCTCTGTAATTACAAAACATTTACAACAATTACAAACATTATTTCAGTTGTAAAAATAATTCCAAACCTATTTATCCTATGTACTTAGAACATTGTGTTATTTTATTAGAATATGTTACACTCTAAAGAAATTAAACAAAAATAAAACCCCTCCCTCTCTCCTCCCAAACCCATCCCTACAACCTATTAAATTGAATAATTATTCATTTCTTACTCACTGTAACTTGTTTAGCCTGTTGTATTTTCATCATGACCGTTTTCAGTTTCTCTTTAATGTTTCATCTAAAGCATTTTGAGTTGCCTTGTTGCTGAAAGCTGCTGTAGAAATAAAGTTGCCTTGCCTTACAGCCTCAGCCTGTCAGTCAGTCCCCAGGGCACAGTTGCACACTGTTGAGCCTGCTGCTTGTCTCAGAGGAAGTGTAACGTCAACAGCACCGTTAACATATCATATCGCAGAAAACGCTGTCTGTGTGAAGTTTTTAAAAACTGTAACCGTACTTGAAACCACTTTATCGGCATCACTCACTGTGACTTCAACAAAACAGCCGACGTAGTTTGCGCCGATCGCAGCTCTGCGTGTGTGTGCGAGTGTGTGTGTTTGTGTCGGAGCACCGCGCTCTCTGTCAATTTAAAGAGAGGACAGATAAGCTTGCGTTTACGCGCTCAGGTACCTACGTTTCGACATTTAACGTGTAAAAAAAGGGGGCATTTGCTGGTCGCACATGTGCGACTGGATGTAAAATTCAGTCGCACACTCTCAAATTTTGGTCGCAAAATGCGACCATTTGGTCGTAGTCTGGAGCCCTGAGATGGATTAGAGTGAAATACAAACTTTGAAGAAACCTTTGCGAATTATATTTGGCAAAATGCAAAGAAACACAGGAAGTTTCAGCATTGAAATTGCTTTATTTCTGCCCTGTTTAAAGAATTATTTTTATTGTATTTTTGGCCATTAAGAGCCAGCCAGTTGATTGATGGTGCTGTTGCTCCTCTACACATCCGGCGTACATGGAGCAACACTGGTCTTTATTTAGAGTCATGTTTCTGGCCACCCACCATTCACTCTTCTTTCAGCTCTGTTTGCCTCGCCCCGTTCACTATGTGTGTCTGCTGTTTGTGTCCACTGGCTTCATCTGAGCTTTTTCACTGAGAGAAGTTTCCTGTTACTGCTGGAAACAAGGTTGACAAGAGCAGGAAAAGTGACCCAACACAGTAAAGTTGTGGGCCGAAAAAACAAAAGAAATCAATGAGCTGAAAGAGGCTAAAACCCTCCGTAGAGCGGAGAGGAATTGCAGAGTCGTTCGGGTGATAATTATTTGTGGGTTTGTCTGTACAAACAACACTTTTCTCTTTGTGGATTCATCCATCACAAATATAGAGCATCTTTAAAGGACAAATCCAGCGCAAAATGAACTTAGAGGTTAATAACACATGGGTACTGAGTTGACCGTTCTCTGGGATTTGTGAGAAGGAGAGAAGTTCATGGGTTTGTGTATGAGAGTTTAGTAAAGTTAACACACAAATGAACACACACAGTCAAAAGAGCCGAGTACAGTAGAAGCCTTGAGACAGCTGGAGACAAAGACAGGTGTATGTGTGTGTACAGTGATCTGTCTTTTTTTGTTTTCTGCGAGCGTGTGACTGGTGTGTATTCCGAGGTTTAGTTAAATGCCTCGGCAGGCCTCGGTGCACCCTGGGAGGTCTAAACCTGCTCAATCAGGAGAGCAACGGCATCTGGTGGGTGGTTTTGAATTAGCTCTCTGTCTCTCTCTCTCTGGCAATCTTTAAATTCTTTCTGTACTCGGACAGAGACGGAACATCTTCCCGCACACCTCTAACATTATCCGGTGAACCTACCTCAATCCTCGCTCATGTCTAACCTCTTAGTGCCAGCGCTCCAGAACTGCGGTCATCAGCCAGAGAACCAGCATGCTCTCTGACAGGCGACCAGCTCATGTAGAAGTATTGAAGCTTTTATGTCAAATGTAATAAAATGTTATTTATATTATTTATTTTCCAGCGCATTTGACCCAACACCAAAATCGATTCACTTTTAAAAAAATTTTTTTTTTATTTCTTTATTTAAAAGGGACAATGCACGTTAATCAACATGAGTCCAACATGTAAATGTGCCAGATTTAGCCATACAGGCTAATTTTCATCTGCAGTCCCTAGCAGGTTGATGGCTTAAAACAATAGATATGCCACAACAATACAACAAATACACAAGAAAGACATAGGCACTATTCCAGATCATGACAACTGGCAGGTTGATGGCATCAGAAAAACACAACACAAGTATATCATACAGCGTAGACACAGGTGAAAGTGCATAGACACACATTAGGAGGCTTCAACAACACATAAGCACACACAGAGACACACTATAGGATAAAGACAAACACATTATTCTGGATTATGGCAGCATATTTGATAAGTCAATAACTAATGTTTTATGGATTTAGAGGATTTGATAGATGTGATGTTTTAGACCAGTTCCTTCATTTGGTCTTTGAAACATAATAGTTCACTATTTCGTAACAAATGTAGTGCGTGACAGCGTGAGGAATCTGTTGGCCACACACACACACACACACACACACACACACACACACAGGTTCACAGGTTTGTGGCACTATCTTTGTGGGGACCCGTCATTGACATAATGCATTTCCCTAGCCCCTTACCCTAACCTTAACCATCACCACTAAATGCCTAACCTTAACCCTTACCGTCACCCTAACCATAACCTAATTCTATCCATAATCCTACAACCAAGTCTTAACCCTCAAACAGCGCTTTAAACTTGTGGGGTCCAGCATTTTATGGACCCCACGAATATAGAAGAACACACACAAACACACACTGTTACACTCACACATTGAATTGGATGACAGATGAAGGTTGGCAGTGCCAGCAGCTCACCATGCCAACAGCGCCCGCAGTGCAGAGCGGACGTGTTCCCACGGCAGCGTTTCTCTCCACTTTCTGACCTGCAGCTACTCCCAGTAATGTGTTAATTGATGTGCGCCGTTACAGACACACTGCCAAGAGTAGATGGCCTTGTATGGTTAGTTAATAACTTAATAACCAAAGTGTGTGGACTGAAGTCAATGCATAAGAGTCTTCCTTCACTGAAGTATAAAATCAAGACTCGGCAAACGCTGCCAGGAAGCAAATTGGATTAGTAGTTTAGTCTATCAAATGCCCGAAAAATGTGGATCAGTGTTTCCCAAAAAGCCTGAGATGACGTCCTCAAATGTTTTGTCCACAACTCAAAGATATTCCGTTTAATGTCCCAGAGGAGAGAAGACACTAGAACAATATTCACATTTAACAAGCTGACATCAGAGAAGTTTTATCCTTTTTCATAAACAATGACTTGAACCGATTAATCGCTTATCAAAGTAGTTGGCTGGTTGGAATAATTTAATAGTTGACAACTTATCGATTCGTCTTTGTGGCTTTAGTGTGAACAAACCCTTCTAAATACTTAGTTATTAATGAATAGATACTACACTACTCTACCAGTCAGTCATGATGACAATCAACAATTGTTTCCCTAGAGACAGAGGGTAGTACTAAGATTAGAAACACGCACGCACGCACGCACGCACGCACGCACGCACGCACGCACGCACGCACGCACGCACACACACACATTAAAAGCAGCAGTAGTGCCGAGTGCTGTTGGGTGATTAGTGTGTTTTTAAGCCTGTATAATGGAAGCTTAGCCCAGTGCTCCACTTTCAGGGCAGGAACAGCGAGACTGGCCATCTGGACTCTGGTACACTCTAATGCTGCTACACACACTGGGCTGCAAGGCCACAGGCCACAGAACAAACAACCTGGCTACAGCAAAGAAACTACCACAACGAATTACAGTTACTCGCTTAAGGTTGCGTCCAGACCAGGAAATAGCAATCCGGCGATTTTCCGCAAGGTTGTGCGGTGGGGAGGTGGGGAGGGGGGGGGGAGGGGGGGGGGTGTCACTTAAAACAGCCCATTTGTGGGATATGGGATGTCCTGCAGTGTTCTTTAACCACCCCACAATGTAGCTGAAGTATATATTTATATTATATTTCACAGGTACTGTTTTCCATCAGATTGTTTATAGATCTCAACGTTTCCGAGCGCACTTGAAGGCAGCTTCATTTCCCGGGGAGAGAAGAGAGAAATAGAAGAGACGGAGGGACTGGGGGAACAGTCAGCTGTTCCACAAACTCCCAGGCAGTTCAGTGCTTGGTGTTTTAAAGCTCTCTTGTGACAGATATAGAGGCAGCAGTGTTTCCTGTTTCCTGTACGGGACTCTAATCGAACATTATTATCCAAAATTTAATCTCAACTTTTCCGCCGCAGCCCATTATTTTCCCATCTACCCCCCCTCCTGTTGCACCCCCTGCCGCGGCCCAAACGCACTACCACCCATTCAAAATGAATGGGCAGACATAGAACGTTGGGGCCTCACACACAAATTGTCCCTATATGCAGACGACATTCTTTTATATGTCTCTAAACCGAGTTCGGTTCCCTCCATTCTTAACATCCTGGCTCAATTCGGAAATCTCTCTGGCTATAAAATCAATTTCGAAAAAAGCGAGATGTTTCCTCTTAACCAGGCAGCCACTTTAATCCCTGCATCACATTTTCCATTTAAAATTGCCAACAAGGGCTTTAAGTATCTTGGGGTAGAGATCACGCCTGCTTTCTTGTCCCTCTTTACTAAGAATTTTAACATCCTGTTTGAAAAATGCAAAAAAGACATGGCTAGGTGGACAAATCTCCCGCTTTTCATAGCAGTCCGGATTAATCTTATTAAGATGGTTACGTTGCCAAAATTTCTTTACCTCTTTCAAAATATCCCCATCCTGATTAAAAAAACATTCTTTATCTTATTGGAGCGGAGTGTATCTTCGTTTATTTGGAATGGTAAACCACCCAGAATCAAAAGAAGCACCCTCCAAAGACCTAAAAATCTTGCCGGCCTAGCTTTACCTAATTTTATTCACTATTATTGGGCATGTAATATAAAGACAATGTTACACTGGATTAGAGGGGGTTGTCCCAATGAGAGCGAGGCCTGGGTGCAAATGGAGCTTGCCTCTAGCTCATTTGATCTAGGCTCCATACTATGTGCCCCAGCTCCTCCCCCTCGAGGCCAATTCTGCGCTAACCCAGTGGTCTATCACTCCATTAGAATTTGGTCTCAATTTAGAAGACACTTTAAGCTGCAGACAACATTGGTGCATTCTCCCATAAAGAATAATTATAACTTCCCACCTTCTCTCTCAGATTCTACCTTTGGAACTTGGTCCTCGAAGGGCATTAAGTCTATTTCCAATCTTTATGTGGATGGCAAGTTTGGTTCTTTTGCCCAACTCTCTCAATTATTCGATTTACCAAAGTCTCACTTCTTTAGATTTCTCCAAATTAAACACTTTGTCCAGAAAAGTATAGCCTCCTTTCCAGATTTTCCAGCGAGCAACACAGTTGACCATATCCTTTCGTTATCCCCTTCACGTAAAAGGTCTAATTTCGATTCTTTACGACAGCATAGGCGATTTCTCCCTGCACTCTTTGCAGGATGTCAGGAGACTCTGGGAGAACGATCTCGGTGAGGAATTTACAGAGGATCGATGGAAGGCTGTGCTTGACTTAATACATACTTCTTCCCCTTGCGCCAGGCACAATGTGATACAACTCAAAATAGTTCTAAGAGCACACTTGACCAAGACAAGACTGGTGAAAATCTTCCCTAATGTGGACCCTTCGTGTCCTCGCTGTAAAGGTCAACCAGCGGACCATATACACATGTTCTTGTCCTGCCCCAAACTTAGCACGTTCTGGGCCAACATCTTTGGGGCCTACACTAAGATGCTTCAAAGAAACATCACCCTCAACCCTGTAAGTGCCTTATTTGGATTTACTCTTGAAAATCGCCCCCTCATAGCATTCACCTCCCTGATTGCCAGGCGTCTCATCCTGCTCTCCTGGAAGGAACAAGCACCCCCCAGCTTCACTAGATGGATTAGAGATGTTATGCACTTCCTGAAACTTGAGAAGATCAGATATACCCGTGAAGGCTCCTTGCAAACATTCGGGAAGGTCTGGGCCCCGTTTTTCTAGTACTACGAGAGCTTGCAAACACCATTAGATAAGGATGACTAAGGTGCTATTATTATAGTGGAGCGGCAACTCCCCCCTCTCCCCTCCCTTTATTTTTATTTATCCATTTATTTATTTCTACGTATTTGACTTGACTTATTTACTTAGATATATTATTATTTTTTTATTATTATTTTTATTATTGCTTTGTTATTTTCTTCTACTTTCTCCTTTACTAGTAATCACTTACTTTGAAATTTTGTGCTAAATTGAATATGCTTCTTCTACAATGCCTCGTTGGACAAGCACTTCATTGGTCAATCATTTTTGTGATGATCTGGACTTAAAGGGACAAACTGGGATGGTTGGGTGGGGTGGGGATATCTTTCACACTGTTTAGTATCTGTATAACACAGCCATACTTTCTTTTTATACATTTGGTCCAATATGTACTGTAGAAAATGTTACTTGGTTTAATGAAAAATCAATAACAATTGCTAAACAAAAAAAAAAAATGAATGGGCAGACCTGCGTTTTCGTGGCACCATCTGACAGCCAATGCCGGCTGTGTGAATGTAGTATTACTGTAATTTAGTTGTTTTTTTGTATACTTCTACTTTTTTGTGTAATTTGACTCTTGTTTGAAGTATTGTACTTTTGCTACATTTAAAATCACATCCGTTACTGAGTAAAAAATAAATACAAATGTAAATAAAAAATGCAAGGTAAAAATTGCACCCCAGAAACTACTGCAGTGAATGATCAACCCGTTGTCTGACACACACACACACACACACACACACACACACACACACACACACACACACACACACACACACACACACACACACACACACATGCCTTTGACAAGCACTTACTGTGGGGATATTTTCAGGAAGTGCAGCCTGTACAGCACATCACTGCTTTCACAGGAGGATAGACATGTATTATCAATGCATGGTTGCACGTACAGTAGATGCACCTGTTCTCACACACGCGCACAAACACACACACACACACACACACACACACACACACACACACACACATCAACAGACATCTGGCTGATCTGCCTGCCCCACATTGCCAATAAGTGACTCTGTCTAATAAATAAAATAATAAATCACGCAAACTCATTTGTGTGTGTGCAAATGTACGTTGTATGTGCACGCTGAAACAAACTCTGACCTTGGAGGTGACACTAGAATCATCTCACATCTGCTGCTGCTGCACTTTGTGTGTGTGTGTGTGTGTGTGTGTGTGTGTGTGTGTGTGTGTGTGTGTGTGTGATGAGGGTAAGTAGAGCAGGGAGGACGGCGAACAGAGGGACACGTGTTGAGACAGAAAAAAGGGAGGAGATCTGATGTGCTGTTAATATTTATTCATAAATGCCGTCTGAGAGTGTCGGGAAGATTTTGTTTTTTTATTTGCCAATTAATACCAAGAAATACTAGAGCTGCACCGGTTAGTCGATAGATTGAAAAAAAAAACCCATCTCTTTTATAACTATTTTGATAATCGATTAGTCCTTAAACTAAATCATCATGCAAAAATTGGCAGAAAATGCTGTTTTTTTTCAGCCTCTCAAATATAGAGATGTCCTGCTCTTTTCTGTTATATGTCATATTAAACTGAATATTTTGGGTTTTGTACTGACTAAACAAGACATATGAAGACATCACCTAGAACTTTGAGACACTGGGAAAGACATTTTTCTCTATTTTCTGACATTTTATAGACCAATCAATTAATCAAGAAATAATCAGCAGATTAATCAATAATGAAAATAATCTTTAGTTGAAAAAACAAACCAATTCCTTGTTAAATACTTTTCCCATTAGGAATATTAGGATACTTTTTTTGTCCGATAAATACAAGACATGATAAGATCTACAGATATATCCACACTATGATAGATTTATGACAAAGAATCACCAAATATCTATAATTGAAAGTGATTTTTCGGTCCATCAATAGACTGCTACTGAAAATTATAATCTCAAAGTCCCTGAGGATTTTGGCGTTTTTGGAACATCAACTCTTCCGTATTCAGCTACTCCAAAAGTGGATTTTGAAATCAAATGACATTAGCTGCCTTGTTTTAGTGTTTAATAAACTTGCCAGAGCTGCAAAGAATCATTGGTTAGTTTTTTACATTAATTGGCAACTATTTTGATTATCTGTTTGAGTAACTTTTTTATGAAAAAAAGTCCAAATCCTCTGATTCCAGCTTGTTAAATGTGAATATTGTTCTAGTGTCTTCTCTCCTCTGACAGTAAACTGAATATCTTTACGTTTGTGGACAAAACGAGACATTTGAGGATGTCAACTTGGGACTTTGGGAACACACATATTTTCATTTTAGACATTTTAGAGACCAAACAACTAATCCATTAATCCATAAAATAATCCACATGTAAGGATCGGTCCTTAAATCAACGCACATTCTGTACATTTTAGCGTCACAGTTCATCCGTTTATTAAAGAAAAAAATGAATGAAATCAATAAACTTCAAACAAAAGCATTCTATAGTTATGCATATTCTGGGTCCTATTTTAGGTGTGTTTAGGGCGTGTCCAAATCCACTTTTTGCTAGTTTGACGGCGGAAAAAAGGCTCTGTGTGCCGGGCGCATGGATCTAAAGGGTTGTCCTTAGTGTCTTCATTAATCAGAGGTGTGTTTTGGGCGTAACATGCAATAAACCAATTGGTTTAGACCTTGGAGCGTTGCTATTATGATGGAGGATTTGCACCGTAATATTTAAATTTTTTAATCTTCTGCATGTGTGTGTGTTGCTGTGCGTCCCTGTGTGTGTGTAACAAGGATAGTGTGTGTGCGCTGTGCACAAGCCTAGGAGCATTTTACTAATGCTCTGTTAAAATAACAATGAAATGCTGCGTTATTGACTTTAGACCAGGTTTTTGTTGGTCAATGGTGCGATCACTTCCCGCTGCCTCAAGATAGCAATACGCCCAGAGTGCACCTGAACACACCTCCCTGTAAGACCAGCACACCCATGGGCGCACAGATGGGTTGCAGGTGCATTTGCTATTTAAATGACGCGGACACTGGGCGGGAAATTGACAACTGTGAGATAGGGCCCGTGGTGTTCATGCGGTTGAAAATTGTTTGCTCTTCCCCTACATTAGTTCACCTGTTCACCTGTCCTAAATCCTAGGACAAATCCTAAATCAAAGGTGTAACCATGCCTCCAGATCACATCATCCTATTGGATTTCACACATCAATTATCATAATTATTGCAATGATAAGTAGAATAACAAAACGTAAACAGACGACATTCCAATTCATTATCATCATAATACACAACGGAACATGCATAGCATGCATAATTATACATTAATTATACATTAAATAAGGCAAATCTGCAAAATGGCTCCAACACGACAGCTCGATTGACAATGAAAATAATTGTTAATTGCAGCCCTAAAACTGTCACGTCGCTGACTCTGTTTAGAAAACATTTCGTATTTGAATTCGGCCTTCTTATCCCAAATGCAGGTTGACCCAGAGAGACCCTTCCAACAACTCAGAAGCCCGAAGTTGAATGTGGGCGGCGAGTAGTCCAGAGTCATTACGCAGCACTTCTCTGACGTTTGCTGTATTAGAATATATTTGTTTTCCCCCTTCAGGGTAAAAGCATTGCGAACATTGTTTGAGTTCTGCAGAGGTCCCTACTTCTTCACACGAATGGGCTTTTTGACATTTAGGAGAGCGTGATGTATTCGCTTCAGCTCAGCTGGTGGAAAGACATCTAATTCACATTTCTTTTCCCCCCCCTGACATTTTAAATGTTTGCGTAAAATCTGCCTGACAGCTGGATGGATGGGTGGCTGGCTGATGAAAGGGAGGGAGGGAGGGAGGGAGGGAGGGGATAAATGAGGAAGCGATGGAGAAGGGAAGACAGCAAAGCGGTTAGTTCAGCTGTGAGTTTTCATTTTGCTTTAAAGGGGACCTATTATATAACGTTACAATGTTGGATGTTCATGTTAACAGGGCTCCACACTAACTTTTTGCCTTGGTTGCACTGGTGCGCCTAACTTTTTTTATTTAGGTGCACCAGCACAAAATTTAGGTGCACCCAAATTTTTCCTCGCATCGCCGTAACGCGGAATGGCGATACACGATATATAGCTCTGTATTTTTTTACAAAGTGGGCTAAATGTTTTAAGTTTTAAGTCAAAGCCACTTTTCACTCTTTTATTAAAACAGATTGTGATTAAAATAAAATGCAAAGACAGGGTTTCCTTTACCAGTTTGAAAATATACAGCTGCAACACATGTAAATGAAAGTTATCTAAAATAAATAGCCTAGGATATATAAAAACATATATATATCTGAGAAAGCTCCTTCATAAGCTTTCAACAACAATAACAGACTGATTAAAAGAGAAAGGACGCCCGGATAGCTCAGTTGGTAAATATAGAGGTTTGACTCCGACCTGCGGCCCTTTCCTACATGTCATCCCCTCCCCCCTCTCTCCCCTTTCATGTCTTCAGCTTTCCTATCAAAATAAAGGCCGAAATCTTTAGAAAAAAATAGGGACGACCTAAAGACCGAGGGAGTGCGATGGACTGAAGCATATGCTAGGCCACTCAGAGAGTGACGGCTGACTCATTAGCGGCGTTACACCCGTCTTGTGTAGGCTATGAAATGTCTGTATCGTTGCTGCGCTGCATTTTTATGAACTATGATCAATCAGGCTCCGTCTTACACGCTATTACTAAACCAACTGAAGTTAGTTGCATTTAATAACTTCTAATGTTTGTTTCGCCGTGGCGGCCGCAGTAACAGAGAGTTACCAGCGGAAACACTGGTACCAACACAGGTTTCCCTCTCATACTTAACAATGTACAGCTGTGTTAATAACAATTAAAACTGTAGACGAATGTGGGGAGTTTGGACCAGCGGCGCTGTGTCTCTCCATGTTGCAGGTGAGCCGGCCGGTGTGTGAGTGAATGGGGAGCGGGGGCTGCGCGGAGGAGAGATCCAAACACAGGCACGGCTTTCCAGAAGGAACGGGTCATGTACCGCAACATTAAACCATATCGATATAAACGATATTGCTTCGTTAGTGGAGAGGTAGCGGATGCAAGGACGTTAGGTGCACTGGTGCAACCTAGGAAAAATCTTAGTCGCACCCTTACACATTTTGGTCGCATTTGTGACCAAATTGGTCACACTCTCAAGCCCTGTGTTAACCATGGCCAAAGCTTCAAATAATATAGGGACTGACTGATCTGTACATATACTGTAGCTCTGAAAAGTAAAAAAAAAAATACAAGTATGAACCTGAAAATGAGCACAATAGGTCCCCTTTAAATTCACTCAAATCAGGAAGTTGGCTGGTGAATTACAGCTTCAATTTCCATTTCTCCATTTAGCCAGTTGAAAATCAATATAGAGCAACGTTGGGAGACGGGATGGCTGGAGGAAGAGTTGACTTACATGTGAGCAGAGCAGAGAGGGACCGAAGAGGGAAAGATGAAGAGAGTAGCAGGAGGAAGGAAAAGAGGGGAAGGAACTAAAAGCAACTGAGTGAGGAAAGGTGGACGAAGGTGAACAAGACAGCAAAGGACATGTAACATAAGAAGAGGAAGCAGCGTTAAGAGGGATGGATAGAAAAAGGAAGGTCTATGAAGTGATTGGACAGAGTGGCACCGTACGAAGAAAACAAAATGAATGACGGCTAAAAGAGGAAAGTAAAAAGACTGACAGACTTAATAGTCGGACAGGTTTTGAACATTCGAATATTGAGGAAAAAGGGTTACTGGAACCAAAAAGAGAGATGGCAACTGACATGTAACACGAAGTGACAGATGGGAAGTCGGGCAACTTTAAAAAAAAAAAGGAAGTGTGTGTGTGAGAAAGCGAAAAGCCCAGAGCATCCTCTTCATCCCTCATTCAGAATCTGCATATAAGTGCTACTGACCTCATTACTCTTTCCCTTCCCCTCCGTCATCGTGTTGCTTGGCTGATGGAGATGACAGATTACAGAGTAAAATGATGGGAGGAAAAGAAAGAGACGAGATGGAAACAGGGAACCGCCGGATACTGTAGCACGGCATCGAAGAAAGGAAGGGAAAAGTAAATGCAGCTCACAGCGTGCCTGAGATGGTTTTGACTTGAGGGATTTTTGGTAGTTAGTAGTGCAGTATTCTCGTTTCATTGTTATTTAATGTTAAGTTTTAGTTACACCGGAGAGTTACGGCCGTACACCTTCATAAAAAAAAAAGCTAAAAGTGAATATGAAAGGAGGTAAAGACCTTAAAGAACAACAGAGAATGAAGGCCCTGTTTTAACGATCTAAGCGCACGGCGCAGGTGTGTTTAGGGCGTGTCCAAATCCACTTTTGCTAGTTTGTCGGCGGAAATAAAGGGTCTGTGTACCGGGCGCCTGGTCCTAAAGGGTTGTCCTTAGTGTCTTCATTAATCAGAGGTGTGTTTTGGGCGGAACATGCAATAAACCAATCAGAGATCATCTCCCATTCCCTTTAAAAGCCAGGCGCGTTTGGACCTTGGAGCATTGCTATTATGATGGAGGATTTGCAACATAATATTTTTATTTGTAATCTTCTGCATGTGTGTGTGCTGCTGCGCGTCCCTGTGTGTTTAACAAGCATAGTGTGTGTGCGCTGTGCACGAGCCTAGGAGCATTTTACTAATTTGCTGTTAAAATAACAATGAAATGCTGCGTTATTGACCTTCCCGCTGCCTCAAGATAGCAAAACGCCCAGAATGCACCTGAACGCATCTCCCTGTAAGACCAGCACGCCCATGGGCGCAGGTGCATTTGCTATTTAAACGACGTGGGTGCTTAAACTAGCAAAGACACTTGCCAGGGTGCAAGATAGGGCCCTCAATGTTTAATGTTACATTGTACTATATGCACATCTGCATAGCACAATTTTTCTCGTGTGGCTCTATTGTCTTGCTATGTTGTAATATTTATAAGCTGTGAAGCTCAAGAGTTACCGAACAACATGGAAGCATGACTTCAGAAAATATCTCTGTTTCTGTCATTTAAGTTTTGTCACCCTGAGTGCTTTTCTATAGTGCCAGCAAGGCTTTCAGCTTGGCAAGACCTGAATATAAAAGTTAGATAACTTGAATGCAACAAAAGGCCGTCCCAATCCTGCGTGTAAGCCTCTAGCACCGTTTCGGAGACATTCAGCTGTGAAAGGACAACTTGCTCGTTCTTCAGCTTTGGCAAAAATAACAAGAAGTGCTTTATACACTGAAATCCAAAAACAGAACGGCTGAACTTCTCCTTTCTCCTTTTTTCATTTGGGAAGCAACAAAATTGTGCATCACAGCCATCGTCCGCTCTTCAAGATAAACTAGTTTCACTATAGACAAACCTAATTCTAGTGTCCTTCATGTCACTTTTCTTTTCTGTGCCTGTTGTCAGATAGTCTGGATCAATGGAAGTATATTTCCAGCCTGACACGTGCCCAGTGTCAACCTTCCGTTCTCTTCGGGGAAACAACCTTCAAACTTCAAGCTAGCGAGCTACACGCTCAAAATGTCAAGTTTAGAAGAACATTTGGATGGTGCAACAAGGCAAGCCTGCTCGGTTCGTTCTGGGAATGATTGTAAAGATTTACAAAGAGTATGTTTAGGGCGTTTCCTCTCTAACTGGGACGTTTTGGGACCGATTGGTGGGATTGCTGTGGACGAAGTACACACGGAGATACACTGGTGAGAGCTAATGAGGTTTAACCATGTATCAGCTCATTGAAATAGCTCACGTTACTGTATTGTGTCAACAGTTAACTTCATTTAACATAGGCGCCGATACCAACCAACCAGTCGTGTCTGAAGGCATGTTTCATTGTTTTAAAAAGATTTTCTTTCCCCGTCCGAACTCAAGCGCTCAGCTCTGTCTACTGCAGACGGTGTGTTCAAAGAGCCAAATGTGTCTGTGCTAAAAAGACCTTTTTGATGTTGGCGCCGCCTCCAGCAGCACGGATCACCTTCAGCAGGAAGCCGTTTGTTGTTGTTCCCGCTGTTTGTTTCTGCTGTCGGCAGACGTCGCGGACGCAACCCCCCCGACCGCCCTCTCAGTTGCTTGCTTCCGCAACGTCGCCATTTGGATCCCTGAGCAAGTTTGCACTGGGGTTGCTACTGTGGTAGTTCCCTAGCCTGACAAGCCAGACCCACATCACGATGTTCTGGTGGTGCCAGAGGAGCCAGATTTTTTGTTTTTATTACCTGCTTCATGTAGTTCTACTGGAACATAGGGTCAGTTTCAGCAAATATGACAGAAAAGTTAGTTTTATAAGGCTTACCTACTGCATCTTTTAATATTTTTTATCATTTCAATAACACGTGCTGACCCGCGGTTCTGCACTCGCTCCGTGTTTGGACAGCGACCGTGCCGTTTGTGTTTCAGCTTCTCTCGGGGGGGAAAAACCAAACAAAAAGTTGTGTTGCGCTACAGACCCATCAGAGCTGTTGCCAATAAGCAGTCCCCTACCGATCCAAATCGGTTTCAAATTCTTTGTACTTATGAGAGCACTCATAGCGTTGTGGCGTCATGCTAGTTATGTCCTGTGTTCTTTCAGCTCGCGGGCGTGTGCAACAGCTGTAACCCCTGCTGCTCGCTCCCGTTTTGGGGCCAATTACATTTCTCTGTAGCTCGGGTGGGCCTGCTCCGCAAAACACGCTCTCAATCCCCATGATGCTCCTCATTTCACTCGATTAGATTAGTTTCTCTATGCTTCTAATTTCTTCTCTTTTTGTCTGGTTGTCTTTTTCACACGGCATCTTTTCCACACACATGCATTCACTTGTGTGCGTGCTCTTGTTGCTCCAGTACGAGTTTTATTATAGATTTACTTCTCGGGTATTCTTGACAGCAGATTCTGTTAGGGGAGTCCCCACGAGGTTACTGCATTACATCTGCATTAACAAGCCCACGAGTGTGTGTGTGTGTGTGTTTACTGAAAGGTCGAGGGGGGGGGGTGAAGAGTAAGAGAGACAGAGCGATGCCCACACACAGAAAGAAGGAGTTAGAGCAAAAAAAAAAGACGATGCTTGAGAGCTACATAAAGCATCTTAAATAGCATCTTGATTCTCTCTCTTACATTAAATGACGTCGTGAGATTTCCCGCGGCGAGCAGAGCAGACTTCTTTCTTCTGCAGTTACAAATACACCGCATGATTCAGCCAGTTCTTCTTCTTCTTTTGATTACTCATCTCTTGTGTTCCTCCCACTTCCATCTGCGGCAGCCAGAACATTTAAACCTGGTTCCTTCTCCAAGTGAATAATCGTCTTAAACTGACTCAAACATTGGTTTTAAAGAGGCAGGAGTTCTTTTTAGCTGCCAGATGGATGATTGGTTTATCTCAGTGACATCTTGACCAGGTGTTCACACCTGGAAAGAGTCCCAGAGTTGACTTGTTGCTTGCTGGAATACAGACATTTTATTTCAATAAACTAGTCTACATCTTGGGATGTGAATTTTAGTTTAAGGGGCGATTCCAGGATTTTTGGAAAGCTCCAGGATTTCCATATACCCACTTAAAAATGCCCAATGGCACGCAACAACATACTTTCCATTATATTTTTGATATATTTTGAATGTCATCTGTTCTTTTTCTTCACATAGGCTAAATAAAGGTATATTTCCACCGTAAATTGGTGCATTAAAGTGTATCCGAATACAGGAAATGAAGTTGGGGGAGGACACCCTGACCCCACACTATGATATGCCCCCCCTTCCCTAAAGGCAGATTCTGGCCCATATACATATAGGCCGATATATACAGTATATGTACACAGTACAGTATACATACTACAATACATTAGACTACACCACTGCCGGGGGGCATTTTATCAGAATACAGCATAGAAAATCTGCTTAGAAATATAGGAAGTATTGAATAGGATAGAACAATATAATGCAATTCTGCTAAATAAAACATCACATTCATTATAAAAATTTAAAGGTCCTATGACATGCTGCTTTTTGGATGCTTTTATATACCCTTGGTGGTCCCCTTAATACTGTATCTGAAGTCTCTTTTATATAGACCTTAGTGGTCCCCTAATACTGTATCTGAAGTCTCTTTTATATAGACCTTAGTGGTCCCATAATACTGTATCTGAAGTCTCTTTTATATAGACCTTAGTGGTCCCCTAATACTGTATCTGAAGTCTCTTTTATATAGACCTTAGTGGTCCCCTGTATCTGAAGTCTCTTTTATATAGACCTTAGTGGTCCCCTAATACTGTATCTGAAGTCTCTTTTATATAGACCTTAGTGGTCCCCTAATACTGTATCTGAAGTCTCTTTTATATAGACCTTAGTGGTCCCCTAATAATGTATCTGAAGTCTCTTTTATATAGACCTTAGTGGTCCTCTAATACTGTATCTGAAGTCTCTTTTATATAGACCTTAGTGGTCCCCTAATACTGTATCTGAAGTCTCTTTTATATAGACCTTAGTGGTCCCCTAATACTGTATCTGAAGTCTCTTTTATATAGGCCTTAGTGGTCCCCTAATACTGTATCTGAAGTCTCTTTTATATAGACCTTACTGGTCCCCTAATACTGTATCTGAAGTCTCTTTTATATAGACCTTAGTGGTCCCCTAATACTGTATCTGAAGTCTCTTTTATATAGACCTTAGTGGTCCCCTAATACTGTATCTGAAGTCTCTTTTATATAGACCTTAGTGGTCCCCTAATACTGTATCTGAAGTCTCTTTTATATAGACCTTAGTGGTCCCCTAATACTGTATCTGAAGTCTCTTTTATATAGACCTTAGTGGTCCCCTAATACTGTATCTGAAGTCTCTTTTATATAGACCTTAGTGGTCCCCTAATACTGTATCTGAAGTCTCTTTTATATAGACCTTAGTGGTCCCCTAATACTGTATCTGAAGTCTCTTTTATATAGACCTTAGTGGTCCCCTAATACTGTATCTGAAGTCTCTTTTATATAGACCTTAGTGGTCCCCTAATACTGTATCTGAAGTCTCTTTTATATAGACCTTAGTGGTCCCCTAATAATGTATCTGAAGTCTCTTTTATATAAACCTTAGTGGTCCCCTAATACTGTATCTGAAGTCTCTTTTATATAGACCTTAGTGGTCCCCTAATACTGTATCTGAAGTCTCTTTTATATAGACCTTAGTGGTCCCCTAATACTGTATCTGAAGTCTCTTTTATATAGACCTTAGTGGTCCCCTAATACTGTATCTGAAGTCTCTTTTATATAGACCTTACTGGTCCCCTAATACTGTATCTGAAGTCTCTTTTATATAGACCTTAGTGGTCCCCTAATACTGTATCTGAAGTCTCTTTTATATAGACCTTAGTGGTCCCCTAATACTGTATCTGAAGTCTCTTTTATATAGACCTTAGTGGTCCCCTAATACTGTATCTGAAGTCTCTTTTATATAGACCTTAGTGGTCCCCTAATACTGTATCTGAAGTCTCTTTTATATAGACCTTAGTGGTCCACTAATACTGTATCTGAAGTCTCTTTTATACAGGCCTTAGTGGTCCCCTAATACTGTATCTGAAGTCTCTTTTATATAGACCTTAGTGGTCCCCTAATACTGTATCTGAAGTCTCTTTTATATAGACCTTAGTGGTCCCCTAATACTGTATCTGAAGTCTCTTTTATATAGACCTTAGTGGTCCCCTAATACTGTATCTGAAGTCTCTTTTATATAGACCTTAGTGGTCCCCTAATACTGTATCTAAAGTCTCTTTTATATAGACCTTAGTGGTCCCCTAATACTGTATCTGAAGTCTCTTTTATATAGACCTTAGTGGTCCCCTAATACTGTATCTGAAGTCTCTTTTATATAGACCTTAGTGGTCCCCTAATACTGTATCTGAAGTCTCTTTTCCGAAATTCAGCCTTGGTGCAAAATTACAGCCACTAGAGCCAGTCCCACAAAGAGCTTTCCTTAGGATGTGCCATTTCTGTGTCTGTAGCTATTGAGGAGGAGAGGGGGGGCAAGTTGGAGGGTGGGGGTGTGGCCTTGACCAACTGCCATTCTTTGCTCGTTTGCAAGCCATGAAGTCTCTCTCTCTCTCTCATGGGTGGGCCAAATTCTCTGGGCGGGCAAAGCAGAGAAAGGGGAGGTAACCTTTCCCCTGATGACCTCATAAGGAGAAGATTCCAGTAGCAGAACACAGCAGGATGCAGCAGGACACTGCAGGGCACCGCAAATGGATTTGATAAAATTGGTATCGAAAAAAAACGGTATTGAGGTGACTGTATTGTTATCGGTACCGATATCGAGGGGAAAAACCAACTCTAGTGAGATTGAACCGGACTAAATGAGGCAGGTGTGAGAGCCCCCTTAGAGGCTATTAAAATAAAGCTATTAGTGAGTCCAGCTTTCTTTGGGCGGACTGCGGCTCATTTGCTGCTATCGAGACACTTTGGCTTTCGCTCTGACCGTCTCATAGGGTGCGGATGAAATGTGTCTTAAACTGATATATGACTGTTGTGTTTCTACATAAATGTCCTGCTGCCGCAGCTCTAAATAGTTGGCAAATGATGTCACAAACATGGTGATGTAACACCGGGCCAGAGAATCTGTGCTGTTTTGTCGTTATTATTACAAATGCATTTTGTTTGTCTTGTGGGACAAAGGAGAGTCCTGAAAACAATGCAGCAGCACAACGGACCAGAAATGCTTAATTGGCACATCCCCCCCCCCCCCCCCCAACTCACCCCCAAGCAAGTGTTCACGGACACACAAAAACATTCCTACACCAACATCTGCACACACACAAAAGTGCACTGATCCATGCAGACACATGGTCATGTATGTAAGCTGCAAAGGGAACCGCAGTGAACGCACGCTCAGCAGCCCTTCTCGGTTTCACATCCTCTCCTCTCCTCCTTTTCTCCTCACTTCATTCCCTCCTTCGTTCCAGCCTTTTATTCTTGGTTCAGGCTGAAGTTATTTAGAGTTTGGAGAGAAACATCAATGCTGCATCCTCCTGTGATGAGCAAATTAAAGTGAGATTGCGTCGGCGGAAACTCAAAACTCAAAACTCTGTTTTATTTTACAAACAAGCTCCGGGTTCAGAGTTAGGCTTTCAACGAGTATTCTAAAATTTGAGTTCTATGTTTGAACTGTAAAAACATTCAAAGAGATAAGAGGGAGGAAAGAGAATTCCCAGCGAGCGAGTGGGGGGTGTTGATGTTGATGATGTTCTAGCATGCAGCTGACGCTACCCGAGGTAAACAAACGAGGGTGAAGAAGAAGACTGCACAAATGTCGAAAACGTCAACCCGTTCTCACTCCCAACCAGGCATGGATTGGCCACCGGGAAATTTCCCGGTGGGTCGGTCTGTTTGCGTGGGCTGAACGGGCCGCACTCCGGTCAAAAAACTCTTCTTTTTCTTCTTCTTTTGATCGGCCCATGGAGAGAAGAGAGATCACATGATTGGCCCACTTGTGTGTCTTTTAATGTGAACACTGGCCATTCACATCCTTGGTCTTTGACTGAGCGGCCCACAGAGAGGCGAGAGATCACGTGATCGGCCCACTGGTTTGTCTCTCATCTGAACACTGGCCAATCACATCCTACTATGGCCCACTTCCATCCTACCGTAGAGACAGAGCGCATTTAAGTCCCACCCCCATCAGCGGCGAAAGTGATTCCACAGAGTGCCTGTAGCTAGCTAAAAACACTAGATTTAAGCATGTCAAACGATTATTTTAGCACCCTTGTCTACCAGAGAGGAATTGTTAGCTGTTAGTAACCTAATGTTAGTTATGTATTAGATAGCTAAGGCACTTGCAAACATAGTACCATAGCTTTTGAGCTATGTTACTGGTTACTGGTTGCACGGCGTTCGTGGTTCGACTGCTCATGACTGTTTTCCAAGATGGCACCCAAATGTAAACACGAACGCTACTGTATTTATAATTTGAGCCTTATTGAGCCTTGTTAGTGGTATAAAATAGTGATTTACCAAGTGCCCCGAAAGCTAGCATTAGCAGGTAACCACCGGTTTTGCGGTAGCTTGTTTAAAGCTAGAGACGCATTCGATTAGCTTGAAAACAGATCCCAGAGAACGGTCGACTCGGCACACATATGTTATTAACCCCTGGGTTCATTTTGCGCCACAATTGTCCTTTAAAACAGGAAATAAATGTCTGAAATGAAATTTTGAAATATCGCATATCGATAATATCGAGTTTTGTCAAACATGGTTTGCCGATGCGTCTTTCGTCCTCAGAGGGTTAAAGGTGTGGATGGCAACGTTAGCCGGTTGGTCCGTCCACCACTTTGGTCCAGACTAAAATATCTCAACTATCGGATGGATTAGCATGAAATGTGGTTCAGACATTGATGTGCCCCTCAGGGAGATTTGTAACAACTTTGGTGAACCTTTTAATTCTGTTTAGCGCCATCATCAGGTCAAATATACAATTTGTCCAATACTTTGGTTCATGACCAAATACCTGCTGAACTAATGACATGCTAATTGGCAAATCTTAGCATGCTAAGATGCTTATGCTGCGTTCCAGACACAATTTTTAGACCGCAAGTTACGGCTTCAAGTCATGACTCACGACTTCCAGGCAAAAGTCACGACAAGCCCTTCTAGCTAGCGTTAACTAGCGGTTACCTAACGTTGACGTTAGTTAGCGCTAGCTGATACTGCGATTTTTTATTTTAGTCATTGACATATTTTGGGCTTCATTTAATAAACATAACCTGTTGTAGTACACAATCGTATGTGTATTCTTTTGATTACAATGGACGGAATTACTTTACGTTGCCTATTTCTGTCTTTTTATGTCTATTTCTCACCGTTAATCACCGGCGTCTGTACAGCATCAACAGGGGTCGCCATTGTTGTTTATGTGTGTGTGACATCAAAAAGTGTAACTGGGAGTAAGTTACAGGTTTGACTGCCGTTCCAGGGCACTTTCACAGGAAGAAGGTTGTGAAAACCCGGGGTTACGGGTTGCCTGGAACGCAGCATTACACTAAGATGATAAACAAAGGTGAACATTACTTTGATAAACATCAGCATGTTAGCGTTGTCACTGAGAGCTTGTTAACATGCTGCAGGAGGAATTGAAAATGAAAGGGTTGCAACATACAGTATGGTCTGAGTGACCAATACGGGGTCGTGCTGGAGCAGGCTACTCAGATCCCACCACACAGCGTCTTAAAACCAAAGTCAAGAGTTAATGTGGGATCCTCTCTAATATCTTTTATCTGTTGGTCTCTTTCTTTCTTTTTTTCCTCTCCCATCTTCTCTTCTTTTAATGCCCACTCTGTTCCTCTCGTCGCTTCTCTCGCTTTAATATTTCAAAACTTCTGCTCTCTTCTGCTTTCTACAGTGCAGTTTCTTTTGCAACTTTGTTTCTCTAATTTCCACAACACATCTGACACACGTGCACGTACACACACACACACACACACACACACACACACACACACACACACACACACACACACACACACACACACACTCTCTCTCCCTCCATGATCTCAGGGGGCAGTTTGTTATGTGAGTAGTTGTGTGTTCCAGAGTTTATCCAGGTCAGTAAGTTGATCTGATTAAGTCAGTTTTACAGTTACCCAAGGGGCTGTCCCCTCCCTCCGTCCCTCCCTTACCTCCCTCCCTTTCTCTCTCACTTCTCACTCAATCCTCCTCCCTCTTTTTCCCTTCATTTTCCGGCCCATCCCCTAATCTCTCCTTCTGTCTTAGTCTTTCTCAATCTGTCACAAACTCTCGTTTGACCCCCACTCTCTCTCTTTCTCTCTCTCTCTCTCTCTCTCTCTCTCTGTTAATGCCAGTAATGTAATTCCAGTAATGGTGGGATGAGATGGATGTCGCAGTGAGATTAGGACTCTCAGATTGGAGTCTTTCTGCTGATGCAGGATTCATTCTCAAAGGTTACAGTACGCGTTATTTCACACGACTTTACTCGAACCACCCCTTGATTTGATGACTGGGGATGAGTTAACGGCAGAATGACTCAACACTTGGACCGCGGCATGGGTGGAGTACTCGTCTCTGGCTCTCTTTCTCACTTCACTTACAGTACATGCAGCACATAAACCAGGCAGTTCTTATGAACCAATCGTACGTGTAGCTACGAAACGTAACACACATGTAATATGTATTCCACGTATTGATTACTGTCAGCAGCACATTGACTGCTGCTGTGTGAGAGCGTGAAGATCCTCGTAGGGAGGAGGTCGGGGAGGGGGGTCGCATGAACACACAAATCCCACGAACGCAAACACACACACTCACACACACACACACGCACACAGAAACACAGACTATGGACACGCAGACAGATGACCCGTGACAGGACCACACGTGCACCCACGCACCGACATCCATGAACTCGAGCCATTCTGCTGCTGTCTCCACCTGCCAATTAGCACCAGTCAAATGTCATTTTATATCTGTTTAGACTTTGCGTAGGAGCAGCGGGGTGGAGGCCCGTCGATCAGAATTTTTCAGCGTTAATCCCAATTAATCCTGACTAATGTGTCTTTTGTCTGAAAGACACATCGCCAGAGGGCCTCCTTCTCCTCCCGTGTGCGTGTGTGACTTCAAACAAATCAATTACCACGGGACGAGGTGTAGCTGCGCCGACGCTTCCCGCTGCCGTTATAAACGGGCACAGCGAGATTAGGAATTAATCTGGCTTCAAACGCGAAGCCACAATGTTTCATGTTAAGGCATACACAGTACACACACACAAACAAACACACACACACACACACACACACACACACACAACGACAGACATCCGCAGCCCGAGCAGCGGTCTTTAACAGCTGAAATGTTCCCTCCCAAACATTGAGAACATTGTGTGTCTCGGCCCATATGTGCCCACAGCGAAGCTGCATTTGATGCCTTATCGCGCATGATTTCCCTGCATGTCATAACGTATAGCCTCAGAGCGAGATTTATCAAAGCCAAATCCATCCAGCACAACAAAATGGCATCTGTCTATTTTTTTTTATGCCGTTTTTTTTTATTTTTATTTTTTTTACTCCCTACAGAAAGGACTAGTAGCCTAATCCTGGTCCTCTTCAGCTGTTGTACCATTTGTTATTGACAAATAATTAATGAGATGAGTTGGTGTTCTTGTTGTTGTTGGGCCATCTGGTTTCTGTGTCTGCACCAAACTTTATTAAGGAGACTTTCTGTTGTCGATAAATTAGGATTTTTGGTATCAATTCATTGAACTGAGTCTACACTTTTTTTGTTGCAATTTAAAATATTTGTCTAGGCATTTTTGTTGTTGAAGGAATCCTAGCAGACCTAGGCCCAAGAACTACAGCTAAAGATACTTCCCGGTCTCAGAAATAATGGAGCAACGCCAAATTTATAACGTCTTGGGTTTTCTGGTTCCACTTTAGGTTTTCTCATATTTTAGAAGAAGGCAGTCAACGTGAGGAGCAGCTGACAGACACCGAGGGAAGGAGAGAGATGATGATGTCACACAGAGGACCAGCCATGTGTGTGCTTATGGATTTGAAAGTAATCAATCTATAAATCATATATAAGTCTGTAAAGTGCGTGCAAGGTTGCAATACCACACTTAATAGTATTTACTTTATTATTTACTGTAATAAACATATGTAAACATGTGGATTGCACTTTTTAAACACTGTCTTTGAACTTTAGTAGACAGTTAAATAAGTATATATATATAACTGATCTCCAGTCAGTAACAAAACAAAAAGGCAGAAAATAAAAGGACAAAAATATGTGCCTGTACCTCTTTGAAAATATTTAGGTAACTCAAAGTTAAATGTAATCACTGTCTGAACATTAATATCTAAATGTTAATCGTAATTATCTCTAGTCAGTAACAGCAACACACAACGCAGACTAAAGTGCAGCGAGTGTGGCCCTACCAGCCATAGTGATGCTGATCACACAGGAAGCAATTTCTCACCATTAGCAACTCCCACTCTGATCCAGCTCCGGTCAGTGTACTTCATACTCGCATCAAATCTATCACCAAATCCGCCTTTTTTTCATCTTAAGGCCCAGACACACAGAGCCGACGGCCAGACGTCGGCAGAATGACTGTTATGTCCGTTCAGGACGAATTAATCCGTGTTTGTTTAGTAACGCCTTGCCGCATGTTTAGTATGCAGCTGTTTTGGTCTGAAATTGTCAGTTCCGGTTTCCTGAAAGTGAAGCGAATTGCGTGCATAAACCTCTCGTCCAGCGTCCTTTTTATGCACAACAATGACGTTGTGCGCTCGTTTGCATATTGGTAACATCATTGCATATCATTTGCATGAAGCGTAGTGGTCGTGCTGCCTGACTGCTTGCTGCCCACGGCCGAAGGGAAGAGGGGCAGAGAGCCGTGGACTGTGATAACTCTGTAGCATGCGTGTAAATCAATTTAAGATATAATATATCTCGCTCTTCACCCGGTGGTGTGAAGAAATAAAGTTGCTAAGAGGATCCGAAAAGTGGCTAAATCGAGAGAGAAAGTAACCAAACTTGGCAACACTGGTCAGGGCAGCGTCAGGCTTTTACAGACCGCGTCCCGAGGTCCCGGTCTGCTAACGCACTTTCCCAAACTATGGGCGTTGGATTCATCCTGCTGCACAGCTCCGTTTATACCTATAGATACTGTGGATACAAGCTTTTACAAGTTCCCACTCTCCTCTGAATAATAAATCAAACCGTATTGCTTTTCCTCCCACCCAACAAGACGCTTTGGGGGTTGTTTCCCCCCCCCACAGTAGGAACTTGCAGACAGTGCTGGGTTTATGCAACAGAGGGCTTCACTCTGACCCAAATGGAAAAGACAAAGCCTGCAGCCGCTCTGGCATGGCTTACACTAGCGAGCAAATTTTAGAAGCTGATGAATGATTCAATACAACACTGGAGGCTATCAGCTGAGCTTAAACCGTTAAGATGGGAGATTATGCTTGCTCGCTGCATTTTGGTAACAAAACACTTCATATTTATTCAGGTGCTGTTATTGTTTGTTTAATTGTGTTTTACGTCAAATATGGCAGGCTGTTCTCATGAAGCATTTGCACGTATAGCTACGAAAACCAAAGCGCCGTAATTCGTATGTAATCTGTATGTTTTGCTGTTTGCTGCGGAGTAACTGTTTAGAGCGCTCTGGACCGAGTAGGGAGGAGGAAACACAGGACTTTTAACCCAGGAAA
Source organism: Perca schrenkii (assembly GCA_025617405.1). Lineage (NCBI taxonomy): Eukaryota > Metazoa > Chordata > Actinopteri > Perciformes > Percidae > Perca > Perca schrenkii. Next base: position 38,924,749 of record CM046790.1, on the reverse strand, counting down.
TGTCCCGGGACTGTTTAATCCAAACACATTGTTTTTACCTAATCTTAAAGGACAATTTCGGCGCAAAATTAACCTAGGGGTTAATAACATATCTGTTCTGAGTCGACCTTTCTCTGGGATATGTTTTCATGCTAATCAAAAGTATCTGTAGCTTGAAACTAGCTACCGCAAACCCGTGTTTAGCTGCTAACGCTAGCTTTCGGGGCACAGGGTAAATCACTATTTCTACACCACTAACAAGGCTCAAAATAGCACCACACTTCCACGGTAGCATAATGAGGGTCCTTACATGCAAACCGAAGCATTGAGAACTTTGTAAGTGTACAGACAGTTGATTACAAAGATAGATTATAAAGACAGTAGCGTTAATGTTTACATGCGGCCGCCATCTTGGATAACAGTCACGACCAGTTGAACGACGAACGCCGCGCAACCAGTAACCAGTAACATAGCTGAAACACGGCGTTCGTGATCGTTTAAGTGTGTTGCTAGTGTGAGCCTTGTTAGTGGTGTAGAAATAGTGATTTACCCTGTGCCCTGAAAGCTAGCGTTAGCAGCTAAACACCGGGTTTGCGGTAGCTAGTTTCAAGCTACAGACACATTCGATTAGCATGAAAACATATCCCAGAGAACGGTTGACTCGGTACACATATGTTATTAACCCCTAGGTTCATTTTGCGCCGGAATTGTCCTTTAACTAGACGTTTTGGTGTCTAAACTTAACTGTCGGCGCTGCATGACGCTCCCTTTTGTCGGCTGAACTCAACTAGCAATGGCCGTTGAAACGACCCGCAGCTCGTCAGCTTTTGTTGACTTAATTTAAGCCAACAAAATGTCGCGTGCACTGCCCGGCGGGCGCCTAATTTCAGAGGCTGTCATACGAATGGGTGTGCATACGTTTTCGTACGATATCCAAATATGTTATGTCCTGATAGAAGTCAGGGAGTAACCATTGGTGTTAAGTGGCTGAGGCGAAGGGTGGCCGACGCTTGTAGCAAAATGATCTATACAATTTATTAATAAAACAACAGACATGCTTTACAGAAGTTCCAAACAAAACAAAAGCGTGCGAGCTTGCCCCGGTTCAGGCAGAGGCCGATCCGAACCCCGTAAAGGATGGAGGCCGGAGGTTTGAGTAGTCGCTCCTCACAGGAATCACATTGTATTATTGCAGCATAACAGTCACATAGGTTGTTAATATGAATCATCACTGTCCATTTCCATCCCATTAATAGTCTCGCTTTGCCAGACCCTTCCTCCAAAGCGTGCTGGAGGAGGGTTTGGCTGCTCCACATAGCATTCTGGGATGGAAAGGAGAACGTGCTCTGGTTTATTGGCATTTCTTTAAACCAATCACAATCGTCTTGGGCGGTGCTAAGCTCCGTACGGAGCCACGGTGCCTCTGCAAAATAACCTCGGGAAGGAACTTGTTTTGGTGGAACGTGTACATTCAAAAGTAGTTTTAGTCTTGCAACAGAAAATTCAGATTGGACAGATAGTCTAGCTAGCTGTCTGGATTTACCCTGCAGAGATCTGAGGAGCAGTTAACCATAGTCCTCACAAATCCACGAGAGTTTAGCCAACACAAAGAAAGCCCAAGGCAACGCATATCCGGCCTAAATGAGCGAAATCCGGCAGCAACGGAGCAATCCCGGAAGTGGAACGTCCATCCCATTAATAACACAACAACTGAGAGGAAGATTAAAATACAAAAAGATAATCAGCAAAAAGCTATTTAGAAGCACTTCAAGCAAGTCGTGAGGTACATTAGCATCTTTCTCACTCGTTACTGATGATAACGCTGCTCTCATTTCTCCAGCATCATCTATCTCAGGGATCTGGACATTGCAGCCACCCTATTATGAAGCATTATCCTCTGCTCTCTGAGCCAAAGCATTTATTAAACATCACAGTGTGCAGCCATTAGAAGAAAATGGATCCATAGATGCTTCCTTTAATGATAATGTGATACCTTATTGATCCCACTATGGGACATAGTTTTTCAACTGGCCTCCTTCCAGCAGCTAAAAACCGGAAACTATTGGGATTTTAATGTCAGCCGCAACAATGGTAGGGAGAATATATTAAAGACCTCAAATCTGCGCAAGGGGTGGTGCAAAACAACACAGGACTTTTCACCCAGGGCACCCGGCTCCTGTCCCGTTCTTGTGCCGCATGGGACTTAACCGTACATCTTTGAACCCCACCTACAATCTCTTTCTTAACCCTATCTAAGTGGTTTCACCCTGGATGTTGACAAAGTGACGCCAAAAGGGGTCCTGACCAAGCGTCAGTATTTGACAAGTGGGCAGTGAGAATGGGTTATTTCACTGAATGTCAAACTAGTCTTTTCAGCATTTTTTTTAAGCTATTACAGAAGGGATTCATACTCCAAACCATCAGAAAGCTAATAAAACAAGTAAAGAATGTAAATTATACCAACAGACAAACAAATGCAGAAGACTCAAATATAACGAATAGATAGCTCAGATACTTTCCAAAGGCTAACTGTTAAACGTCACCGTTAACACGGGCGAGGCTGAGAAATGTAGATTTAAAAAATGAATAAGAGCCTCCCTTCTGCTCCCTCAGCACTCTTGCTGCAGCAGTCTATAAGCATGCATTAGGGTGAATACGTAACGAGAAAACTCTTTCAATCTCACGGCATTGTAAACAGAAATGACTGTCACGTTTGATGACACAGCTAAGACACACAAGCAGAGTCTCACCGAGGCAAAGTTAGCATCTGATCGCTGCTACAGCAGTGGCTTATGATATGTGTGTGTGTTTGTTTTGAACACTTTGTTCCATGCCTTCCAGTCAAAAATAGCACAGAAATCAATCATTTTCTCTTCCTTTCCTGCTGCCAATGGATCCTATATCACCTGGAGCATTACAACTCCACAGAGAAAAGTTAAATTGAGAGCGTAGAGATGGATGGAGAGATAAAATGAAATAGTAAGCAATGTAGAAGAGAGAGAGAGAGGTTGTGTGAAGCACTCATCCATGTCTCAGTGTCCTTCATCGGGTCCTCCAATCCCCACATCACATGTTTTATTCAAAGTGCTGAGTCAGCTATCCAATAGTCAAACACCATCATCGCAAAGGTCTAAAAGGTCAGCGCAGTGAAGTAGCATGTGCATGGCAATGATGTATCCCGGCGCACTTCATCATGTCGGGAGAGCTTACCACTTGAAAACGGGGTGGGGTGGGGGGGGACTAGAGTTGTAGAGCTACCGAGTGAACTAGAGTTCTGTTCACTTCAGGTGAGAACGCGAACCGACCCAAATACAGTGAAGTGAACCAAAAAACGAGAGGATTTAGCTTGCTATTTCAACCTTGCACACCATTTACAGACTTATGATAACTCTCAGATCCATAAGCTGTTCTGAGCACACATCGCTGGCCGTCTGCGTGACATCATCATCTCTCTCCTTCAGTCGCCGTCTGTCAGCTGATCACATTGTTCGCCACCTTCTTAAATATGAGAAACACTAAAGGAGAGCCAGAAAACCCAAGACGTTATAAATAAGGCTGCACAATTAATCGCAATTTTAGCGAAATCGCAATATGGACTAGCGCAATATTTCTTAAAGGCAAAATATGTGTCTAACCATTCTGAATGAAGTATTGTGGGGCTGCAGAGACGTCCTGGGCCTTCAAATCCTATCCTACATATGTATAGATTCTTGCAAAAATCCCCCTACATGACTAAAAAATGATCATTCTCCCCAATATTGTGAATCATATCTCAATTGCAACATCAGTCAAAATGATCACAATTTGACATTTTCCTCCTATCGTGCAGCCCCTAGTTATAAATTTGGTGTTGGTCTGTTATTTCCAAGACCGGGAAGTGTCGGCGAGTTTCACCGTGATATTCTGTCCAATTAACAAGCGACCCGTTTCGACCACGTGACCTGTGTTTCTAGTGTTTGCCGCGTTTGACGACATGCAGCGGGAACGCAAATGAAAAATGCAACAGATGCTGCAACTTCCACCCCCGAATCGCACCGAGTCTGCCGAACTATAGGTGTGAAAGCGCCCTTTAAAGCATAGTTTGGCACAGGTAGAGCTGCAGCCCCTTTTTTACAAAATCCACATCTCAGTTGTGTCGAGTCCACTTCCATCCTTCCTCCAGGTCAATCCTCCCAGTGCTGGGGCAAAAACAGACCACCTAAACACAGTGATGTGAGGCTGGCACAGTTGGTGAGGTGGATGTAAAAAAGGACGCTGTCCAAGCTTTTTGGACAAGCTCCCCTGAAGAGCGAAAATGTCAAATGCGAGCAGTCAGCTGGCTGTGATTCTTCCGAGAGAGAATGTGCACATTTTCTGTCCCACATTCTCTGTGATGTGGTATCTAAATATGGCAACTCATTTATTTATGAAAGCTTTAACATATGCTAAATACCTTCTTGATGTTGTATTTGGTAATTAAATGTATGTACATTTATGCTAAATACCGAACGAGTGCTTGCAGTAGACGATTTGCAGCTGGCGTTTATGCATGTGGTGCAAATGATTAACTGAATCCAGGCTGCTTTTGAGCTACATTAAAGTATTCTGCTGCTTATTGAGGCATTCGAATGCAAAACGCTCTGCTGAAAAACAGCACACTGTATGTGACTCAGTAGGAGAACGACATCATAAAATGCAGATTTGCACTGACTGCAAATCAGAAAAATGGCCTTGCATTTCAAGCACGAGTCAGCTCATGCACAGAGAAATTTCTCGTGTAAACAGTACATTTGCATGCAATCTGTTTCCCTGTTGGGAAATGCAGGTGCTTTTACAGTGTGAACCTAATGTCCCGGCTGCCGTGACCTCCTCAGCAGTTTGTCCCCAAAGTGTCTCAGGAATAAGAAGAGTACCGTTACGGATGTTTACTGGCATCTCCATAGATACTCAATAATCGAACACAAAGCGCAGGGAAACACGGAGATAGTCAAGGTGATATATAGCAAATTTTATGTGATCGATCACAGGGAGGTTACCAAGAAAACGTAACAAGATCTTATCATTTCAGTTTCCCCAGCTTCTCCCAAAGTACATAGAGATACATGAGGATTTTATACTTGTTACAGAACAAGAAGTCTATGCTCATTGGCAAGCAGCCAAATGAATAGGTTTCTAAACCAATGAAAAGATTCCTTTAAAACAACCATGCTCAGTAACCAATGGCAAGCTTTTTGCATGTCTCCATACAATTTCACATATTTAGCTTTTCATTTAATTAGGGCTGCACAATTAATCAAATTTTAATCACGATCACGATTTTGGCTTCCCACGATCAAATTTGCGTGATTGAGCGATATTTAAAATGCGTCATTCCGTTCATAGAACGCTCCTTATCAAAGTTTTTGCAAAGCCATTCTAGCGCTCCATAAACCACCGTTAGCATGCTAATGCTAATGCTAACGCTAGCATGCTACGTCGTTCTCAATAGCAAAGCACTGCTACAACACACACAAGTTCACCATAATCTACAAAAGAACTACTTACACGTGCGCCCTCATTTAGAAGTCTCCCAGCTAATCCTGCCTTGTAACTGACCAAAGTTGGAGAAACAGGCTTTCTTTTACTGTCTCTAGAGTTAGCTAGCTGACATGATCTACATCTGAGCTACTGAGCATGTGCGAGTGCAATCAAAGATAGTACAGAAGAAGAAGATGAAAAGAGGTCTCACTCTGTAGCTAAAACAGAAACCAGGTGAAGAGGAGCTGCAGCAGTGAGAGAGAACTGTGCAGTACAACAAAAATATGGTGTTTTTTGAAAATTAAACCATGTAAACCTATTCTGGTACAACCTTAAAATATAGTTATGAACCTGAAAATGAGCATAATATGGGCGCTTTAAAGGGAATGGGAGATGATCTCTGATTGGTTTATTGCATGTTACGCCCCAAAACACACCTCTGATTAATGAAGACATTAAGTACAACCCTTTAGAACCACGCGCCCGGCGCACAGAGCCTTTTTCCGCTGTGAAACTAGCAAAAGTGGATTTGGACACGCCTTAAACGCACCTGCGCCACGCGCTTCATATGTTTTATGATAATAAAGAGGCGTTGTTTACTTCATAGGCTGTGTATATTTGTCATTACATTTTCTGGTTCATGTAACAGTTGTATATAACCGAAGATGTGTCCTGGCATTCATTCAAGAACTTGAATTTGTTTAAATTTGACTGAAAGAGACATTTTATATTGTTAATCGCAATTTTTTCTGAATCAAATAATTGTATTTGTTTGAATTGTTACAGCTCTACTCTTGAAAGGAGTCATTTTAAGTCTGGTGCTTAATGCGAGGTCATTAAGTGTAAGATGTTTCTATAACAAGTCCTACCAACCATACGAAGATATGGGTCGTATGTTCCTTTGCTCTAATACGACCCACTAGCCTGGATGCCAGCCAAACTTAGCCCCGCCCACGACATTTGAAGTTAGGAAGTTCGGTCTGGATCCGTTGTGGAGCAACTATGCTCGAACCAGAGCTGTTTGGACCAATCAAATTGTCAGGTCGGGCTCTATACGATGATGGACAGATGATCAACAGTAATCAACCCCGTCACCAAAGAGCCCTTGGGTTGAATTTGTTTACAACAAAGATGGCTGCCGCTGGAGAATTGAGATGCGTAGATTCCAACATCGCGTCCGTTACAGAAGATATCGACAGCGCATTCATTTTAAAAGAAGAACAGAGAAGCGCGATCAAGGCCTTTGTCAATCGGAAAGATCCCCATGGTCGCTAAGAAGGTGGGGCGCGTCACACGTCACATACTCAGTTGCTCTGATTGGTTGTAGGTCTATCCAATTGAGTGGGGGGCATTTTCTTTCCTGCTTGGGTTGAAACACGCCCCATAATCATAATCATAATCACAGCCCAGTGGAGCAATATCGGACTCCTATTCTGACTAGAATCTGAGTATGACTACGTCCGGCTAACAACCCACAGGACCGGTGGCCGTTTGGTTTGGTTTAGGCACCAAAACTACTTGGATGAGTTTGGAAAAAAGGTGGTGGTTTGGGTTCAACTCAGACGTTACTACACTTCCTGAAGGTTACGCGCGTGATGCTGAGCGTGCTGTTAAGTTATGAAAACAAGTTATGAAAACAAGTTATGAAAACAAGTTATGAAAACAAGTTTTCCAAACGCGACCCGAACCCCTGTCTCCTGGGTGAAGGTCCTGGTTGTTTGCCTCCTTGCGAGGACGTTTGGTGCTCTTACACTTCGTCACCTCACTTCCTGCTTTGCTACCGTCAGAACTACTACGGCCGCGCCACCACTGTAAACGTGAATATAGGTCGTAATGGGTGCTTGAACAAACAACCTCTGGAAGGGTCTGTCTGCCTGCCTGCCTGCCTGCCTGTCTGTCTGCATGTCTGTCTGTCTGTCTGCCTGCCTGCCGGTCCATCCGTCCGCCCGCCACTGGCTGACGGATGGTGGTGGTATTCTGTCTGTCTGCCTGTCTGTCTGTCTGTCTGTCTGTCTGTCCGTCCGTTCGTCCATGTGTGTCCACATCCTTGTAAATATAATAACTTAGACACCACGCAAAAAAGAAACCTCATACTCTCCCTATCCCCTGTAGAGCACAAATCTAATTAGATTTTGCAGCACCTTGCTGCATACATTTAAATATTAATAAGGGAAAACTTTTTATGTAAACTACTTCTCGAACTTCAAAATGCTTTACTGTAATATATACGGAGGTAGCTGAAAAACCATCTGCTGACAATAAGAGATGTATTCCCGATGTTTATCAATCTCTTTTTGTCTTCTCCCGTACACATTCCTCTGCTGCTCTCCTCATGTTCTGTCCTTTCAACCAGCGATCCATCATTTCATTCCTCGCAGCTCTTTCCACTCAGTTCCCTTTTTTTTTTCTTTAACCCCGACATCTCCTTCCTCATCTTTCTCATCCCCGTCGTTCTTTCAGTCTTTCCCTGTCTCCTCTCTTTCTCTCTCCTGAGGCAGGTGATTACATTTTTTTCTCTCTTATGGCCTCTCTTCTCTAAAACTGTAATACACAGGGATGCTCTGTGTGTTTGTGTGTGTGTGTGTGTGTGTGTGTGTGTGTGTGTGTGTGTGTGTGTGTGAGAGTGAGTGAGTGTGTGGGCTTGTTTAACTATATTCGTGGGGTCCAAAAACCAGGAGTCTAGTATACTTGTAGGGTCCCGACAGCTTTGTGGGGCCAAAATGCTGGACCCCACAACTGTAAAGGTCTGTTTGAGGGTTAAGACTTGGTTTTAGGATTAGGGATAGAATTAGGTTATGGTTAGGGTGAGGGTAAGGGTTAAGGTTAGGCATTTAGTTGTGATGGGTAAGGTTAGGGTAAGGGCTTAGGGAAATGCATTATGTCAATGACGGGTCCCCACAAAGATAGTGCCACAAACCTGTGTGAGTGAGTGATTGTGTGAGTGAGTGTGTGTGTGTGTGTGTGTGTGTGTGTGTGTGTGTTTGTGTTACTGCGTGCATCTGTCGAGCCATTTTTATTCACTCTTCATCAGAAGTGTGTATCTCTTCCTCCTAGACAACTGATGATGCCAGGGCTGCAACCAACGATTATTTTCATCTCGATTGACAATGCCAATTATTTTCTAGATTTATCGATTAACCGTCTGGCCTATGAAATGTCTGGGAAAGTACGATGCACATTTTTTTCCCCCACTATTCTCTAAGTCCAAGGTGATGTCTTTGTCTTGTTTTGTCAGTCCAAAACCCAAATATATATACAGTAGTTTAATATGATATAAAAGCAGGAAATCTCTGGATTTGGATGCTGAAAACACATTCAGCTACTTTAACGAATAATTGGTTATCATAATAGTTGTCGACAGGGCCGGTTCTAGCCCTTTGGTTGCCCTAGGCGAGATGAGTTTTGCGCCCCCTCCCCCCACTAGTCTTGCATTCCCAGATCTCCACAGCGCTGTGTCAGCGATACAATAGCAATGTATGTTCATTTGAGTTTCTAGCTTCCATGTAAGTTAGATGGCACTAACATTTGGTCTAATCATAACTGGTCTGACAACCCAGAAGCCAGTGTTTTGTTTCCAGATTTGTGTGCATGGTGACTTATGATGGGGGGGGGGTCTGGGGGTCCACCCCCTGAAAATTTTGAGCATTAAATACTTAATTTCCTGCATTCTGGTGAATTTTTATGCACTTATTTTTGTTTACCTTTTTCTGAAACAATTTATACAGGAAATATGTTTATCTAAACGGAAACATAGATTACAATCCAAATATAAAAACATAATGGAATATTTTGCAGTAAGGCTCTCAGGCATTCTGTATTGCTTTTAACTATTTATTCTCCTGTAGATCGACTTTTCTAAATATATGAGTCACAACACATGAAGCCTAGGCATCATTTACTTTTCCCACTTTTGCTTCTTTTGTTGAGGAAGTAAGGTTTGCTTTAATTTTGATATAAGCTCACCTTGTCTCAAATCCAAAGAGGAGGATGAGGGGTCTGTAGCTACTCCACTCCCTTGTGGGACAGTTTCTGAAACTGAGGGCCATGTGTTCCACAATGTTAACATCTGCTTCTACTAAATCTGACACAACTATAATGTTGACATGATATGTATCTACCGATGAGCTACCAAGCTACCTATGACACTGATTAGTCTATTACTGCTAATTATAGACATTATTTATAGACATTATTTAAAACCAAGGGCGTAAATCTGATCTAACAGTAGGGGGGGACAATAAACATAACATTTCTGAAGAGCAATTTTTGAAGGGGACACAAATAATACAGCCACAATTATACTCGTAGAAGACATGCGTCCACAGAGGAAAGCCTTAATACTATCATTAGTGTGGCATGGAGACTGTACCATTATCCTTCTTTTCATTAGTGTAGCATGGAGACTGTACCATTATCCTTCTTTTCATTAGTGTAGCATGGAGACTGTACCATTATCCTTCTTTTCATTAGTGTAGCATGGAGACTGTACCATTATCCTTCTTTTCACTGTTTCTCTTGATTCAATAAAAAAGATCTTGAAAATTAACCCTAATATAAGTTCACACACATAACGTAACGCTAATCGCCGTGGTAACGTTAGTTGTAGTGGATGCATTTCTATCCAACAAGCTAGGTAACGTTACACTATATTACACTAACATAGCGAACTTTTTTGTCATGACTAATTCATTAATTACTCAGCATCATTTCTGTATGAGAAAAGACTTAAAATGATGTTTAATGTGAATAAGACAGCTTTGAACCGTCTACTTACTACATTCCTGTCACTACCGATGGGACTGTCACCGTGAGTGTAGCGCAGATCCTAAAGCATGCAGTGGACCAAACCACTCTGAGGCAAGGGAGGGGGGACTCAAAATGTTTCTAAACTTAAAAAACACTTTTTGGAGTTTGTATTGTTTTACTGCTTACACAGATATTTAAGTGTACATCATTATGTTATTTACAATACTCAGCATTGTTTTAATGATATTTCTAGGGGGGGACAACCCTTAGATGGGGGGGGGGTCGTGACCCCCCCGACCCCCCTGGGATTTACGCCCTTGTTTAAAACATGTTTAATTTTAAATTAATAGGCTATATAGCCTATTAATTTATTTTAAATGAGGCTATTACAATGGTGTGTTATATGCAAACAGTATTGTTAGTGTTTATGTATTTAGTCTTTACCTCAGATTACATGTATAACCAAATGATCAAGTGCATGTTCTGCTCTTTATATGGGTTGTCTCAGTCCGTTTTAAGCACACAGTCACGGAGATATTCAAGCAGTTTAGCACCATGGATTTGGTTTTCTAGTTAGTGCTCACCTTTCTAAGAAAAGAAGTCAGTTAGCAATTGTTTCCCCTCATTCTGTTTTCTCTCCTCCTCCTCCTGTCTTTCTTTTTGGTAGCCTGATTTGGCTTTCTTTGAGAAAGACATTCTACAGCAGAAGTTTGCTCTCCACCAGACGCTCTCAACTGATCTAGCTAACGTAATGCGTGCAGGTGGACTAAACCATTTGGCACATTAGCAAGGGGGCGGGGGGCCCTTTTTGTATACAAAATATAGTCAGTCAATCAACCAAGTTATTCAGCCAATACACTAACTTTACATTTCATTTGATATGCATTATGAAATGTTATTAGGAAATAAAAATATCCAGGTAAAATAAAATATATTCCAGACTTTTCAAGGGTCCTCTCTCCCCTTGGGCCCTGGTAATCAGTATTGGTTTTACCCCCGGTCCGATGCCCCTGGTGTCTGTGCCGCTGCTCGTCTCTATTTCTCCCTTATACACTGTCTATGATTTCTCCAGAGAGAGGGAACACTAAGAGATCCACAGCTCTGCTTCAGAGCACTGTGTGTTTGAGTCTGACCTGAGACGGGAAACGTCGCGTAATGAAAGGTTGACCAGTAAACGTGTGGCTGAGGGGGCGCCCTAGGATGATCATGTTTAATAAACACGTTTTATTTCGCTTGTCGTTCTAATTCTATTGTTAATGAGAAGTAGACCTAAGGGCGACACGGCGCCCCCAACACTTTTGACGCCCTAGGCAATCGCCTAGTTCGCCTATAGCAATCGCCGGCCCTGGTTGTCGATCGACTAATCGATTAGTCTTAAATTCGAAATTAAGCAGCTCATTTCTCCCTGTGGCTACTGCTTTATTAATTCTCTCTCTCTTTCTGTCTTCCTGTCTCTCTCCCTCTTTCTCTTTCCAATGTACTCAGTGCTGAAGCAGAACTAAAGAATTCAGTCCAACTGTTATTTCCCAAAGTGGTCTTAGTGTAATGATATCGCCCTGGCTAATCGATTAGTCTTAAGTTCGAAATTAAGCAGCTCATTTCTAACTGTGGCCACTGCTTTCTTAATTCTCTTTCTTTCTCTCTCTGTCTTCCTCTCTCTCTCTCTCTCTCTCTCTTTCTGTCTCTCTCTCTCTCTCTCCCTCTTTCTCTCGGGGTGAATGAATAAGCTGTCCAATGTGCTCAGTGCTGAAGCAGAACTAAAGAATTCAATCCTCCAACTTTTATTTCCCAAAGTGGTCTTTGTGTAATGATATTGCCCTGGCTCCCCCCCCTTTCTTTCTTTATTTATTTAGTCGACCAAATTTCATTAGATTTGTTGCCAATAAAGAGTGTGTGAATTGGGATTGACCTCATGCTCTCCTTTCTTTGTCTGGCAGAGAGATTATGAAACCATTTCATATTTCAATTTCGCTCATCAAATCCCCTACTCTCAGCTGGCTAAAACACACACACACACACACGCACACACACACACACACACACACACACACACACACACACACACACACACACACACACACATTATCACAGCAGATTGACCTTGTACATCAGGACAGTGTTTGATCCGTACTAATTTGTATCGAGCGTCTAACCTCCAATGTGATCCTCAACGTGCACGTTCTTGGAAACAGGGATGATTCACAGATGTTTTAAAGGTGCCCTGCCACACGTATTTCATGACTTTGTGCTAATATCTGAAGTTCTACCATGGACTCTGTAACATTTTTTGTGGAAAGAATGCCTTTCGAGCCATTCTAGCGTGGTATAGAAAGCCTGCAGGAAGACTCGATTTGTGCCAGTTCTCATTAATATTCAACGAGCTAAGCTTGGATTGGCTAACAGCTAGCCAATGAGAGCCTGGCTATCAGCATCATTTAGCCAGCCCAACTGGGCGAGCTCATGAATAGTAATGAGCTCAGGCAACATGATGTCAGACTGACCAGCTTTTGTAATTGGCCTGATTTCTCCTCTTATTTCTTTTCATTGGCTAGAACTGACAGAGGAGCTAGCAGTTCATTATCACATTCACAACATAACACAAACACATATGGACCTAACATATTTAAAAAAAATACAAGTAAAAACGGTTTTGTGTGGCAGGGCACCTTTAAAATATACAGTAGGTCAAGCTTTTATTTTGAACATACAATATTTAGGCATTGGATTGCAACATCCTCTTTTTAAACCTAATCCTTTGAACTTTTACTTAACTTTTTATTTATTGTACTTTAGCTATGTTACAGTTAAAGTAAGTCAAAGTATTCTGATTTTGATAAGATTGCGCAGGTGTAACTTGTCAAGTTCGAGTCAAATTATTATTTTCATTGTCGAATAAATGGATTAGTTGTTTGGTCTATACAATGTCAGAAAACGTTGATAAAATGACGATCAGTGTTTCCCAAAAAGTCCCAAGATGACGTCTTCAAATGTCTCGTTTTGCCCACAGACTCAAAGATTTTCAGTTTACTGTCACAGAGGAGAGAAGAAACTAGAACATATTCACATTTAACAAGCTGACATCAGAGATAACTGTACTTTTTTTCACAAAGAAATGAATCAAACAGATTATTTAATTATCAAAATAGTTGGCGATTAGTTGAATAGTTGACAACTTGCGGATTAATCGAGCAATCCTTGCAGCTCTAAAATACACAACAAAGTACTTTAAAAGGTCTGCTGGAATAAGTCCATTGTGGGCAATGATTCAAGACACTGAGCCGTTTTAATGGAAACTTACCAAAAACCATGTGATAAAGGGAAACATATATATCAGTGGATAGAAAAGGCTCTACTGGTATGGTCTCTCGCATATACTGCCTATAATATTTTTAGCTTTTAATGCAACATTGCGACGCCTCTACAGTTCCAGAGTGCATTTATTCTGCTTACATTACTCATCGATTAATGAGTCAACAACTTTTGCTAACACAGCCAAACATCAAGCAAGTGCAACGACACTAGACGACGCACGCCAGCCAATATTACTCAATAGTCCAACAGAGAGAAGGCCAGCTCTGCATCTGTCTTGCAGCGTTTTATTTTGGGAAGCTCTTTAGAGACAAGTAAAGCTTTCTGTCCACCAGGAAACTCTGTAAATCACTGAGAGTCAATGCAGAGCAGCTGGATGACATCAGAGGGGAAACCAGAAAACATTTTCTCCATAAAATATGACCAAGTTAAACCAAAATCAGGGGTAGTTTTCATAAAACATTACGCACCTCGTACCCGCTCGCCAAAATGTGTTGTTGAACAGGCGCTCGGGGATAGTGATGTCCAAATGAAGCTTAAAGCGTAACTCTCGCCAAAATGCAACCTAGCGTCTTTTTGTGTATGTACCAGAGTCAAACTTTAGTTTAAAAGCATATTTAGGACGGAAGCGCCACTTTTAAGATTTACCGTATTCTCGTTTTTCGGTCAAATGGCCTTTTGAATGGGAGTGTTAGGGGCACTTTTATGCTAGCCTCAAAATTGCTATTTTTAAAACACTAAGAAGGCTCGACACAACATGAAACTTTGCTCCAATTATCACCAGGAGCTCTACACCCTAACTACACCGATGTACATGGGATATACTAAATCTGTGGCTACTTGTTTTGATATCGACTCGTTTTGACTGCCGAGGTGGTAGCGGCCGGAAACAACAAGAGCTACGGTGAGTTGTTCAAAACCTATATTAGTAAACTCTGTGTACACAAACAATGTTCTCAAGGTTTTGCTTTACCACTCCCATTCAAAAGGCCATTTGACCGAAAAACGAGACTACGGTAAATCTTAAAAGTGGCGCTTCTGTCCTAATTATAGTTTTAAACGAAAGTTTGACTCAAAAAGACCTTATAATGCATTTTGGCGAGAGTTACGCTTTAAAGGACAATTTTGGCACAAAATGAACCTAGGGGTTAATAACATATGTGTACCGAGTCGTTCTCTGGGATATGTTCTCATGCTAATCGAATGCATCTCTAGCTTGAAACAAGCAAGCGCAAAACCGGTGATAGCTTCTAACGCTAGCCTTTGGAGTAGAGGATAAATCGCTGTTTCTACACTACTAACAAGGCTCAAAATAGCACCACACTTCCACGGTAGCATAATGAGGGTCCCTACATGCAAACCGAAGCATTCAGAACTTTGTAAGTGTACAGACAGTTTATTAAAAAGATAGTTTAGAAAGACCGTTCACTATACAGCCAGGCGCCATCTTGCAACCAGTAACCAGTAACATAGCTCAAACACGGCGTTCGCGGTTCGACTTGTCATGACTGGTCATGACTGTTTTCCCAAGATGGCGCCTATCGGTGCCTAAAAATTTAGACGCACCCTGGCGGCAGCAAATTTAATTTGCAGCCAGGGGGGTCTAGGCACTCTCCGTTGGCTTGCGAGCTGGAAAAACCAAACTCTAGTCAGGCCAATCACATCGTGTATAGAGTCGGTGGGCGGGCTTATGGCTGCTGCTGCTGGGAACAGCGGTCTTCTGGAAGACTTGGAGTTAAGCTTTTCTTTAAGAAAAGAACAAAGAACGGCACTGATTCTTAAAAAAGTAGTTTTTTTTTGTGAGTTTTGCCGACCGGATACGGCAAAAATGTAATCTATCAACTAGCTCCGCTACCTTCTTCGTTGCTCTGCCTGGTTGTAGCGCTATCCTATTACATGCAGAGGGAATGTGAAAGACAGCCGTTTATCCCGCCCCTCGGATTGAGCCCCGTCAATGGTGAGTTCCCAGACCCTACATCTGGATGTGGGTCTGGCTTGTCAGGCTAGCCTATCGGTACACATATGTTATTAACCCCTAGGTTCATTTTGCGCCGGAATTGTCCTTCAGTGAACCATTAGGCGTATTTGTTGACCCGACTACGTGGCGCTCATGATTGTTAAAAGAAAAAGGCTCAAGGGGATGGCGGTTCAGTGTGCTCTCAACCCTTTGTTGAACAGAGAGCGCCATCACTGGCTCGGGTTGCAGAGGGGGAACGACAGAGGCACCCTTTCTCCTTATTACAAGTCAATGTAGCATCAGAAGGATTTTGAAGCTGTTATTTCAAGGTAAAAAAAGTCACGTATTCTTGCTTTAAGCTAACTTAGCCATTACATTTGGCTCTTGACTACAGATTTCAAACACAGGATTTTTGCCAATACTCCAGCATTTGCACATAAATAGACAAAAGGAACCCAAGCCCTTCTGTTATTGCAGTACAACATGTCTGCAGTGGATCGATGCAGCTACTAGACATTCCTCTATTGTTAGCGGCATAATGTCCTCCATGCATTAAAAGTACAAGAAGGTTTTTTGGCCACGGTCCTGCAGTGCAACACTTATTTCACAGAGGTTTCTGCTTTCACTGAAGTCTGAAATAAATCCTCTGCCCCACCCCCCCCAAAGATAGTCATTGATTACTTAATGTCCCTACCTTTTAGCCGACCTCTCTAAGCTCAACCAACAGAGGGACATTATTTATGTGCCCTTCTGGTGTTCTCGGCCATGATTTATTTATATTGCTTATTTGCACTTTTACTGTTCCAGGAATAGTTTTTAAATATGACATTAAGGGAGTGATGTAACCACTTACAGTTCCTGGTGACGGCTTATAGGTTACACAGCTGTATGTCTCCTCAAAAAACGGAACTATATTCTTTGCATTTCTTTAAACCAGTCATAGTCTTCTTGGGCGGCGCTAAGCTCCGGACGCAGCGACGGTGGCTCTGCTAAGTAGTCTCGGCAAGGAACTTGTTTTGGTGGAACATTTGCACCCCCGGCAAAGATAACGCCACATACTGCTGACACAATACAGTAACGTGAGCTATTTAAATTAGCTGGATACATGGCTAAACCTCTTTGGCTCTTACCAGTGTATCTCCGTGTGCACTTGGTCCACAGCAATCCCACAAATCGCTCCCAAAACGTTCCAGTAAAGGGTGATTTATGCTATATATATGATATGTAAATCTGCGCCGTAGCTACGTACATACGCTACATACGTGGACACGGACCCTACGCCGTAGCCTGTCGTGCACCTCTCAAAAAATTTAACTACACATCGCGTTGCATTTCCCCCGACTCATCTCCTGGTTCTCCTTCTCCATAAACAACATGAGATCAAGGTGAGGGTTAACTTTTCCTGCTCCAGATTTCCCACCGTGGTCAGAAACAACAGGGGAGACTCTTTGGTTCTCTCACTAGGACTCTAGAGTCACTACTTGCTTCGAAGCTAATCCCCATCACTCTCTCACTCGCTCTACCACACACACACACACACGCCGGCCCTGCTAAGAGATCGACGCACACACCAACGTACAAGTACAAACTTCAGGCCACTTATGTAAGCTACGGCCAAAGCACAACCATAAATCACGCTTTAGAGAGTAAAACGCTGTAAAAATATTTTACAAATTTTTTTGTAAATCTTTACTACATCCATTTACCTGATGAAGGTCTGAGACCGAAACATTGTATTTTTTTTCTAAATAAATTATTGCTTGCGTAATAGTCAGTGTGCGGGACTTTCTCTAAGCTTTTGATCTGCTACTTTTGATCACATCCTACACACCTGCCCGACAAAAGAGGTGTGCAAAAGAGCTTTCCTACATTACTATCATTCCCCCGAAAGAACCAACCAGGCCTGCCTTGTTGCACCATCCAACTTTTTTTTTCAAAACTTGCCAATTTTCAGCGTGTGGCTTGCCAGCTTGAGGTTTGTAGTTGTTACCCGTTGGGAAGGGATTTAGAGAACGGAGACACCCAGAGAGAGCGTGAGGTGAGGGGACAAAGCCTGACATCCAAAGAGAATAAACCAGATTTTTGAGAAAAGGGAGCTTCATGTGAGACCTCCACAACTGTGTAATAAAGACACACACACAGACAGAAATGACTTTAAAATATTCCTCCCTTTTGAAAAAAAAAGATTTATTCATAAATCATTCTTGCTTGGAATTGTGAAATAGTGAGCACTGAGTTCAACAAAGACCGTTCCAGATCAGTAGCGCTGTCTTTTGTTTCCATATTTTATTATATAGTCTGATCCATGTCATGCAGAGCTCGCCTTTTTGTTTGAATTTTGCTGAGCGTGCATGCTCCTTTTCAGACCTTGCAACTGCTGCTCATACAGTGACACACATTTCTTGCTGGGAGACAAGACTCTAAGCACAAGCACGAGTTTGCACCATCCGTCACTGCTGTGTGCGATTGTGTTTTCCAGCCCTCAGACAGACCTACACCGAAGCCCTCTTTCTTTGGCTTTACAAAGCACTTGCTGGCCTGGCTCCGCGTTTCATCTCAGACGTGCTGTCGGTTTATTACACCCGCAGATCTCTCCGGACATAAGGTGGAAAATCTCCCTCCATGTGCTCAGAGTACTCTCACATTCTGGCGAGATGGCATTCAGTATTTATGCCCCTGAAGACAGTGTGCCTGCTGATTTCAGACTTGCTCCGACACTTAAGACTTTCCTTTTAATGCCAGTATTTAAAAAAAAAAAGAACAAACCATATTCGTACACTTTATGAGGTTTCTTTAACAATAATCTGAGTTCCCCCAGCCTGCCTATGGTCCCCCAGTGGCTAGAAATGGTGATAGGTGTAAACTGAGCCCTGGGTATCCTGCTCTGCCTTTGAGAAAATGAAAGCTCAGATGGGCCGATCTGGAATCTTACCTTTATGATGTCATAAGGGGAAAGGTTACCTCCCCTTTCTCTACTTTGCCCCCCCAGAGAATTTGGCCCGCCCATGAGAGAGAGAGACATCATGGCTTTCAAATGAGCAAAGGGGCAGTTGGTCAAGGCCACACCCCCACCCTCCTCCTTGCCCTCCCCTCTCTCCTCCTCAATAGCTACAGACACAGAAATGGCCCATCCTAAGGAAAGCTCTTTGTGGGACTGGCTCTAGTGGCTGTAATTCTGCACTAAGGCTGAATTTTGGGAAAGAGACTTCAGATACAGTATTAGGGGACCACTAAGGTCTATATTAAAGAGACTTCAGATACAGTATTAGGGGACCACTAAGGTCTATATAAAAGAGACTTCAGATACAGTATTAGGGGACCACTAAGGTCTATATAAAAGAGACTTCAGATACAGTATTAGGGGACCACTAAGGTCTATATAAAAGAGACTTCAGATACAGTATTAGGGGACCACTAAGGTCTATATAAAAGAGACTTCAGATACAGTATTAGGGGACCACTAAGGTCTATATAAAAGAGACTTCAGATACAGTATTAGGGGACCACTAAGGTCTATATAAAAGCATGTCATAGGACCTTTAATGCCTGTCGGGGTCGGCTTCGGTTACTGCTCTGTCGGACGCGGGCCGGGCTCTGACAGAAAAATGCGGCCCAATCCACACTCTAGTCTGAACACGGCCTTATCCACAGCGCTGTCGCTGTGAGACACATTGTATTCTTTGTGATAGTTTGACCTAAGCTGCTTTGCAATCAGGGGTCTTTTCCCGTTATTATGAACCATCCAGTCAGACTGTTACAGTGACATGTCACCGTGGTGAAAAATGTCACCAAATGGTACCGTATATTAAGAGGTTTCTGTTGGGCTCAGTTATTGTACAAACTGACTGTTAACAGGACCTTTGTCTCCTCTGGGCGAGGCTTGGTATTTTGGTGGGAAGCTGTTTTGGCTGACTGTCTGTTACTGTTGGGAGGGTTAACGTTTGGGCTATTTTGCCCTTTTAGTGTCTGGTGTAAGAGGGGCCCGCATAACAGCAGCGGGGAGTCATAGCTGTTAGTGCTATTGTGGTTGTTTTATTTCTGGCTCTGGTGTAGTGACACTGGACTCGTTTTCATTTGGTGGGATAGTTTTGTGAGTACATACTTTGATAGCCGATGAGCTCATTTAAAGCGACACACAATGAGTGCAACAAAGAGAAACATAGGAAGCAGACTGGACTTGATTGCCAAGACTTGAAAGAACAAGTTTCAAAAGCCATAAGTCTTAAAACATAATTGTTCTCTGTGTGATCTCTGTTCCATTTCCATTTAGTTTTTCCTTTTTGTATTTATAGCCATATAACATGTATTCAATTATTGTGACATCCCTGCAGCATCCATATCCTGATAGCCCAGGTTGTCCTTAGAAAAAAAGAAAAATGATGTCCATAACTTGATTGTGCATAACAGGGTTGGGGGTTACACGCATTATTACACAAGGAGACCAGGCGAACCAAAGGTAGAAAAAAAAATGGTTAAACCTCAAAGTGTAAAACTGCAAGTGTCAGATGTGCAGCTCGTTGTCTTCATCTCGCATCCTTTCATTCTTTCATCCTTTTATCCTTCCGTTGTCGCGTCGTCCTCCCGGCCCTGTGACGTGGTGTCCAATCAGAATCCGGGACTTCAGACCTCCTCTCTCTGGCTGGTTTTTTGATCACGCACAACAAAACAAAACATGCAATGAAATCCCCCTTCCAATACCACCATGGATATAATAGAGCCAGTCGGCCGGCCATGCCAAAACACTTATTTATGAACCGTTGTGGCGAAAACTAAATACTTTCACCCACTAAACACTTGTTCGTTTATTCGTTTTATTCCAAACCATGATCTTTTTCCTAAACTTAACCAATCGTTTTGGTTCCTAAACTTAATTGCCAGCGCCCCATGACGGCTGAACTCCACTACCATCCACGGCCCCTGAAAGGACCGTCACCTGGCGGTAACTGTACCCGGCTCACAGTCACTTATTGGCGGCTAAACAACTGCCGATGGTAGCCGGCGTACCAGAGCTCTTTAGCGGCTAAATACAACCAGCAGCTGCCGCTCAGATTTTATCCTTCTATCGCACTATAAACTGTTCACGTTACAGCGCTTTACTTAGTTTAAAATACTTCTTATTTTATGCATATAATGGTCTATTGGTGAAGTAGCATTGATAACTTTGAGGGGGGGTACAATTTGTCTCCAGCGGGGATAAAAATAATTCAGCAGAGGCAGGGATATGTAGAGAAGAAAAGGGGGAAATCCCACTCATCCACCCCGCCTATATGTCTGTATGGCTTTATAGTTTATTTTCTGTTTCTGTCTCCGTCCATCTCTCTACCCTGCATCTCCATCTGCTCCCATCCCTCCATATCAGTGACCTTTCGGGCCTGATGTTCATTTATATTCCCTCTCTTCTCTTCTTCTATGACATGTACATTAGAGCCTGATTCTGATCTCTGAGACGCTCAATTAGCGCATTACTTCGACCAGAATACACATGTCTCCTGACCTTTCCTCTTCACCAATCAGCCCTTCCTTTCTTACCTCTCTTTCCTCTCTCCTTTGATCCCCCTCTCTCTCTCTATCTTTCTTTCTTCCCTTCTCTCCTCTGCCCTCGCTCAGCCGGTGTTTTGTGCCTGAGAGCAGCTGTACTCTGCGTCCGGACTCCTGACTTTTGACAGATGGAGCCGAGACGAGCGATGGAGTGCTCTCAGCGAGAAGAGATAAAAGCATGGACGACTTTGTCCAAGATAGTCCCAGGATGAATTCCTCAGATGAAAGCAGCAGAGGGTACTTCTCTGCAGAATTGGCCATCACACAATCTCTTTCTGCATTTCTGCCTTCCGTAGATTTGTTCACTCGCCAGCCAAAAATACAATGGTTATCTATTGAGTGGCTGGTGAAATTTGAACATTCACTAAGCCATTTGGCTGGTGGACTAAAAAGTTCATTTTAAACCCTGTGGACTGCTGTTTTGAAGCCAGGAGTTTACATTTTATTTTTATCATATAAAGATTTTTTTGGGCATTTCAGCCTGTAATGGAAAGGACAGCCAGATATGAAAGAGGAGAGAGAGGGGGAAGACATGCAGGAAAATTGTCCAGGTCGGACTCGAACCTTGGACTCTCTGCGTCGAGGCATACACCTCCATCAACCGAGCTAACCCGGCCACGCCGTCTTGTTATTTTTTAGCCAGAAGTGACCATATATTGGGAAGAAAAAAAAGGCTGACCTGAAGCTAAAGAGGGAAAGTCGCTGATTTTCAAGTACAAAGAGTTGGTTGAAAATCAGCAAACTTGTTTTTCTTAAGTTACCAGCTAACTCTAGCGCTAGCTAGCTAGAATGCTGCACAAGATAATTATAGGCGAAAGTGTTCCAATTAACTTTGAGGAAGTGAAAACACAGTGAAAAGGGTCAAAGTTTAGGACAAAAACATGGACAACACCCAAAACAAGTTGAGGTCTGTTTTAATACCCACAGTGTTAGCATGGTTAGCATTGCTAAGCCTCTGTCCTGACTGACCGGTCCTAAAGCATCCTCTGCTTTATCGTCTATCTTAAAATAAATGGGACCATAATATACTAAATGAACATCATGCTGTATTGAAGACTTGAAACTAGCGCAGTGTTTCCTCTATGTTGATTTTGTAGTGGTGGCCCGCCACGGCAAAATTTCTGCCGCCACGGTATCAGATATGGGGCAGACACACAATGTAGTTGCGGTTGCCTTTTAAATGATGCCAACATAATGCACCCCCCCTTTGGCTGCCACTCACATTGCAATTCAAAAAACAAGTAGAACTATTCATGTTATTGGGCCCGTCTAGTTCAACTCCACATACTATTGTATGTAGTTTGTCAAAACGTTCGCTTTCTTGGGTTGTTGTTTGGACAGACCTGCCCCCACTGCTAAAAAAAAATCCTAAAGGAGACACTGTAGCGATTAAGGTCATAAACTCCTTATGAAAATGTTTTTGAGGTAATGAGGTAATAAATCAAGTGAGAAGTAGGCTCATTTTGTCATAGACTTCTATAGAAACAGACTTGTCTGTGGAGCCCCTACTGGAAGTTAGATAGAACACAGCTTTAAAGCTATAGTGCGTAGTTTCTGCTGCCCCCATGAGGAATTCTAAATAATGCACGTCCACCTCCCCCCCTCCCCTCTCTGACACGCAGTTGTTAGTAGCCAAGGAGGACACGGAGGGTTAAAACAACATGATGGACTCTTCAGAAGAAGTCATTATCTTCACTCGAGTTTCTGCGCGCGAAAGTCGCCGGACGCCATGATCTTCTGAACATAGTCATATTGAGAAATCCAGAGAGAGTTGTGTGGAGCTGATAGTCTTAATTAGCTTTGTAGCAACTCATTTGGCAACGGCTTGAATGTAACGGACGTTCATGATTAACAAAAAAGTGACGCGCTAAAGCTTTAAGGAGCTTCAGCTTTGGCTTCACTTTTCAGACCAGGTCGCCGTTTGCCGCTTGCTTTGTCTTCTCCTTCGTTGAGTCATTCCCTCTGAGCACAGACCCTGTGTAACTTTTATCCCGTACCCGTCTTTCCCTCGGATTTCATTCTCCCTGCCCTTTCATTTTCTCCTCTCCTCATGGCACATCATTCCTGATATATCCTCCCTCTCTCCCCCCTTCCCCTCCATCGCTCACTTTCTCGACCCGATGGCATCTAATTCCCCGGCGATATTGTCCCTGTATATCAAGTTTCATGGGCTTATTGCTCAGGCCTACACACAAGTTTCTCCCCTCTCCTCTTTTAACCCCCAACTCCTCCATCATTTCATCACCCGATCCCTCTGTCCCCTCCTTTTTTTTTCTCTCTCTCTCTCCCAGAACATCTAGAGCCCAAAAACATGTCTTTTTTTCTCTCTTCAATGCAATTCCTCCCTCACTCCCTTGCACTTTGCTTTCTTCTACTGTAAGAATGATTAGCTCAGCATATGTCCCCTTCTCCTTTTCACACTGTCCCATCTTTTTATCCCTTGCTTTTTCACCTCTGGTGTGATATCTAGTTTCACACTGTACCGAGAATCACTGACTTCTTCTCAATTCCCCTTCTCTCTTACCATTTCTCATTTCTTTATTTCTTTCCATTCCAACTCTTTGTGTCGTGTATGTCGCCCTATTTAATGAAGAGGCGTCCTTTTCTGACAACATGTATCTCATATCTTCCTGCGTCTTTCCGCTACTCTTTTCTTTGGCGCCTAAAACTGGACTGCATCCTCAATTACGTTTCTGTCAAAGTCTGCGGTGGAAGGAGGTCGTCGTGGATGGACAAACACATGGTCAAACGAATACAGTCGACTGCTGTTCGTGTCCCATGAAAAATCCCAAAATGTCCAATCCAAAAATCAACTTCTTTTAACTTACGTATGTAACAAAAAGTTGTTTTATTTTTTTTTCCCCGTCCGTCTTCTCTTCGGTTTCCTCTTCCTGAGATTTTGAATCCACTCATCTTTTTTTTCTGTCCTCGGTGCAGAGACAAACAGAGTGCAGGGTAGACTTGAATCCATCAGAAAATCTGTTTGTCAAATTTGGATTTTGGTGACTGTAATAACCCCTCCGTACCAGGAAACAGCCTACTTTATTATATATTTCTCTGTCATTGTTTTGTCCATTTTTCATGGTGACTTATATCTTTTTGGGGGAGCTGGCAGCAGTGTGTGATTTTGTGTGTGTGTGTGTGTGTGTGTGTTTGTTTAGTCACACAACATACACAGATTCAGAAGAATATAAAAATCAGACGTAGGTGCACAGAGACATTTACAGAACCGACGTTTCCATTGACCTCATTAGGCCTGGCCTATGAGTCAGTAATGGTTGTAGTGTGTGTGTGTGTGTGTGTGTGTGTGTGTGTGTGTGTGTATTGTTTGTTTAGTCACACAACAAACACAGATTCAGAAGAATATAAAAATCAGACGTAGGTGCACAGAGACATTTACAAAACCGACGTTTCCATTGACCTCATTAGGCCTGGCCTGTGAGTCAATAATGGCTGTAGTGTGTGTGTGTGTGTGTGTGTGTGTGTGTTTTCTGTTGCCACATCAGCGTCCTTCCCTGCAGCACTGCAGCGGGCACAGTGTCTGCGTGGGAGCGGAAGGCTTCTGTGTGCACGGATTAGTTGTATATAATCAAAGTTGATGGGGTATAATGATCGTTTACATGTTAAATGATAAAGCTACTGCCCTCAGAGCCTGGGTTTCCTGCTCTAAACGATAACAGATTAAGCACTAATGACCCAATAATATCAAATTCTTTCATGTTGTGATATTCAATAAGAGGAATAAAGATCCTGCATCTTCAGACTGAGAAGCCATTTGCCTTGTAGATATGAAATGTTTGATAAAGTCTGTGTGTGTGAGTGGATTTGTGCATCAAAGGGATGTTTCAATAATTTCAATGATTATAAGTTATTAGTAAGTTAATGCAGTTTGACACTGATTGCCACACATTAGCTGCCGTTATCAGCCGTCTCAGGTTGCTGTCTCCTGGAAACAGAGACACTGTGTGGAGGCAGCATCAGCGGCCGCAGGCTGTGTGAAGAAACAGGTGGCTGAAGGCGAGCACAATAACCACAACTAGAACTGGGAACTGACAACTAACGATTATTTTCATTGTTGATTCATCTTTGGATTATTTGATCCATCGATGGATTCATTGTTTGTTTATCGGTGTTTTAAGCCCCCAATGTCTCTTCCCAGGTTGGTTGGTTATGGTTAGGGTTTAGGGTTAGGGTTAGGTGCCTTGAAGTCAACGGTCGCAGCGCTGCCTGGAAGGAGACGTTGGGGGCTTAAAACACCATCGAGCTAATTATTTGGTCTCTAAAATGTCAGAAAATGGTGAAAAATGTGGATCAGTGTGTTCCCAAAGCCCAAGGTGACGTCCTCAAATGTCTTGTTTTGTCCACAACTCAAATATATTCAGTTTACTGTCACAGAGGAGAGAGGAAACTTGAACAAATTCACATTTAGTAAGCTGGACTCAACTAGTTGATAAATCGATTAACCCTCCTGTTATCCTCGGGTCAAATTTGACCCGTTTTCAAAGTTTCTATATCAGACATTTTGGGTTTCTTTCAACCTAATTTCTCCAAAAAAAAACAACAACACAGATAGTTCCATTCAACGCTCTTCGCAAGTGAAATTGTGGGTGTTTAATTACATTTTATAGCATTTGAAAAAAACAAACAATTGAAATGGTTTTAAAACAGCATCCTGACTAAACTTCAACATAAGTTCCCCTGATGTTAACTCTAGCCTAGAAATCTAGACACACCCTAGCGGCAGCAAAATTATTTTGCAGCCAGAGGGGTATAGCAACTCTCTGTTGACTTGCGAGCTGGAAAAACCAAACTCTGGTCAGGCCAATCACATCGTGTATAGAGTAGGTGGGCGGGGCTTATGGCTGCTGCTGCTGGGAACAGCAGTCTTCTGGAAGACTTGGAGTTAAGCTTTTCTTTGTGAAAAGAACAAAGAACGGCACTTAAGTCATTCTTAAAAAAAGAAGATGCATTACAGCAAAAGTTTAATCTATCAACTAGCGTTGCTCTGCCTGGTTGTAGTGCTATCCTATTACATGCAGAGAGATTTTGAAAGACAACCGTTTATCCCACCCCTCGGATTGAGCCCTGTCAATGGTGAGTTCTCAGACCCCAACATCTGGATGTGGGTCTGGCTTGTCATGCGACATAAATGCAGAAAGTTAGATACGTTTCATAAATGAAGTTTATTGACTATTAGTTTCCCCCCAAAAAGTGTAAAACTAGTGGTAATAAGTTGGTTTTACTGGTGGAAAAAAAGCACAGAAAAAAAAAGTGTTCATTTTTGACCCGGGAGGACAAAAAGTCGGCAGGAAGACAACACAAGGGTTAATGTTTGTGGGCTGTGGGAAGACGCCGTGGGCAGTGATCGCCCCCCCTTGAGCTTCCTTCTCCGATGTTTATGAGGCAATATGTGCTCCAGTAACAAAGGTGAAAAAGACAACAAAATAAAGCAAAATGTAACGAGAGTTTAGTGGGCCTATCTTGCACTCAGCGCAATTGCCTTTTTACACCGACGCATGTATCATTCCTATTTTGCACCCGACGCACAGCAGACTTTTCCCTCCACACACTCACGTCGGTAAATTAGGGAATGTATTTGCACTCCCGGGGGCGGTTCAACGAAAAGAGGAGGCGTGTTCAGACGCAAACGTTCCCTGGTGCTATTTTGCAGTTTCAGAAAACAATTCCGCCACAGACCAGGAAAAACCTGGTCTAAAGTCAGTGGCGCTAGTCTGAAGTCAGTATAGTGCGTTATTCAGATGCTATTTTAGGGGCGCATGCTTGGCCATAATGTAGCGTGTGCACAACGCGCATACACTTTGCTTCTCTTATCTACACAGGCGCTGCAGTTCCCATTTTTGCAAACCATACATAATTACAAGGAAAAATATTACTGCAAATGCGCTTCAGGTGTTTGGATAGGTCAGGAGGCACTTTACAGTACAGTCCTCAAAAAGTCGCAGTCACTAGAGCTGTAATCTCCCGAGCCAGACAAGTACATTTTTATTGACAGCTTTTTAAAAGCCCGAACCCGGTTACAGCCTGACATTAGTCAAACGTGCGCACGCACACAGCTTTTTTGCCTTTTGTCAAGAATGAGTCATTTCTCGTTATGCACATGGTCAAAAGTTTTCCACACTTCAGACTTTGCTTTCTTTGCCGGTGCAACCAAAATGTAATTGCCAGAGGCTCAGGCCAGCGTCCGTTTCACCTCCTTAGCATCCAGAAACCATAGACATATATAAAATGGACCAACAGATCCAGTGTCTCTGGACGGAGACCAATGAAGGCTATTAGAAGAACTTTTCCGGTGAGCGCTAGCGTTACTGAGCAGCCTCCAACTGAGAGAGACGACGTAGATGTGACGTGAGCAACCTGTCTGAAAGTTGTAAGTGTTCTGGTAGCTGTGCCAAGAGAAATCTCAATCATTCTCAATCTTAGAGACTGAGAGCGTAGGTATATGTAAGGATATAACATGGGCACAGGCTAATTATTGCTAACTAACATGCTAGTTAACATTAGTAATTAAACTTAAACAGCTAATGTAAGTCCAAACTGTGAGCTTCTCCTGTACTATACGGTAATTCCTCTAACTGTGCGACAGTAAGTCTTGTGGTTATGACACAATCAATTAGCCTATTTGTACAAAAACGTCTGCTACGGAGCCATAATGTGAGGTACAAGGTAATTGAGCCTTTTATACATTGTCGTGTTTCTTTAGAAATAAACAATGGACAAATAGAGTCTTTAAACACTTCAGATGTAAAGTTATTTGCTGTAAAAGTGGCGCCAAAATGAATGGCAGTCAATGGGATGCTAATGTGGGGTGATGGCTTGGTAGCATCAAAATGGCGCCACAGGAGCTACGCGTTCCGGGGAGAGGCTGACCCCCCTTGATCGAAACGCATCACCTAACCGTTCATTTACCGCGCAACCCGGAGCGCCAGCGCCAGCCCCAGCCCCAGCCCCAGCCCCAGCCTGTGTAAAATATTAGAAATTAAGACAAAGATCTTTAAAGACCTCTAAAGAAGTTCATGGTAGCTGCAGGCCGCCACATCGGCATGCACCGCCGTCACCATGGCCGTCACGTGCTAGCTTATCATACTCGGAAAAGACAGCAGTAAACAAATATCAACTTTATTTATGGAGGCGTGTGTTTCCGAGTTGAAGACAGGTTGAGTGCAGGCAGAGGTCTGTGCTCTGCTGAGTGCTTTCCAGCCTGAAGGCAAACAATGATGCCTGTGTGCATGAGAGATCCTTTCAGTTTTCCATTACGGGGTAAAAAAAAATAAAAAAGAGGAGAACGTGAGTTTTCTTTCAAATACTGTAAACATCTCGGGACAGGAAGTGAACTGTCTCTTCTTCCTGAGCTGATTTCCACATCAACACAGACACATATGTACATGTACATGGATGATTTTAGAGCCTGCAGCTCTGTGTGTGTGTGTGTGTGTGTGTGTGTGTGTGTGTGTGTGTGTGTGTGTGTGCTGTTTTTTTTGCAAAGCTGTTGTGAATTAGTAAAAGTGGATGGGCAGATATAGAAATAACATCTGTCTCTTGCCGCTAATTATATGAAGTACAGAGCAGAAAGTAGACGGATGTTACGAGGTCAATAAATGATTCACTGTTGGTTAAACCACATATACAGACTCTTTAACCACTACTCTTACCCACTCTAGATACTCCGATACCAGCCCACAGAAACACAAACACTGTCTCACTAGGATTTAGAAAAACAGGGATGCACATTATTCAAACACCACGGAGAGAGGACGTGTGAATGAGCAAGGGAAGAAAGAGAAATAAGGTACGTTTAGTCCTACTTATAATCACGATGTGGGTGGCTGACTGGGTAGCGAGGAAGCAAGCTAACATTAGCCAGCAGCTAAAACCACAACATCAAATATATATTTCACATTTTAGCAGGGTCCAATGTTAACTTTTTTGTGCACCAGCCAAATGTCCTAGCCTGGTCCTACCAGACTCTGGTCCATTAGCCTGGTTCTACCAGACTCTGGTCCATTAGCCTGGTCCTACCAGACTCTGGTCCATTTCATTTGTACAGAGAGTCTGGCCACTCTCCATTGACAAGCATTAACTTCCTTGAAGGCGGGTACTCTGTTGAAGTTTAAAACTATTGGATCTGCCCAGAGCCACTCTGGATCTGCAATAACCAATCGCTAACGTTTGGTTGTGACGTTAGCCTTAGCCAACTCCTTCACCGCTAACGGAGCGAGCTGGAAAATCAAACTGTTCCCGAACCCCGTGGGGAGGAGGGCTGCAACATCACGGTCACCAACACAACTCAGCAAAGATTGTTCTCGCTCGGGCTTTAACTTCTAGATATTCGCCGGCGTTGCCACAACCGACCAAATGGCTTCGCTCGCATCTTTCTCCGCCGCCATTACAGAACTACAAGTCAAACTAGCACACGACCTCAACGTCATCGTTCTCAGCCACTCCCTCTGTTCTCTGATTGGACCGGTAAAGATTTGTCCGGAGAATATACCGCAAACCCAGACGATGTACTGAAGGAAAATGAAAAATGATAGTGATCGTTCAAATTTTACCAGCCACTCAATAGATTACCATTGTTTTTTTGGCTGGTGAGTGAAGCAAATCTACCAACCACTTGCATATTTTACCAACATTTGGCTAGTAGATAGCGCTAATTTTGGACCCTGCATGTCAGTGTCCCTTCTCAGATGTCTTTCAGCACTGATTGATGAAAACAGCCTGAAGTGAAATGTAAATGAGATGTAAAATGTTCCTGAATGTAGCTCATATGTGAATGCTGAAAGTCAGCAGCTACACCTGAAAAGGTTATCCCAGTAATTTACAACAAACTATGTGTGAAAGAAGCTTAAGTTAAGTTGATATTTATATATGTCATTCCCAAATATGGCCACGCTGACGCTCACATCTAGGAGTGGTAACAGAACAGCGCCCAGGCTTCAGCTGATGACCACTGAGTAGCTCTATTGGAGCAGATGATGGAGAATTACTTTCAATTTCCTGCCCTGGTGTTCAGCAAAATGGAACCCGTGACCTTCTGGTCATATGCTCACTTCTCTCACCTTGTGGCCCGGGCCAAAGCTATATTCTGTCGAAACAGATTAAGCCACAGGCAGACACACTTGTCCCCACGATGCCAATGTCATTTCACAGTAATACCAAGAGTTTATAAATATAGCGATGTCAATGGCAGCAGTATGTGACAGCTATTAGTCCAGTGTGATGCCCAGACATGCAACAGTTAGACTTAGACTTTTTATGTCCCCGAGAGGCAATATGTTGTACAGTGCAGGCATATTGACACATAATCCACAGCACAAACATTAAACCAAACATCTACAGCACTATTTATCTAATATGTAACATACACACATCAATAAATAGAATACAGTAAAAAGGAGTATGTTGCACTTCCCTAAAAGGCCTAATGTCATAAATAAATGAAACTACTGCAAAGTACTTCACATATATTCCTCCTCCAGTCATACCCCTCCCCACATCTTATTTAATTGGGTTATTGCCATGGGAATGAATGAGTTTTTTGCTCGGTTGGTTCTGATGTTAGTTGGCTTATTACTGTGATGATGATAACGGCTTATTTTACCAAGTCCCAGTGTTGTAGTACTCAAGATCGGTCTTGGTCTGAAGACCGGTGTTGATACCAATTTTTGAAGGTCTCGTCCGCAACTGCAGGGATTTCACTGAACTGCCTGTGCATTGTCTGATTTATGCGTTAACATCACTGTAATTGGATGTAAAACTTCCCGCTTCAAATGCCACCAATAACTTAACTAATTTCTAATTTGAAATGTGTTAACTGTTAATTCTTTCTTTCCCCCCGGCCCTTTAAAGGTCCCATGGCATGAAAATTTCACTTTATGAGTTTTTTTTTAACATTAATATGAGTTCCCTCAGCCTGCCTATGGTCCCCCAGTAGCTAGAAATGGTGATAGATGTAAACCGAGCCCTGGGTATCCTGCTCTGTCTTTGAGAAAATGAAAGCTCAGATGGGCCAATCTGGAATCTTCTCCTTATGATGTCATAAGGTTTTAGGTGGCCTTGACTACAACACTGGCCTGTCCTGTTCACATTTCAAAGTTTTTTTGTAATCTTTACTAGTCGTTTTGGTGACTAAACTGTCGTCGCCGCAGTACGGTCACCTTTTTGTCGGCTAAACCAAAGGCAGTGGCCACTGAAACCACTGTCACCACACGGTGCTCTGTACCCGGCTCACAGTCACCTTTTCTCTGCTAAATTAAACTGTAAAAAAAAAACTGAATTTAACTGTCATGTGACCGGTTGTCACGTGACTGACTAGTGTTCTGTCCTGAAACAACCTGCAGGTTACAGTCCACACCATTAGGTGATGAGGTGCTGGTTTGCATTACAATAGTCAGGGTTTCCCCCAGAAAAGACATTCAACATGACGGCCACCCACCGAAGCGCAGCAGCCTTGTTGATGCCGCCGTCACCCGGATCGTTGGTCTGATTGGTTGAGGGACTATCCAATGCGCCCAGAGGCATTTGAGCGGCGTCCACGCCCATTTGGAAACGGCCTGCGAGTTAACTTTCCCCAGAAGGGGAAATAGAAAGGTGTCCATGCAGGGAAGGCTCATTGTGAGACCTCAGTATTGGTCACTAAGTGTTTATTGAACGGTGGGTGTCTGAAAGGCACACAATTGTTATTCTCTTCGACTTCAGCACAACTGACTCTTATCGCCAACTTAGAGAAGTTCCAAAGCACTGATAACTGTCCTTAAACTACCACTAGACTTCATTTCCTGAAGACTATGAATGGCTTGATTAAACACTGTTTCCTATCAGCCATTACCTCGATTAAACTTCCATCACGAGCGCGATAGGGACTTCTGGTCTAAGATGAATGGGAGTAGGCGTGTGTGTGAGCTCTGCCTCCAGCTTCATCCAGCCAAACCTTTATCGTTGAAGAGATAATTGGAATGATACGCTGACATTTAAAGCTGAAAATGTCCCTCTGTTAATGGACATCGATGGTGTGCTTAGTTACAGCTTGAGAGCGGTGGTTCTTAAACTTTTTTTTCCATAATTAACCACCTTTTGAAATGGGTTCAACTGTGGCAGGGTGAGCAGAGAATGATGCCGAATCTCAAACGCAACCCAACACCAAACCCAACGCCTCTCTAGGATTTAAGTAACAGGTCTCACAAGATCATCACCGAATGACAAATAAGAATCTTGTGGGTTCTTTCAGTTCAGGCTGTACACGTGAACCATTCGTACCCTGGAAATCCAGAGTTCTCGCGAGAGCACAATTTGAATTTGCTCAGCGAGTCGCTCTGGCATTGAGTAACGATACTCATTAACTACGCCCTGGTAGCCGAGCCGCGCCAATCACATCGGTGTATCTGATATAGGCGGGCCAGAGGCGAGCTAAACAGATGACGACAGTTTAATTTACCGGTTAGCTCCGCTGGTAGCTAAGCGTACGGGGCTCTGGATACGTCACCGCATGTATTGTTGTGATTGGTCGTAGTGTTATCCAATCACGTGCAGTGAGATTTTCAAATGCATGCTTGGTGCTGCCCCTCGAGTTGGGCCATTTTCCTTACTCAATGCCAGACCCTTAATCTTTTGGATTTGGGTCTGGATTTCCAGGCTTAACCATTCGTACATATAGCTACGAAAAGTTAGGCACTGTTATTCATATGCTTTCTGTATATTTATTAATGTCAGCACCACATTGAGGCTACATTAACATCGTTACGTTTTGGCTTTTAAGCAGTGTTTTGAAAGCAATCTCCGTGCACCAAGTGTTTTTAGCTCCAGTAGAAAAATTCATCTCCGTTTAAACTAACAACGCCCAAACCAAAATATCTCATCAACATCCTGGTATACTGGGCATTAACAGGAGGCAGCATTTCAATAGTTTCAACCACCATCTTTTTTTTCTAATTTTAGAATCTAATTTTTGGTGCCAAAACTTAATTGTCGAAGCTAGGGCTGTGTATTGGCAAGAATGGGTCACGATTCAATATATTGCAATATATTTCGATACTGTGCGTAAGGCGATATATTGGGATTTTTTTTAAAGTATAATTTTAGAAAAAACAATATTTAAAAAAAGACACGATGTTCATAAAAGTCATAGAAGTTTACTTTAGGGAAACAATTCAGTACACAGAAAATCAAACTGCCAGTTTGGGATTGTGGTTCCCAGGTTCTTATATGCTGGGAACATGCTAAAGTAGGCCAAAGTTCAGCCATAGCTACGTTGTTAGCTTCTAGCAAAAAGTCAGGCACTGCTAGGTACTATTAGGCACTGTTTGGCACTGTTAGGCACTGTTATGCAAGGACACTAGTGGTGTGTCTCAGCATAGCCATCTAGCGGTAGGGGGTTTAAACACAACATAAACCGGAACCACTGTCTTACATGAATATTTTTTAACGTAAAAAAATATATCGATATTGCCTTTTTGAAAATCGATACAGTATTGCAAAATAAAATATCGCGATACACAAGTGCATTGATTTTTTTCTTACGCCCCTAGTCGCAATACGGTCACTTTTTGCCGTCCAAACTTAACTGTTACGGTTGCCAAAAAAACATCACCGTGCTCTGTAGAATTGCTCTCCCGTGTTCTGCTTTGACCAACTCTTGTACCCCCCTGAGCATGCATGCTGCTTTTCAGCAGCCTTCTGATTCAAATTCATAACTCACATCCTCTCCTGGGAGCAGCCCAGTACCAACCACCCTAACTATACGGTTACTGAGTCATCTCTTCTGGAGCGGTTGGGGGGGAGGGGGGAGGGGGGGGGGTAAGTGGTTTTCCCCTGTTTAGCCTATTAATAGCAAGGAGCAGATCTCCAGGCTTGCCATTACACCCCGCGGTCCGCGTCCCATCTGTACAGTGCAGTTTATCTCCGCTGTATGTGGGTTGGTGTGTGCCGTCTGTGCTGTTGCAATCACTTCTGTCTAGTTCAGGGGGGGGGCGGCCTAGTTCAGCTTGATGCGCTGCTGATGTTACAACACTCTTTTTATTTATTTTTTCAGAGCTGCAAAGATGAATCGATCACTTGTCAACTATTAAGTGAATCGGCAACTAGTTTGATAATCGATTTGAATTACCTCTGATGTCAGCTTGTTAAAACGGGAATATTGTTCTAGTTTCTTCACTCCTCCGTGACAGTAAACAGAATATCTTTGAGTTGGGGACATTCAAGGACGTCATCTTGGGCTTTTTTGGGAAAAACTCATTGACAATTTCAATGAAGTCTTTTTCATATTCAATCCCCTAACTCTTTATTTAGCGCTTCTGTCTCCCATTACATCTTAAGCTCAGCTGACAGTAAATCTACCTCACATCACACGCATGAACACAGGCGTACAATCACTGCACACATAAATGAACACGTGCACAGAAGCTCTCCCGTCACAATCTTTGGTTTTCAGTCTCCTCTCTCCTCTCTCTCTCTCTCTCTCTCTCTCTCTCTCTCTCTCTCTCTCTCTTTCTTGCTCTCTGTTCCCTCCCATATTTTTTTTCCTCCTCGTCACGCTTACGAAACCTCACGAATCGGCCGCGGAGCAGCAGCGGCATGGGGCAAATCTCTCCGTCTCACACACACACACACTCTCACTCTCACTCACACACACACACACACACACTCTGACACACACACACACACACACACACACAATCCATCTGCTGCGGTGCTGAGTGAACTCGAGACTTTGCCTGCATGAGCCTGTGGGCATTGTGGAGGATGTTAAAATGACAGGCTTCATGCCTTAATTAGGATAAGATCTGTTCGCGGGGCATGATGACACACACACACACACACACACACACACACACATACACACTATCCACCAATATGCACGCGATTGCAGTTCAAACTATCATTCACATAGTAGTTTAAATCCAAGACGTTCCACTTCCGGGATTGCTCGGTTGCCGCCGGAAATGCTGCCCCGAGCTCTGGCCCACACACAGACATGCACGAGCCGCCGCTTCTTCAGCTCCGGTCTCTTTCCTTTGCCTTTTTTTTTTTTAGCAGGGCGGGTGGTCGCGAGTACCCACTACTTTTGCTGAGTTTTCCGCCTCCATTCTCCAGCAGACTTGCAGTGGGTAGAGTACGCGCAGCGGGGCAAGGAGGCATTTCATTGGTTATTTCCAAGTGGACCGCGAAGCTCTGATTGGGGAGAGGGGCGTTTTTACCGGATTATAGCAGCTACAAATGACGGATCTTTTTGCTCTCCTTTTTCAGAGCCCATAAGTTATTTATGTCTGTCGGGGTGTAAAGACCATTTAAAAATATATATATATATATATATATATATATATATATATATATATATATATATATATATATATATATATATATATATATATATATAAGAAAGTGTATATTGGAGTCTCCTTATTATTTGATAACTCGTGCTCGCTCCGAAGGTGTACCCCTCAAACTGGTTCTTTCTCACATGCACACAAACACACACAACGTCTCACACACACACACACTCTCTCCCTCTCCGTTTCAGCGCAGCTCCGGCTCACACTCGAGGGATTTCCATTCGTTCCCTTTCATATGCTTACAGTGGAAACACACTAACTAAATACGCGTGTAATATGTTTCTTCGGAGGCCACATATTACAGCAGGCAGATATGATCCATAATACATGAGCACGGGTTCCGCAAAATACAACGTAATATGCATCGGCCCCACTCTGTTTACAGTGAGACGGAAATCCATTAAGAGGCTTTGAGAGGACGTTTTATTGAATATGTTTCTGCTATATTTTCCTGCATCATGTCACATATTATCATGGTCGGGTTTCAAATTGTTGTTGCGGTTCATGGCTGCACAGACGAAGCCTCACGCAGAGCACTAAAGTAAAGAAGATGCTCTCAGTGCAGATTCTAGTCATTAAAGGAGACCTATTATGCTCTTCTGCGTTTTCTGTCATATCTATAATGTTACAATGTCAGATGTTCATATTCAATATTGTGCTTGTTGTCATCTGATTAGGGTGAACATGAATATGAAGTTAGCTTTGG
The DNA here is from genome assembly GCA_025617405.1 of Perca schrenkii. Classification (NCBI taxonomy): domain Eukaryota; kingdom Metazoa; phylum Chordata; class Actinopteri; order Perciformes; family Percidae; genus Perca; species Perca schrenkii. The sequence continues at coordinate 38,888,673 of CM046790.1, read as the reverse complement.
TGTATGGAGAATGTCTCCAATACAGTAGTGGATACAGACCCTGTAGACTAAAAGGAAGGCTTTTTAGTACAGTTCTGGTGGAATGAATGATATTTTATTGACGTGTCATGCATGGGTGTCAGTTTGGGGTGAAATGTGCTGGGGACAGAGGCGTATTCGGAAGTGCATTTTCAGAAGTGAAAAGGTAGAAAAGGGTGGAATGACGCACTAATTTAAAAAAAATTCTCTTTCGCGCAGGTCACATTTTGAAAGACGCTGTCCTGTAGCTCACTAACGTAAATGAATAATAATGTATACAAAAATGTGATGATGTCCAATAGGGATGGGAGAAAAAAATCGATACAGCATAGTATCGCGATATTTTCCGTGGCAATACTGTATCGATACACAGACGCTAAGTATCGATCTATTATTATATATGTGTTGGTCAGTTTGTCTGCTTGATAATCCCATTTTGCAGCAATACAATTGAAGTGAGATTAACAAAGAGAAATGTATCTTTTTTAGATAAAACAGATGTTGACAAAGTTTTCCTTTTGGGGACATAAATTGAAATTGGGAAAAATCTGAAGTTGGAAAAAAAACTAATACAATGCAATGTATCGCAGAATATCGTGATATGTTTAAAACCGCAATAATATCGTATCGTGGCATAAGTATGGTGATGATATCGGATCGTGAGGCCTCTGGTGATTCCCACCCCTAATGTACGACACGTTTTATGAAGAAGAAAGCCTTAAGTTTTCAACAGACATAGACATATGACCCACTTTCACAGTATGAGGTGGTCACACTGTGTTGTGAACAGAGAAGCGTGTAGCCAGCGCAACAGCTGTTCGTGCCGGCCCTGTGGGGATAGAGATTTTTGTGGATTTATTGGCATCTGTCGTTAAGAATTATGTGTTATGAACTTTTTTTTTAACTAAACTGAGCTCGAGGTTTTCAAAAAAAGTGGTGGGTACAAAATGACTCGTCACGAAATCTGATAGGTACGCGTACCCGCCGAAATCTACGCCTATGGTGTCATGCCCGTTAAGTGGCTCATCCCACACGGAATTACACAACACCAAGGGGGTAAGCTTTGCTTCAGAACGTGAACCTTCGATGGCGCCATTTTGTTGCTACGAAGAGATCACCTCTTGTTAGCATTCCACTGACCGCCATTTTGTTTTTACGTCACTTGACTGCGAATAACTTTACATCTGAAGCGTTTAAAGACTCTATTTGTCCGTTGTTTAGTTCTAAAGAAACACGACAATGTATAAAAGGCTCCATTACCTTGTACCCCACGTTATGGCTCCGTAGCAGACGCTTTTGTAAAAATACGCTAACGATTGTGTCATAACCAAGGGACTTACTGTCGCACAGTAGAGGAATTACCGTATAGTACAGGAGAAGCTCGCAGGCAGTTTCGACTTACATTAGCTGTTTAGGTTTAATTACGAATGTTAGCTAGCATGTTAGTTAGCAATAATTACCCTGTGCTTATGTTGTCTCCTTACATATACCTACACTCTCCGTCTATGTAAGATTGGGAATGATTGAGATTTCTCTTGGCACAGCTACCAGAACACTTTCAACTTTCAGACACGTTCCTCACGTCACATTTACGTTGTCTGTCAGTTGGAGGCTGCGCAGTAAAGGAAGAGATCACCGGAAAAGTGCTTCTAATAGCCTTCACTGGTCTCCGTCCAGAGACACGGGATCTATTGGTCCATTATATATATGTCAATGCACAACACCGATACAAAAGTAATTTCATCCACCGCGTCCGGTCCAATGTCCACACACAACATACTGTACTCTGCACAAAATAAAGAATGAAGAAGAAGACATATTACAGCAACCACAACCCAATAGTGTAACCCATACATTGTGCCAACTACAACTAAACAATGAATGCATAAAACTAAACTCCAGCCACAGAAAAATACATAAATAAGTAAATAAACAGGGAAGTGGTTATTGGAATTCAACATTTCCAAACGTCCTGCTGCTGTTTGGAGCTGACAACATGCAAAGTTTGTCAAGTGTTGAATTTAATAGCAGATGATGAGAATCGTGTTCAAACAAGTTGGCTGATTTGTCCTTTTTTTTGGGGTCGAATCACTTTGTTTTTGTGGTGTTTGTTGTCTTTGTGTTGTAGCTCGGGACAGCTTACACTAAGTGCTGTAGGCACCTACCGCCACTTTGTGCTCTGGTTTAAAGCATGCGCCGCACAGCCTCTTTTCTCTTGTACAGATATTCTTTTGTTCTGCCTAGAAAAGTTCCTTCTTTAAATAATTCACAGCCTTTAAATTTGCGGCAAACGGCCTCCTTAGTTAGGTGTTTTTTTAGTAGAACTCTGAAGCAGAAATTAAATATTGAAAGAAACTTCACGCGTCGCACCCTAAATTGAATTATCCTGTCAGGAAAAAAAATGGCTCGACCAAATGGCACACTCACACACACACACACACACACACACACACACACACACACACACATACACACTCACACTCACACTCACACTCATACACAGGCCACAGGCTAAGTGGTGTGACCGACCTAACAGATGCGAGTCATTTGTCAGACTATTGACCGAATCCGCTGGATAAACTAAATGCCAATACCATCCGGACAGAGCCATGCTAATCCCTGTGTGTTCAGAGTGTGTGTGTGTGTGTGTGTCTCTCCTCTCTCTTATTCTCTCCAGTGCTCTCAGTTTTTTGACAGTCTAGAAGTAGAAAAGTGCAAAAATCATTTCTCACCACAAGGTGAACCAAATGTTTGCAAAGGACTGAAACTGTTGGCGTGCAGTCAGAAAAATCCTCTTTTCTGAATCTGAATTTAGACATGACTTTTATCTACATTTATAGATACACTTTATGCAATTAAAAGAATCAAAATCAGATCTTTCAGGGATTAAAGATCTATATTACGTTCGACCGGCTAGAATTAAACTTAATCTGTAGCATGTGACGTACATATAGAGCATCAATATTGACGGATGGTCTTTTTATGCAATATAACCTTGATCTTTAAGCAGTAAAGCCTTTGATTCACCCACTGCCATCAGGTAATGCTCCTCTAATGAGGAGATATCTGCTATTGTCAATAGAAAATGCATCTCATCTTAAATCTGCTGCCGTTTGCAGTGTGTGAGCAGAGACCTTCATGCATTTCTGAATAATGAATTTTAGCTGTTGTCATCATCAGCTCTGATTAGGCACTTTAAGTGTTTCCTGCTAATGTCCCATACTGAGAAAAGCTAGATGAAGTAGTTTTCTTTATTACATTTCCACGCAGAAATGTGTGTGCTTATCAAATTTGCAGTGATAGTGTTTCCTTGTCTCTCTTTCTTTGTCTCTTAGTTTTAGGGTGACATTTTTTGTTGAGTTAACAGTACGGTAAGTTCAGCCGGTTTCCCTGTTTCCAGTCTTTGTGTTAAGATAAGCTAACCGGCTGCTGACTGTATAGCTCTAGATGGAACTGACAGATTTGAGAGTTTGAGATTGATATTATCATCTCACTTTCTGCCAGAATGCCAAACGGACGTTACAGGCAACAGAAGCATCACTGTAACATTAGCCTACATGAATAAATCATTTCAATTTGACCAAATGGTCTTGGCTATATGTCGTTCTGTGCTAATTTTTTAATAATCAGTTCAGGCACCGTTTTAAAACGTATCGTTTTAGCATTGGTATCAGAAAAAAACCAAAGATACCCAATCCTATGATTACGGTCACATGATTAACCCGCCTAGCCTGGTTCCCCCCTCCTACGTACTTCCGGTCAATTTTAATTTTCCTTCAGTACATCGTCTGGGTTTTCTCCGGTCAAATCTTTACCGGTCCAATCAGAGAACAGAGGGAGTGGCTGAGAACGATGACGTTGAGGTTGTGCGCTAATTTGAGTTGTAGTTCTGTAATGGCGGCGGAGAAAGATGCGAGCGAAGCCATTCGGTCCGTTGTGGCAACGCTGGCGAATATCCAGAAGTTAAAGCCCGAGCAAGAACAATCTTTGCTGAGTTTTGTTGGTGGCCATGATGTCGTGGCCCTCCTCCCCACGGGGGTTCAGGAACAGTTTGATTTTCCAGCTCGCTCCGTTAGCGGTGAAGGAGTTGGCTAAGGCTAACGCTAGCGATACTAAGCCGACGTCACGACCAAACGTTAGCGATTGGTTGTGGCAGATCCAGAGTGGCTCTGGGCAGATCCAATAGTTTTAAACTTCAACAGAGTCCCCGCCTTTAAGGAAGTTAACACTTGTCAATGGAGAGTGGTCAGACTCTCTGTACAAATGAAATGGACCAGAGTCTGGTAGGACCAGGCTAGTGTACCAGAGTCTGGTAGGACCAGGCTAATGGACCAGAGTCTGGTAGGACCAGGCTAATGGACCAGAGTCTGGTAGGACCAGGCTAGTGTACCAGAGTCTGGTAGGACCAGGCTAGTGTACCAGAGTCTGGTAGGACCAGGCTAGTTTACCAGAGTCTGGTAGGACCAGGCTAATGAACCAGAGTCTGGTAGGACCAGGCTGTAATCCGCCACCATGGGGCTGTAAAAAGGAACGGTTGTATTTGTCGTTTTGGAAGTCTTTGACCTATAATGTTGTTTAGATATGAGGATGTGTTGCACCAGTTTGCTGGTTGCTATTTGGTCAACGGAAAACCTGCTTTCATAAGAACCAGCAGTACATTTCAGTGTTTTCTCTAGCTTTTATAAAAACTATTTGGGTGACGTCTCTTCTCGTTGACGTTCAAAGTATTGTCAAACAAAACGGAGGCTAGCTCGCCCCTCCTTCCTCCTCATCCTGTCCCCTCCCCCTCCCTTTCCCTTCAGTGCTTCCTGAAACAGTCATGAACGTGCATTGTGGAAGTAGCCTACGTGCTAACGCTGCTGTGGTGATGGCTCAACCGGTAATTAGCTGGAACGCTGTTTTGTTATGTTTGGTGGCGCAGGTTGGCGCAGTTTGTTTTTGTTGGCGTTTGTGGAGCCTGAGCTGTCTACAGAGACCGCGTTTTTTTTTACAGTGTGTTCAGGGGACAGGCAGCTAGCGGATAGTGAGGAGATGTTTGCTGTATGTGACAAAAAACGCATGACATCGCTTAGAACACCTTTAAGAAAATGTTTTTCAATAAAAAATTTAAAAAAGAAGCAGTTTGACATAATTTTGGAGCATTTTTATCACCATATCTGTGCATAAAACGTTGGAAAAGCTGAAGCAGATAATAAATAAATAACAATTAAAAGCTTAAAAGTCAAAGAAGTCTGCCGGGGACAGACTACAATAGTTAGATCTGAGGAAAGCCTTTTAGTTATTTTGGTGCTCACGTCGATTTTATTCATCTTAGGTGCTGCCCAGAAATGGCTCGGTCGCTTACATTTGTCGTTTGATTTCAGGCATTAAAGGTGCCCTGCCATACAAAAAAACGTTTTTACTTGCATTTTTTGAAATATGTTAGGTCCATATGTGTTTGTGTTATGTGGTGAATGTGAAAATGAACTGCTAGCTCTTCTGTCAGCTTTAGCCACTGAACAGAAATAAGAGGAGAAATCAGGCCAATTACAACAGCTGGTCAGTCTGACAACATGTTGCCTGAGCTCATTACTATTCATGAGCTCGCCCAGTTGGGCTGGGTAAAGGATGCTGACAGCCAGGCTCTCATTGGCTAGCTGTTAGCCAATCAGATTCAAACAGCTTAGCTCGTTGAATATTAATGATAACTGGCAGAAATCGAGCTGAGTCTTCCTGCAGGCTTTCTATACCACGCTACAATGGCTTGAAACAAGGTAACCAAGGTGTTTTTTCCACAAAAAAAGGTCCATGGTAGAACGTCAGACATCAGCACAAAGTCATGAAATACGTGTGGCAGGGCACTTTTAAAATGACTCTCAGGAACAGTGACAACACTCATGGATCACCGCGACAGCAGATTGTGTTCTTCACTTAACTTTAAAATAGTGTTCTTAACGATTCATCATTCAGAAAGCCCCTCTTAGATAACTTAGATAAGTGTTTCTCAAATGTGGGCACTTTGGAGTACTGCAGGGGGTACGTGAGAATTTTGCAAAATGCGAAGTAGAAAAGATGTCATGCATAATTCCTGAAATAGTTACGGTATACTATAATAATGAATGAATAAAGTGATGGATTCTGAACATTTTAAATATAGGATTTCAATGTTTTTTTCAGTTACAAGGTTGTTGTTTAGTAAGTCTATCACTGCCAACACTGTATCATACCTCTTAATATAGACTTTTTTTCCCTTCAAAAAGCGTTTTGCGCTGGTCAGTATGCAGTGTTGCCACAGTTACTTTGAAAAAGTAACTTAGTTACTTTACAGATTACTTGATTTTAAAAGTAGTTTAGTTACTTTACAGATTACTTGATTTTAAAAGTAACAAAGTTAGATTACAAGTTACTTTATTAGTTACATGCAGCAGCTGCCGACAACACCCCCACAGCCTCAACATAAAAATGCCAACCGGTTTACCGTGAGGCAGCTCAGCGTGGCCAGTAGTAGGATCTGGTTTATTATGGCACGAAAGAGAGCGAGTCAGCCGTGTTTAAGGGCAGCATTTCCTCTACAACATAGGCCTACTGCCCGACCAACTTCTTCAACTCTCCAGTAACTGGTTTTGCACCGAAGTCCAGCTTTTGTTGTTTGGGTGGTGGGGGACGTCCCTCTCTCTGCTTCGCTCCACCTGCTGGGACTTTCTCTGTAAGTTTGACTGCAGTGCTGCGACTCCAAATGTTTCTTCAAATTTGACGTAGTCGCCACCAGCACAGAGTGTACAACCAACCTTAATATTGCCGTCTTTAGCTGACACAAACTCTAAATAGTGACTGTATTTCCAGCTAGAAAGCGCGCATCTCTCTCCTCCCTCAATTGTTGTTTACGTTTGTGTCGCTGCATTGTACACGTGAACTGTCCTCATGCTGAAAATGTGACTTGTCGCATACGTGACTTCACTCCCCGAGACGCAAGAAGAAAGCAAAAAATATATTTTTTACTAAGGAAAATGACAAATAGTAACGCACAGTGACTTGGATAAGTAATTTTAATCTGATTACTGGTTTGGAAATAGTAACGCATTAGATTACTCGTTACTGAAAAAAGTGCTCAGATTAGAGTAACGCGTTACTAGTAACGCGTTACGTGGCATCACTGTCAGTATGTAATGGGCTTACAAAAAACAATAAAAAGGGGGTATATTATTGTAAAAAAAATTGAGAAACTGACTTAGATGACATGAGGATATACAATACAATATTATTGTTAATTAAACCACTGTAGTGATGTGAGACTTTTTATTTTGTAAGTCATAAATATTTGTCTTCTTGTCTTCTAAGACAGAGCTTGGTACACAAGTTCAAAAAATATATATTTCCTTTGATCACAATTGCTGAAGGTTTATGTCTTTAGATGAAAGGTGAGGAGGAGGAGGATGGAGTCATTTTGAACCTGACTCAACGGTTACACGTGTGACTGAGGTCTGAATGAAAATAATGTATTGATGGTGGAAAAGCTACGTTCAAAAAGACAATTTGGGAATTCTCCAACTCCCCTGAAGTCACAGTGTGGTGCATGCAATTGCACATCGTGAATTATAAGAAACACAATCTGTTTTCACCATTCTGCTATCAAATGGCTCTTATTGTGGCATTGCTGTCACTGCTGTAAACAAATTTTTTAAAATTGTGACGCCCCTAGTATATAATGGAAACGTGTTGCATGTTTATAATATAGATAATAATTCGGTGTGAGCACAGAGCAAGAAAGCAAGACAGACGGGTCTCTTAACATCAAACAAATGACAGACTGACAAGGCTGGTGACAATGACGGAGTGACAGTGATGACAGCGGTGACAGTCCCACATTAAACAGCGTTGCTTATCGGAGACCCAGAGCATGACAGTGATAGAAAGAGAGTAACGGTGATGACTGAGAGACAGACGGTGACATTAAAAGAGAGAGACAGAGAGAGAGAGAGGCATTGATGATACAAAGACAGATGGTGACCGTGACAGAGAGACGATGGCAGACAGACAGAGACAGACTGTCGCGCCGCCTTCAGGTGTGAGGTGTGTGTCCTCGCAGCCAGGCTGTCAGCCACTGGAATCAGCCACTCCAACTACAGACCTCTGGTGACTCCGGGTTACCCACATGTGACGTTAGACAGCCAATCACAAACGTACTAGATGTTGGTAGAAGCATGCTGCGTGCTTATTGGCTCGCTGACTCTGATGAGATTTACTCCTTAGGTATTGACATTGGGTATTGAATCACGATGCATTTTTAGATACTCGATACTAAGGAGGCAATTCAGTCAGTGCCCAAAAAGTATTGGATTCGGTACCCAGCCCTAGCTGAAACTAAGTAATTCTGCATCTCATTTTGGTCCATTTTTCACTATTTCTTGAAAAATAAATGATCTAAAAATTCAAACATTGTGTACTTGTGTACTGCTGGGTAAGCTAGCACAGCACTGTGTCATAACATGACCGAGACAAAGTGAATGGCATGTTCTAATCTGGGGGGGTGGGGGGGGGGTATTTGTCTGGATTTATAAACTATTAGACCAACAGTTGCAACAACATTCGAACACTATATATAGAGACGGTGGGTGACAAACGGAGAGAGTGACTGTCATGAGGCCTCAAGGAGCGTGACCGTGACTCGGTCATGGAGTTGGCTTTGTCCTCAAAGTTGATACACCACATACTGAAGGAGAAATAAACTGCTGGGACCTCAGATGGACGGACACAAAGACACAAAGGGCCCTATCTTGCACCCCGGCGCAGCGCATAGCCCGACGCAAGTGTCTGCTAGTTTAAGACCAACTCGGTGTCAGTTTCCTGTCCAGCAGCCGCATCGTTTTACGTAACAAATGCACCATCGCCCATCTGTGCGCCCATGGGCATGCTGGTCTTACAGGGAGGTGTGTTCAGGTGCATTCTGGGTGTATTGCTATTTTGAGGCAGCGGGAAGTGATCGCGCCGTTGACCAACAAAACTGGTCTTAAAGTCAATAACGCAGCATTTCATTGTTATTTTAACAGCAAATGCTCCTAGGCTTATGCACAGCGCGCACACACTATGCTTGTTACACACACAGGGACGCACAGCAGCACACACACATGCAAAAGATTACAAATAAAAATATTACGGTGCAAATCAGCAACAGCAATGCTCCGAGGTCCAAACACGCCTGGCTTTTAAAGGGAATGGGAGATGATCTCTGATTGGTTTATTGCATGTTACGCCCAAAACACACCTCTGATTAATAAAGATACTAAGTACAACCCTTTAGAACCAGGCGCCCGGCGCACAGAGCCTTTTTTTCTGCCGTCAAACTAGCAAAAGTGGAAGTGCACCCGCGCCGTGCGCCTAGATCGTTAAAATAGGGCCCAAAAGAGACTTAAAGAAAACAGCCAGTTAAACACAAAAAGACAGACCTGATTGAGAGCTAAGCGCAGACTGCAGTCGCGGCCCAAAGTCACCTCTTGACAGACTTGTGTGTCAGAACAGGACACCAGCTCAGACGAGGGAAAGTGCTGGTTTGCCTTTGGGCTGGAGTCATATCTTATACTACCTGCTGAG
>CM046790.1:38864088-38876588 GCA_025617405.1 Perca schrenkii | reverse complement strand
CATTCCCCCTGCTCTGGCGTTTTACCCCTCTCCTTCCCTTCGTTCTCTGACACTAATAAGCTACTAACGTTACCATGGCAACTACCAGTCTCCACGCTGCCTCCTGTTTATGCCCAGTACACCAGGATGTTGATGAGATATTTTGGTTTGGGCATTGTTAGTTTAAAAACACTTGTGTGCACGGAGATTGCTTTTGGCTCAAAACTCTGCTCAGCCTGAAACTACATTATGGGTTTATCAGTTTTAAACTGCCGTCCAACAGAATGGAATCCTAAACAAGAAAAGGGGGAAGAGAAATGCTTTGGATCTGTTGTTATGAATTGCTTCCTGCTTTGTAAAATTATTCTTCACTTCTCTCTTCACAGAGAGAAGCTTTAACCTGTTCGCTGACTCTCAAATTGATGAGCTTTAAGAACTCTGCTCTCGAGAACCTGTAATCAGATTTCGTCCGTAATCAGACGACTATAGTGTGAATGTGAATAACTGTAATTACAGGTATTCTTCTGTGGAGCATTTAAATCTCTGCTCAGCAGGATTACTTCTCTGTTGTTGGGCTGATGCATTTACAGAACCAAAAAAAGAAGCCTGACATTGTTGGATGAGTTTTCAGGGGCGCCATGTTACTACAACATTACGGAGATCTACAAAATTACGGAGCTAACGTTACATACCGAGTAAAGTTAGTACATGCAGGGAGTGACAGGCTGCGGCTGGAAATCGGAAGAAGGATGGGAAATAGTTTTAACATGACTTTAAAAGTGACATCCACCGAGCCAAAAGTGTTAAAAAATTAGTTAGCTCGTTCTTGTTTTCTAACTGCGTCGCGAGGTATAGTATAGAGCCGCTTCAATACACTTGTTAGATAATGTCGATTTGTGTTTGTCGCTATGTGGTGGAAAATAATCTAAACAAAGTTGTGTGCAGGTCCCCTCAAGGCCAGGCCGATGTTAGAAGTCCCTCTAGTGGACAGAACGTGTAACAACAATCACATGCTTGTAGTGACATTGATAATGGATAAGCCTGAGTAGTGTAGTACATATTATTTAACAGGCTGCAATTGAGCATTAAATATTCAAATATTATTCAAATATTTAAAAAAATATCAAATGGAATTTGAATGGTATTATAGAGGAAGATTGACAGCTCTAATAGACATACTGCTGAGTTACTTAGTGTAGCCTCTTAAATGTAAACTGAAACTAGTCAAGTACTTTAGGAATACTGGTTGTACCGTTTGCTTCAGCTTGTCTGAAAAGGAAAGTAGTCAGAGCTGCAGTATTGTAGCTCTTTGCTCCACTCCATTTCCTGCAGATTCTCATGAAAAAAGCTTCCACATTAATGCTGCCGCGGCTGTGTTGTTGCACAATTACTGTACACACAGTAAAAACGAAAGTGACACTCATTTCTGCAACAACTGTTCTCTGGAATAATGAGTGCAGAAAGCCTGTGATAGCTTAGGCCTGGACGACAGCTCAAGTTATTAGCCGATGTCACTCCCATTTCTATTCCTAGTTGGACCCCCAGAAATTAGCGACTCGATCCGGATGTGTCTGAAGCCAAGGAAGTGTTGTCTTTTGCAGATAATGAGTGAGTATGTGCTTCATTAGGCACAGCTGGGCAGTCGATCCAGCGCCAGAGGCTGATTGGGCCTTCCTTCACCCGGGGAGGGGGAGATGCCATGAGAGAGAGAGAGAGAGAGAGAGAGAGAGAGAGAGAGAGAGAGAGAGAGAGAGAGGGGAAAATGTTTAGTTGATGGAAAACTCAAGGTTCAAGGTTTTTCTTTTGTAATGTGCAGTGTTTTTTAGCAGTGGGGAAAGGTTCCTCTCAAACCTACTCTTATCTTTCCTTTCCACTTCCCCACTTCCACTCTTCTAGATTTTTTTTTTCTTTTCTCTTTTTGTCTGCGTGTATTGACCGGTCCCTCAGGATGTGCGCCGGGATTTGAAGCAAATTAAACACAGCAGCCAAAACGGTGGACTTTGCAACTCCCGTGTTTGTCATGTGACGCCTTCTGGCATTCGGTCTGATAACATTTGGACAGTGTAGAAGAGCCGATTAACTCATTTATTTCCCTTTCAAGTTAGGGGAGCGCTAAACCAGTAGTAGCCGGCTCGGCTGGAGGAGGCCTCTAGTAAGTAAGTTTATTTATACAGCACTTATCTCAGACAGTCAAAAAAAGAGTCACAGGCCAAATAAATTCATACATTAAAACCCATCGATACCATTTAAAATCACAATAAATCACAAGAAATCACAAGAAATTGCAATAAATCACAATAAATCACAATAGATTACAATAAATGACAAAGTAAAGGAACATAAAAATACATAGTAATACAGTCAACAATGTGGCTAATTGAACGCCTGACTAGAAAAGATGCACCTTTAGCTGCTTTTTAAAATTATCAACAGATGCCCTAAAATCATGAGGCAAAGTGCTCCACAGTCTAGGAGCCACAGTTTTGAAAGCTCCGTCACCTTTAGTTTTCAGCTTTACGGGCGCCTGCTTTATTATGGGCCGCACGTTCCGAAAGTAGTGCCGATTATGCGGGTCATTTTTGGCTCCGTGATGGCTAACGTGCGCCCCCGATCAACTCTCATAGGAAGGAACGGGGCTCCACCTCGAACGCTGTATCCAGTCCTTATAATACACCAGCCGCACATCAAACCTTGGGCTAACTTCCCGGCATCCAATCAGCATCTAATTTGCCCTCGTTATGAAATGCAACCCCCTCCGGCGAGGGACATGGGCTATTATCTGAGCCCCTGTGGCACAGGCTGGCACCACAGTGATTATCTGGGCAAGCCGGGGCTAACTTTTGTCCAAGGTCCCTGTGGCAATTCCAAGATTCCCCAGCTTCTGTCTTTATCTGAACATGCAAATACATTTTTAGATAAAACACAAACAAACAATGGTTGGCGAGTAAAGCACAGAACAGATATTTATGAAAGAATGTATTTTTTGTGGAATTGGTAGTATTTATATTGAGGTAAACATGTTTTTTTCCAATGGATATTGTGTGTGTGAGAGAGTTCTTGTTTAACTATATTCATGGGGTCCAAAATCCAGGAGTCCTGTATACTTGTGGGGTCCCGCCAGCTTTGTGGGGCCAAAATGCTGGACCCCACAAGTTTAAAGGTCTGTTTGAGGGTTAAGACTTGGTTTTAGGATTAGGGATAGAATTAGGTTATAGTTAAGGTTAGAGTAAGGGTTAAGGTTAGGCATTTAGTTGTGATGGTTAAGGTTAGGTTAAGGGGCTAGGAAATGCATTATGTCAATGACGGGTCCCCACAAAGATAGTGCCACAAACCTTTGTTTGTGTGTGTGTGTGTGTGTGTGTGTGTGTGTGTGTGTGTGTCTTATCGTTGCCAGTTCAGCTGCTGCAGAAATACTGCAGTGCTTTTATCCATAAAAGTACACCGAGTGTTCAAGATGCTCAGAAAATCTTCCTTAAAATTGGCTCCCCTGCCCTTTGCACTGTGGCTGGCACTTCTCTGCCTGCACTAATGCAAAATGATCCTCCGCAGACAGGAACTCTATGACTATAATGAAGTTCCATTCCTGGAATATAGATTACAGTCATCACACTTGAGAAGGCATTAGACTTCGATTAAGAGCGTAGCAGCCATTTAAAGGATGAGATTTTGACTCTTAGTGCTGTCAGCATTACTGAATAGCCCATAGTCAACGCGCTAAGAACAGCCTCTCATTATTTTGGAGAGGCTTTCCAGCTGTAACAAATCTTTTATTGCAAGCTGCTGCTGCTGCTGCTGCTTTTGTGGATGTCCAGGAGAGAGCTGGCTGTCGATATTAGATAGCGATGTGGCAACAAGTCCAAATACGGCCCCTCACACATTTTGATCCAGCTCACGAATCAACTGAGGCTCACAATAATTTGTGTCCCACCTAGTTGTGCGCTGGACCAAAAAGACAATAAATAGTTTTTCAAAATGTAATTACACAACACTTCCAGGAGAATTTTGGCAGATTTGCTGACTTTGTCACATTTAGAAATTCAACACAACCGGTCAGTTTGCATATTTAGGCCTGTGAAACGGGAGGGTGCTCATGTTCCCACAGCCCTATGTTCCCACAGCCCTATGTTCCCACAGCCCTCTGGTCCCACAGCCCTATGTTCCCACAGCCCTATGTTTCCACATTTCTCAGATGTTTTCAAAATTAGGCCCTATGTTCCCACATTTCCTTTTTCATAAATTTGTATCAGGTTGTATCCCCCTTTCTCCCAATTTGGTAGCCAATTACACCCAACCTATTATCCAGTAGCAATGGAATACAGATGGAATGTAACCCTAACTCTAACCCTAACATAGGGCCGAATTTAATGTGGGAACATAGGGCCTAATTTTCAGTGGAAAAAAAAAAATCTTAGAAATGTGGGAACATAGGGCTGTGGGACCATTGGGCTGTGGGACCATAGGACTGTGGGAACATTGGGCTGTGGGAACATAGGGCTGTGGGACCAGAGGGCTGTGGGAACATAGGGCTGTGGGAACATAGGGCTGTGGGAACATAGGGCTGTGGGACCATTGGGCTGTGGGACCATTGGGCTGTGGGAACATAGGGCTGTGGGAACATAGGGCTGTGGGACCATTGGGCTGTGGGACCATTGGGCTGTGGGAACATAGGGCTGTGGGAACATAGGGCTGTGGGAACATAGGGCTGTGGGACCATTGGGCTGTGGGAACATAGGGCTGTGGGAACATAGGGCTGTGGGACCATTGGGCTGTGGGACCATTGGGCTGTGGGAACATAGGGCTGTGGGACCATTGGGCTGTGGGACCATTGGGCTGTGGGAACATAGGGCTGTGGGACCATTGGGCTGTGGGACCATAGGACTGTGGGAACATAGGGCTGTGGGAACATAGGGCTGTGGGAACATAGGACTGTGGGAACATAGGGCTGTGGGAACATAGGGCTGTGGGAACATAGGGCTGTGGGACCATAGGGCTGTGGGACCATAGGGCTGTGGGAACATTGGGCTGTGGGAACATAGGGCTGTGGGAACATAGGGCTGACCCCTGTGAAACTTGATCTGCTAACTCTTGATGGTTAAGTTACTTTTTTCGCTGACTTTTTTCAGGCTTTATGTCGACCAAACTGTAATTGAGAAGGCTTTATAAGACATGCAATGTATCTGGACACAGTACACTACATGAGACAAATCTAGCTCAGTTTTAATAGACCTGGCATAAAGCAAATCAAAAAATATCTTCTTTTTTCTACCAATTGAATTCTGCCGGAATAAAAAAAAAAAGTTATCTCCGGATTCTTGGGTGTTTTGGCGCTGTGTGTTCTTTATTTGTTGCTCTAACAACCAATAAAGTAACCATGGTGATTGTTAGTGATCTTTTTTCCCTCGGCCTGGTTCTTTATTAATGTTTGCACAGAGTACTGGTTGGGCACTTATCAATAATACCTGTGGCAGTGTTGTGTGATGTGAGTCTCGGTGGCTCAGCTGCAGTTATAACCAAAACTAAAATGAAAACATCACCCTCCTGGAGTCTACAACTGCATCAACAAGACATTCTTATTTCACAGAGGAGCTCGTGGTGGGCTCTACCGGGATCTGAAGCGTCGTTAAGACTCATATTTGGCTGATTTGATCGCTCGGGAGGAAATCTGCATCTATTGAATAATGGCCTGTTCATAATGAGTTCAGCGTGAACCTGCGTTAACTCGACAGAAGTGGCTCCTCCAGTCCTGCCTTCTACTCACAGATGATTCACACAGATTATTATTGTGAATTTGATAGCGGTGCAAAATGATT
Source organism: Perca schrenkii (assembly GCA_025617405.1). Classification (NCBI taxonomy): domain Eukaryota; kingdom Metazoa; phylum Chordata; class Actinopteri; order Perciformes; family Percidae; genus Perca; species Perca schrenkii. The sequence goes on along the minus strand of CM046790.1, from coordinate 38,870,799 downwards.
ATTCTAATAACCGCTTAGTGAGCCGCTTGGATACGGGAGGCGAGATGATTACTCTTCTTCAGACAAACGCCGTGTGACAACAGACAAATTAAGCACATTCATGCACCAAACACACACAGAGACACCTGCTCCCTCATCTTAGCTCTCATTAATTTAGAATAATCACACACACACACACACACACACACACACACACAAATTAATGTTTTCTTTACAATAATAATAATAATCTTTATTTAGAGAGCACTTTCAAAATCCACATTACAAAAGCAGCAAAATAAAACAGTCCAGGTTTTTAAAACTAAAACAAAGTAAAAACTATTTGCCGTAAAATGTTTTTTTTTTTTACATAAATATAAGGCAGTTTAATGTAGCTCCAATCTCAAATACAATCAGTAAAGGCTCTTCAATAAAAGTTAGGGACTTAAAGGGTGTTTGGTGTTATAAGCCCCCAACGTCGTCTTCCAGGCAGCACTGCCTGGAAGGCACTAGGATTAGGCAATGGTTAGGGTTAAGGTTAGGGTTAGGTGCCTTGAAGTCGATGGTCGCAGCGCCCGACTGCAAAAAGCTCTGTCCCCTTTAGTTTTCAGCGGGGCCTCTGGATCAGACAAAAGACCTCTTCCAGAGGATCTCAAATACAAACCGGCATGTACGGTATTAGTATTAGTATTTTATTGCGCAATAAAATCAAGGCAACAGGAACACAGGCAGCTAAGTGACAGTACTCTGATCCAATGGGAATCACAATTGTCAGATTGTCAGCACTCTAGCCCAATGGATTGTCAACAAGAGAGGCAGATCATATTTCAGGGGGGGCCCCCCTTCTAGCCCCGCCCCTGCTTATAGCAGGAATCTCACCTAAAGAAATGATAAAAGTCCTTAAAATCTACACATTAAACACAAGTAGGCATGTCAATGAATACGGTACCAGGAGGTCAGAGATCTATTCTAAAACATTCTGAGAGCCAGAGTAAAGAGGCAGCTGAGTTCTGTACAGTCAGGAGTCAATTCCTAGATTTTTTTTGGTCAATTAAAGAGTAAAGAGGCTGTTGCAATAATCCAGGCGCGATGAAATGAAGGCATCTAGTTTAGTTTAGTTAGTGCGCCAGTTTTGTGGTGTGCCCGCTCAAAACTTAAATACCGCCAAAATTCCTTGATTCCAAGATGTTTTGTAGTCTCCTGTGGTTTTCGTATCTCTTACAGATACAGTAAACTCACTCAGCTACAAACACACACACACACACACACACACACACACACACACACACACACACACACGTCCTGATTTCAACCCTTTACAAATAGTCCCAGACACTGCTAGTCCAACCCGTCTGATTTCCATATAGATGAGAGGCTGGGGAGTAAACAGGGCCATCTTAACGAGGGTGATAAATGCATCTTGATTGGTTATTATTTAACCATCCAATTAAGCCTGCATCTCCATATTCATATCAGATCACGGAGGACTGAGAAATGAATCACATGATTTGGCAAGAAGATAAGACAAAAGTTAACACTAAGGCTGATGCAGCGTTAATGGTACGTGTCCACTTGCAGAGTCATTTCCTCGCTTCCCATTCATTGTCTATGTGAGCAGTCGGGCAATGCATTCTGGTAAGCGGCGTGACGACTTTCGAGAAGCGCGGCGTTGAGTCGCTCACTCCTCATTTGCATAGAGTTCAAACCAGGCTACTTCTAAATCAGGGTGCGTCCAGCTCGACCCGCTGCCTCTCCAAAACTTACCAAAGTCTTTTAAACTGACCGTTGTCGATCTAAAGGGAAGATAGATTCAGCAGCTGCAGCTCTTTTCTCACATAAAATGTTTACAGAAACACGTTTCGGTGAACTGTTTTCGTACAATAGGTGGAAGTTTCCAAGGGAGCAGACATGTTGGTCTGTTTTGTAACAACAGGGTAAGCGAGCATCCGGAAAGCGTACCTCCTATGATTCTGAGGAGAAGCCCATAGATTTCTCTTGGCACAGTTACCAGAAGACTTCCAACTTTAACTTTAACTAACTAAACAACTTAGTTAGTTTAGTTTATTTAGCAGGACAATGTGCAGTTACATTAAAAAGCTGGCTGCACCAGATTTAGCATTATGCTACTTTCCATCTGTAGTCCTCCACAAGTAACGCTCAGCCACACTCACCGGAAAAGTGCTTCTAATTGACGTCACTGGTCTCCGTCGAAGTCTATGGCGTCGCTGTGTCCATTTCTTGTACTGTCTATGGTTTTAAAAACAAACCACGTGAAGCGTTCGTCCAATCAGGAGCAGCCATCACAGTTGTAGGAGGGTGGAGCCTGTTTTCTTTGCTTTCGAGAAATTGATAACTGCAAGTGGCCACACATCAAGCATCCAACGCATGGAACATTTGACTAAGTATTTAATTAGGAATTGCTCATGTTCATTCATCAGGGAAATTAATTATTGAAGTATTATTCTATGATCTTTTAGGAAACGTTTTCCTACAGAACTGTCTTAAAAATGTGTTTGTTACGCATCACAAGATGGAGATTTTGGCGATTTAGATAAAGTCACCTATGATAAAAGTATAACAGCTTGGCTTCCTAGCGGTGCACACAGTGACAGTCAAAGTAATAACAGGCATCATTTTTATATAAATAAATGTCTCTTTTGCTTCAACCTGTCACAGAAAGACCTCACAGAGCCGTATATTTCCAAGAGCTGGAGACACAATCATTTTTATTTCCACTTGGATGCAGACAAATGATGTCCCCACAGTCTGAAAGGATGTTAGGAAGCTCCCCTGTACATATTTAGTCCCTGGATACGAGTCATTTTCAGCTGTCAAGGCTTGCTTCGAAGTTGAGCCAATTTTTGTGACAGTTTTCTACTCCGCGGAGGCATCTGATGAATGTCCGTCGATGTGGAAAGAACCGCTGTGCTCTCTAGAACTGGCAGGAGGATGGGAATCTCACACACACACACACACACACTCACTCACATACGTATGTTCTTTAGGTCACACAAGGTTAAGGGTAGTAGTGTGTGAATGTCCCTGAATGTCACGGACCTGGTCCCGTCTCTGGAAATCAAACTACAGGACGTTTTTCTGTTGTCTCGGACTTGTCTTGGACTCGTTGGTTATGCTGTCCTCACTAAAGGTTGTTGCAGGCAACATATTCTTCAGCTATAAAGCTATCTTAACATTATATTCTCCATGAACAGGCAGGTTGTTGTGTTTGGCAGGATTTAATTAAGGAAAATGTCACTTTCTTTTGTAAAACGGCGAAAAAGAACACAAAAATACGAACACAGTATCTTTGCAAGTACCAAATATCTCTCGTACATTAGTAGAGAATTATTGATATAAATCACCATAAAGAGGTGCTTAAGATTATGTATTGTAATCTGTAAATATCATTTAACAAAAGCACCAACGCTTTATCGACCAAAGATTGAATACATCCATATGTAGTTGACGATAAACTAAACATCCTGAAACATACTGTACTCAAACCAAATAAATATTAACATAAACATGTTAATATAACTGTAAATAGTGGGTAACTTACGGATGAAGCAGGTTTGTGGACTTTAAGGCATAGGATTAAGCAGATTCGTTGTGTGAAAAACAACACATATGTTGTGTTCACTTGAAACCATAGACTGTTGAAACTCAAGTCAAAGTTATTGTAAAATACCCTTTTCCCATCCAGTGGTTGTTTCTGTCGTTTAACAGGAATTTACTGGTGAAATAAGTTGTTATTACATTTTTAATAAATCATTTAATTTTGACCCTGTGGCCTTAGCAATAAACAAGTCGTTCTTTAATGTCGCTGACTGTTGTTTTTCGCTATTTTTCTTTTTTTTTTTTAGATCAACTTTTTATTGTTTTATATTTTTTAACATACAGAACAGACAAATACAATTGAACAATGTGCTCCTTTTTTAAAAAAAAAAATATATACAGTATATCTTTCGGTTCAGGCACCGTTTTAAAAGTATCGTTTTAGCACCGGGAAAATGTTGTGTTTTCCCTTTATTTTTCTTTCTTCTGGAGGGTGGGGGGTGTCACCTTTTTCAGACCTTCTGAGTTTCTGCAGGTATGGTAAAGGGTCTGAAATCGCTACTGGTTCTCAATCAGTGTTTGCTGTGTTAGTCATCCATGTTTGTGTTTTCTTTCAGGATGGTACCGAGGATTCTCAACGAGGAAGCCAAATGTTAAGGTAAGACAGACCGACAGCCTCTGCTTCTCGCAGGCTGTTTGCCTTTCCTCTTAAACTTTCCATTCTCTTTTTTATATTTTTTACCACATCTTCAATTCCCTTTCTTCCCGTCTTCCTCTGCTGTGGCGATGTTGAGAAAATGGATTATTTATTTAGCCAACATCTCTGACTGCATGTGTAATGCGAAGGGGATTTTTCTGTGTATAATTTGCCCACATCCTCACGTGTCTGGGTACGTTTGAATGATGTTTTTTTTTTCTTCATTTCCACTTCATATTTGAGCTTTTTAGAAGCAAAGACAAACCCCAGAAGTTAACTCGTCAGACAACAGATGTGACTTGAAGTACTGCAGTGGATTTTTAAGTGCCGTATCTGATGGTGTGATTAGGTAATCAACATCTCTAAACAGATTTTATTGGAGCAGCCTTCCTGACCCTGTGCTGGATCTGACTCACACTAACAGCCTCTCTTTTTTTTTTTTTTAAGCACCATGTCTGGATCAGAAGCTAACAGGCTTCTGGGGTTTTAGTCTTTAAAAAAATGAACCTCTTTTGTGTTTTTTTCCCCCCGCTCTGTCCCACTGTCACCCGCCTTCGATTTAACTTTGCTCCATCCTGATCTGTGGGTCCGTAAGAGGCTTTACTGTCTAGCTTTACTATATCTAGACAGCAGTGTCTCCTCTATCTGCTGTGGTTCCCCGCTGGGTGTTTTCTGTGCTGTAGAGAGGGGAGACGCAGAAGCTGAGAGGTGAGATAATAAAACGGAAGCCCCTCTGGTATGGCTTTGAGATTCGCAGGAATGTTTGCATCAGTGTGACGAGCGTCCCCGATTTGTCAAGTGAATTTAGCTGATCTTGCCAAAAAACTGAGATTCCCTTGAAGATATTTTACATATTTTCTCAATTGAAGTTACAGACATGTTTCCATAACATGATATATTTAAAGGATCACCACCATAACATAAACGAGGATTCTATCCATGTACTGTAGCCCTCCTCTGGCAGACCAATCTAGAGCTGTTACCTGATATATGAACACACTGCTCTGTGTTTCCAGGATGCTTCACAGCCTCTGATAAATGTGGAATTAGGACAATTCCTCATTCTGCTGGATGGGACTCGGTGGTCTTTGAAAACCAATGGCCCCAGCTGTTAAAACCACTGAATCAAAAGAAACACATAGGCATGTTTAAAATGGCATTCCTACGTTGTGTGATGTTGAACACTCACAGACTCCTACCTACCAATCTGAAATGGAATAACGTACGCAGAAGTGTACAATATTTTAAAGATGGTACCAATCTGCGTAATGCATGAGGCACGTGAAAACATTTCTCAGGCAGCATGTCAGTTGCTACCCATTATACAAGATTGCCTCCGTGAAAAAAAAATAGCTAGCTTGCAAGTGAAAATCCGATCATGTTGAGAGCTTCCGAGGCTGCACTTCCAGAGAAGACTTGACTTATAGTGGACTAGCATAACAGCTTGGCCGTGGGCGGCGCTCTGCCATTCGTTTCCGTAGGTTACAGCGAGGGCAATGGGATGCAGCACAGCGGGGATAATCAGAAAGAAAAAAAGTTGAAGCTCAGGTTTCCTCATGCAAATCAAATACCAGGGATGTTCACAGTTTAACAGCTCAGCTACACTGGTACCAAACACTTCACCCCACCTCACCTGCATTTTACACAGAAACTCTGTTTCACTTTTGTAGCAACAGCCGCTGAAGCCCAAAAGCTAGACCCAAAACCAAACAGACATGTCACGATTCAACACCATGATCTGATTCTGCTTCTTTACACGCTAAAAGGAATGTTTATTTAAATAGAGTCCGATGGGTTTGGTGATGGTGATATCGCGGCTGTGTCATGTTACTCAAAAGGGAATTACTTTTAAACAAAAAGGTTTCTCTCTCTCTCTATTTCTATATTGTTGTGAGACACTTAGAATAATAATCTGAGTCTGTCAGCGGCAAAAACTGAACTTTTAGTGGACGCTAACTGACGGTGAACATTTGTCTTGTAGGGTTACATTACAGCGCGGTTCATAACTGCAGATTATCACTCCCATCACGTCAAAAACGGACGCTTGGTCAGGTGGCTTTGGAGTTGTTATTGATGCTAAAAGTCTCCTTTAGCGTTAGATCTAAACGCAATTTATCTAAACGCGCTTGGTCGGGACTATTGGCGTTACTTTTGACGTGGGTGGGCTTACGTTTCCATGACATGCGGGAAGAACAGGAGAGTTGGGTTTAGGAAAAGAAGAACAGGACAGTTGGGTTTAGGAAAAGAAGAACAGGATAGTTGGGTTTGAAGTGACTTAGGTTTGTACAAAACATGTCAGTCAGAACAGCAGATGATCACTGTTTAGTCAGGTTAAGTCTATATCCTTGATGTTCCACTTCTGGGATTGCTCCGTTGCCGCTGGAAAATCAGCCGGATTTCACTCATTTAGGCCGGATATGCGTTGCCTTGGGCTCCCTTTGTGTTGGCGTTCTAACCTCCGGTGGATTTCTGAGGACTAT
>CM046790.1:38749088-38859088 GCA_025617405.1 Perca schrenkii | reverse complement strand
TATCATTCAAAAAATGTTGATACCGGTACCAGTTCCAATACTGTGACTTCGATACCAGTTACTAAACGCTACTTTTTTCGATACCAATTTAATGAAAAAAAAAACATATACAACATATTACATTACGGCACAAATCTTTTGATTTATTTTGCGGCTCCTACTACGTGTGCTTATTTTTATTTTATAAAATATTTTTTTAGAAATTATTTGGTTCACTTACTCTGATAAGATTTACTCGTAAGGTTTTGAAATTGGGTATTGAGTGATGAGGAATTTTTCGATACTCGATACTTTAGAGCAGGGGTCATCAACTAGATTTTTCCAAGGGCCAGAATTTATCTACGTAGACACTCTGGGGGCCGGACTTTCAAATAAAGAAAATAAAATTAATTTAAACCTAATACGCCTATTTTTGTTCGCAATTTTCACTTTCTTACTGAATTAATGCTATATTTCTTTAGATGTATTAGTGTGAGCAAACTCCTAAAAAACATGGAAACTCCATAATGATAACTGGCTCTTTAACTAGAAAATGATCTCAGACTAGGAGGCAGTTCACTGAGGAGTGATGGTTAAAGTCTGCAATTATGGAAACATTATTGTAGTATGCAGCATCCTGATTGGTGGAAAATGCTTGCAGAAAGAAAGAGTGCTTGTCAAGTTGCAAAATAATACAACCAGCATCATCATTCACGTGCATATTAAGTAGCCACATGTATTTGTTTTGGTCTTATTATACCTCCATAGATTTACCGCTCCAGCGGAGAGTTTGGTTTGTTCAGCCAGCAGTGAGGTTTATAAGACGTTGTCCAAATTTCCAGATTCCCGGCAAACTAAGATAAACAGTTAGACTACAAACCGACAGCTTTTGTTTTAGCTTGTTTGTAAAAAATCGTTATTTGCAGAGTAGAGCTGTGTTTGCGTAAAACAGCGCGGTGGACTGAGCAGATTGAAATATCGCTTTCTACATGTTGATGCCGGTCTACACAGGTGAGTGCATTGATAAGTATTGACTTTTTACTCACGAAGGTTTTATTGTAGCCTACTTACAGTAACGAGACTAGCGTGAGTTCATCTGCCCCAGCGGCCGTTGGTAGCCTAATCCTCTTTGTATCGTTCCCAGTCAGGTGCTGCGTGTTTTAACGCACACACATCCCGGCTCAGCGGTGTGTGTGGAGCTCGGGAATCGCTGTCGAAAATCCCAGCATGGGAATAGAGATGCAAATACAGGGGCTGGGTTTTTACTCTAATTGTTTGAAATGATAAATAACAGAACGCATTTTTTCCTCTTTACATTTTGTGAATTCATGATTATTCTGCGGGCCAGACTAAAAGCTTTGGCGGGCCGGATGTGGCCCGCGGGCCGCCAGTTGACGTTGGCTGCTTTAGAGTCAATTCCGTCGGTGCCTAAAAAGTATTGAATTCTGTACCCAGCCCTAGTGCTGGACGTAGGTATGTCATGGAAGTTAGGGATAATGTAGAGCGAGCCGGTCATTAGTGACAATTAGAACCCAGACAGGGTGATGCAGCGGGGTCAGCCCAATGGTCCCACAGCCCTATGTTCCCACAGCAAAATGGTCCCACAGCCCTATGTTCCCACAGCCCAATGGTCCCACAGCCCTATGTTCCCACAGCCCAATGGTCCCACAGCCCTATGTTCCCACAGCCCAATGGTCCCACAGCCCAATGGTCCCACAACCCAATGGACCCACAGCCCTATGCTCCTACAGCCCTTTGTTCCCACAGCCCTATGTTCCCACATTTCTAAGATTTTTTCTTAAAATTAGGCCCTATGTTCCCACAGCCCTATGTTCCCACATTTCAAGGACATTTTCAAAATTAGGTCTCATGTTACTACATTTCCCTTCAATTTAAGCCCTATCCTCCATCAACATTTTTTGGGTTAGGGGTTAGGGGGATAAAATCTGATACAAATTTATGAAAAAGGAACTGTCGGAACATAGGGCCTAATTTGGGAAAAAAAATGTCAGAACATAGGGCTGTGGGAACATAGGGCTGTGGGGAACATAGGGCTGTGGGAACATAGGCACGCTCCCAATGCAGCCTGATTGAATCACCCTGAAGGCGTTTAATTCGCAATCATGACCTTCTCACTCTACATTATCCCGCTTATTACACGGCTACTCATACAGAGGTTCCCTACTGATGAAGCCTGCGTCCCGCTCGGCACGGTTACCTTTACCGCGGATAAGCACGGCTCTCTGGGGAACTGATTTTATTGATTTTAAAAATGGTGTCTATGGTGAAAACTCATGTTTAGATGCTTATATTCAGCAATTTCCTTATGTTCTCCTAATTACCGTAATGACTCAAATTTAAGACACCAGAACAAGCCATAATGCAACACTCTCTGTTACACCGGCACTCTCTCCATTCAAATAGAATATCTCGACAGCGTGAACTCGCGAATGTCTGGTCCTCGAATATAAGACGACCCCCATATTTTCAGACATAATTTCCAGAAAAAGAGAATGAAATCAGACCAAGGCTGAATGAGACGTTCCTCTCATGTGTATATCTGAGGCTTTCTAATCCGAGTCAACATAAGACAGATGACTAACAGCCTACCTACATGTGATCTGTAGTTGATTGATTACAGTGGAGTTTTTTCTGAGATTACAAATGGAGACAGCAGACATTATTCTGGCACTTTTAAATAACTCAGCTCAGCCAGTATTGACACTTGATATCAACTTACAACAAAAGAAGTGAAACCGTACCTTGACCTACATTTAAGGAGAGATTGCAGTCCAAACTCAAAAGACTCAGGAACGGCTACAAATCCATTCGGAAAGACGCCGGTACAAAACTGATGCTTTTGTTTATTGTTACGCAGAGCATGTGTGTCTTTTGGACACGGCTGTCAGTTCGCATAGCTACGAAGTACGACTAGATGTGAACTGTCTTCCAAAAATATCAGCCAGGGGCAGCGGTTTTAAATTCAACAGGGCGGCCTGCAATGTGAAAACAGAGCGATGTGAATATTTATACATTCGTTATGGCTCTCCTTTCTTTTAGAATCTCATTGCGGTGGAAACGTCTCCCTCAGACTATTTAGAAAAGCGCTCATTGTCGAAGAATTGTTGAAGAATCCAACCACAACAAAGGAGGAAGATGTACAGTTGTGATGTAATCACTGTAATTTTATCATCCGAGCCGAGTCGGATTCAATTATAGACCCGAGTGCATTATGAAGCTGCTTACACAATCCTTTTTTCTCGCTCGCAACAAGGACAATGAACCGAGCCGAGTCAAAAAGAAGAGCTCAGAACAGAAGAGAGAAGACGCAAGGGGTGCAAGATAAAGTCCGTGAGGACAGTAGAAGGACGACACAGAGGAGAAGAAAGAAAGGTAAAAGAGAGGAGCGTAGAGAGTGAAGTACAGCTGCATTGTGACAGAACCGACCGGAACACAACTAACGACGGTAGCTCGGCAGCAGGTGCGATAAGAATGAAACACAAGCGAGTGTAATTACTGTACAGCGGGGAAGAGGAAGAATGTGCTATGTGATTGTAATAAGACAAATCACAGAGAGGAGGAAGAAAAATGAGAAGGGGGGGAAGGCTACGATGACCTCTGACTTCAAATCGAAAACGCGATTAGAATAAATTAGCTAATCGCGAAGACCGCATTAAATCGAACGTGAAATATTTCGTTGAATTATATTGATTTAACATATTTGATTCATCTTTTCATTATTATCTTTACAGTTTTTTTCACAAGTGAAATATAAATGCAGGTATAATGTTACATATCCCTGATTGTTTACAGAAAAGTCCTGTTTTCAGGGGATCTTTCATTTATGTTATATTACTTTATTTAAAGCTCTAGTGCGTAGTTTCTGTCGCCGCATCCACGTCCACATGATACAAGCCTTCCGTGATTGTGCACATATAATGGAAAGTATGTTGTTGGGTGTCATTGGGCATTTTTAAGTGGGTTCTATTGAAATCCTGGAGCTTTCTTAGTGGGTATACTGCGTATCACGTAGATTACACCACTGGTGCGGATTAATCGCTGGCACCTTGAGCGTGCCGCCAAACCCCGTTCAAAAACCTGGCAGTGAACTTCAGGAAAGTGCCTAACACACTCGACTGTCCTGCTGTTACACCCGTAAACTAAACTCAGACAGCTGCTTGGTGCTGGGCTCACAGCAGTGCGACACTGAATAAATATAGGGGAAACGCAATGGATATTTGGTGTGACTTTTTGCATTGAAATGTATATGTACCGCACTGACACGAGAGAGAAATCCATTTTGGCATTGAATTCTAAGCAAGAAAGTGAATAAACTATTCCGACCTTAAATAAAATAATTGGTATCGCCATTCAAATACGTCTTCTTATCAGGTAAATTACAATGGCAAACAATATATTTCTCAGCTACTTATGTCACTTACAATGATCTCCTTACCCTACATCACTCCTCCAGGAACCTAAGATGGTCTAATCAGGTCCTTTTAGCTATTCCACAGTCTCAGATGAAAACAAAGGGGGATCGTGCCTTCTCCGTTGTGGCCCCGAGATTCTGGAACAAACTTCCCATTCATATTAGGTCCTCTACTGCTGAGATCTTTAAGTCTCGTCTCAAAACATATTTTTATTCTTTGGCGTATATGATTTAGTTTAGGGACATTTGTATAGAAGTTTATTGTTTGTATGTGTGCTCCTTGTGTCTATATTTCTATTGTCTTCCTTTGTTTTTCTTAACATAATGTAACTTTGTACAGCACTTTGTTCAGCCTAGGTTGGTTTTAAATGTGCTCTGTAAATAAATTGACTTGAATTGACTATAGCTATATGGGAGGTCTATAAACAGTTTTACAGATAGCATAACATAGTGCACGCATGTCGCTCGATAGTCTGTATGAAGAAGAAAAAATGGAACAAATAGTCGAATAGTCATATTGAATGGCCAAATCTGATTTGATGGATACAGGTCTATAAAACGTTTCTTGTGCAGCACTTAACACGCAGGCCTCCATGTGTGTTGATAAGTGCTGAGTCGGGAGATCTCTCTCACCCACTGGAGCTAGAGGTCACGTTGAGATGAGTGTGCTCAACGATCTAAAGAAGGCGAAACCAAACACATTAACCACGATGCAATCTGCTAATGCTTTCAACTACGACATGACCTTTGGTGCAGTGTTTGATAGCCCTGTGGTCTACTGCCTTGGATAAGGGTTCATAAGTGCTTTAAGCTCAACGCGGCGATATTTAAAGTGTGTTTTTTTTTAAATATGATATGGCCTTAGTTCTCTACCATGACTAAGTGGTCACCGCCTACTGTCTTTACAAGTAGAGATCAGCGAGGACTCTCTTCCACTTCAATCTGCGCTCTAACTTTTTGTTCCTTTCACAGCAGATGCCCTGCTGCTGAACTAAAACATTGTTTTGAACCCTTGTGTTGTCTTCCTGTCGACCGTGCAACTTTGGGTTTTTATGGGTCAAAATTTCAACATTTTGTTATGAGTGGGCCAAATTCTCTGGGCGGGCAAAGCAGAAAAAAGGGGAGGTAACCTTTCCCCTTATGACCTCATAAGGAGAAGATTCCAGATCGGCCCATCTGAGATTTCATTTTCTCAAAGGCAGAGCAGGATACCCAGGGCTCGGTTTACACCTATCACCATTTCTAGCCACTGATGGACCATAGGCAGGCTGGGGGAACTCATATTAATGTTAAAAAACCATGGGACCTTTAAGATTATATGCAAACCCCTTCCTGTGCGTCCTGCATGTAGAAATTTGTGTTCATTTCAAGCGTTGTGTGTTCTTAAATCCAGTTCTACCTGTCTGATGTAAAATGGGACATTAACACTGTGACTAATCCGGAATATTTGAGCTGCTGCTTTAAACACTTCGTCAAATTAAGGACAGCATTCGCGTCCAATCTGTCCCTCATCCTCAAGCTGAAGCCATCTTTTTTAGACAGATAATCCTGTGGAAATGTAAAGTGGTTCGGCTGCTCGGTGAAAGCCAGATTTCAGTGAAATCACTCGACTTGACTGTCAGTTATACATAATGTAACCCATTTTGCTCTTTGAGGAGCATAGGTCACTCTTTAATTTACTCCAGCTGCTCCGGCGTTGGGCAGTCTTTTCTGCTTTCTTCCAGGATGAATGTTGACATTGTTTCCATTTCGGCTGCTATCTGTGAAACTTTGCCGGCTTGGTTGCCTACATTATTTGGATGTTCCATGCGCCAATCTTAATTTTTTTTGTCGGAACGTCAAGACGGGAAAAAGACTGAGTGACTTTTATGACCACCTTACACCCAACGATCGAGACGACGGGAGCGCAAAGACTCAACATTTCATTCTATTATCGGAAATTAGTCTCAAAAAGTCGCTTCAAAAGGTCGGTGATAGTCAATGAGTTGCCTAATCGGTTGTTTTGGTTTTGGTCGCCTAAAATTTCTTTCTTTTTTTTCGTGCTGAATGATTTATTTCCAAGAAACATCTCAGCACATCTCTGTTCTACACAAGAATTAAACTGGTGCTTCTGCATGATTCTTTGTGGAGAAACTCAGTTTTACAGATCTGTTGATTAACCCTCCTGTTGTCCTCGGGTCTGACCCATTTCTGACCCATTTTCAAAGTCTCTATATCAGAAATTTGGGTTTCTTTCAACCAATTTTTCAAAACAAAATAACAACTTACAATTGCTATATAGTGTACGTCAGAGGTCACACACCTCTGGAGGGGTTAAGCGTCTTGCTCAGAGACACATTGGTTGATGTATCACAGTGGGAATCGAACCCAGGTCTCTCACACGAAAGGCATGTGTCATATCCACTGGGCCATCACCACATAACGTGGATGGTTCCATATAGCGCTCCAAGTCAAATAAATGGTCAGTTGTGGACAGGTTGGCTCACTGGGTAGAGCAGGTGCACATATACTTGTTGGTTTATCCCATGACGCAGAGGTCCGGGGTTTGAATCCGACCTGTGGCGATTTCATGAATGCCCCCCCCCCCCCCCCCTTCCCCACCCACTCTGCAGAAGTGTTGAAAAGATGACCAAAATGTAAAAAAAAAAATTAAAAATAGTTTGAATTTGAAATTCTGACCCAGAAAAAAACAAAAACTTGTCGTTGTCATGGTCCGCTGGAAGACAACACAAGGGTTAAATCAACTAATCCATTAGTCGACAAAATCATACGAGTGTTAGTCGACTAAGAATTTCTTTGTTCTTTCTTTCTTTCTACACACATGCTCCATTACTGTATATTGCTTCGTTAATGGCTAAATCATATGCAAGTAACAATGCATGAAATCCAATCCGTTACGTGTCACAGAGAACGTCTGAGCCCGGGAAACCATGGAAACGAGAGCCTCAATTCCCTTTACACAGTCGGACGTCGCATGACACGGTATATTAGCGTATAAATGGGAAAGCAAGCCCATTTTGTTTGCATAAACAGACGCACATTTGCATTCAATCTAAAATATGGACAATAGAGCAGACACGGCGGCGCTCGGGGTATTTAGGTATTTAACTATTATTTCTATTTGCTCTAATTTGTCTCCTGGACCATTGTGGGAAACAAACAATTGGATGTTCTGCACTTTTGACGCCCAGTGAACGTCTGTTAGGATTTACAGGTTAGAAAGAAGGAGGCAAGGGTCTGCATATATCTCTCTGCCACAGCCCTCCCTTTGTCTTCTCCACCGTGCATCTCTTCGTCTCCTTTTTTTCCTTTAAAGGGGTGATAGAATGATTATATAGGGTATTTTACACTGTTCCTTAAGGTCTCCTAATATGGTATGTAACATTGGCTGGGCTGAAAATTGCCCGAATGCTATTTTATTAGGCCCTTAACTACCCTGTGAATATGGCTCGATTTGGAACAAGAGCTTTTCTTCCAAATATGGTATGCTCATGAATATTCAGAATGAGCTACGTGCTGATTGGTTTGAGCAAACTACTTAGAAACACATGGGAGACTCGACAGCAGGTCTCATATTTCAGACACTGCAAAGTTATACATTGTTTATCGGGCTATTTCGTTATTAAATTCACTTCTGAGACTTTTTTTAGCGAGAAATCAACTATATAAAGTTCAAATATGGGCCGTTTTACGAAAATTTATGGCCAATTGCAAATTTGGTAAGACTGTGTGTCGGAGTTCTGCCTCGCGTGAGAGCGCGGTCAGCGAGCTTGTTACGCCAGCAATCTCTTACCACAGTTCCAGTTAATCTTTTAATTTGTGTAATTATAATGTGTTGAGTTATTTAAACAAACGATTGGGGAAATAAACACCGCTTGTCCGCGAGTCCCATTGATAGAGCCTGCGGCTGGATGTGATGTGTAGCTACAAATCACGGATAGTTAGCTTCATTTTCGCCGTAATTTAAGTACATTTACAGTTTGAATTTCGTCACGCCACGTATACAACATCTACCTAAATGTCTTATAAAGCTAACAACGGTGTCCAATTTCAAGTTAATGAATATTTGTGAATTTCAGAGGAATTCTAAGAGGAGGCTAGCTAGCTCTCATTGATAGAGCTACATCCAGCCGCAGGCTCTATCAATGAGACTCGCGGACAAGCGAGTGTGTTTGTTTAAATAACTCAACACATTATAATTACACACATTAAAAGATTAACTGGAACCTGTGGTAAGAGAATGCTGGGGTAACAAGCTCGCTGACCACGCTCTCACTCACACACACTGGGCATTTAGCTAGCAGGAAGAATTTAGTTGTCCGTTAGCCCAAGAGACGGTGACTTTGCGCGGGTATGAAGTGCTGTGGGCTGCCAGTCGTGACGGAGCTCCAAGTACCTCATAGCAGGTCGGGGTGTGTGAAGGAAGGCAGGCCGGGCGGCGAGGCAGCAACACAGACAGCACCGACGCTGAACTCCGACACACAGTCGGACAAAATTTGCAATTAGCCATCCATTTTCGTAAAACGGCCCATATTTGAGCTTTACATAGTTGATTTCTCGCATAAAAAAGTTTCAGAAGTGAATTTTGTAATTGAATAGCAGAGATCTGCGTGACCTAGATTCAGAAGACTACCTGATCTCAGGTCAGTTGTGTAGCCTATGTAAATGTTGGGGCGTGACCGTTCTCTTAATACACCCATGGGCTGACAAAGTTACAGGTCTTGGGGGGTTGACGTCAACTTCCAGCTTTGTTGAGATTCGCCCGTTTTCAGCGGCAGTTTCAAAATATGAGATTTTCATAGTAAAGGGGTGTCAGTGGGACTTTGTGCTTCTATGTATGTCTTATTTACCCACCGAACTGTCGTTATTCAACTATGACAGGGTGAAATCAGTTTTGCATTCTATCACCCCTTTAACTGTATGTAGAGAGGCGTCACATCTGACATGTGATTGGCCCCTGGAAGACACTTTAAACAGGTCGAAACAAGGTGGCGCGCGGTATTTGCGGCTGACTGCTCCGGAGGGAGACTGTGTTATTTGTGGGCGATGACGTTTTTACTGCAGCCTTTTTCCTCCTCTCTTGTTCGCTCGCCCTCGTGCTCCGGGTTCTGTATCTGTTTTATGCTTTCTCTTGTCTTTCTCTGTGTCTGAGGAACTCGTTCACCTTTATGTTCGTCTTGTCTCCGTCTCCCTCTTCTCTCTCTCTCTCTCTCTCTCTCTCTCTCTCTCTCTCTCTCTCTCTCTCTCTCTCTCTCTCTCTCTTTCTGTCTCACAAAATGACCTTTTTTAAGTGAGCCGCTGTTTCAACACCATAAGCTAAATTGGGAACAACAAAGCGCGCACACGCGCACACACACACACACACACACACACACACACACACACACACTCACACACACACACACACACACACACACTTTGAGTGTCAGAGAGGAGCCTGAGGGTTTGCTGAATCCACTGACCTGTTAACCATCTACTGTCACAACTAACTGCAGAGAGAGGAACTGTGTGTGTGTGTGTGTGTGTTGTGATGCTAAAACAACTTTTGAACGTACACACGCTCCACAAAAAAATAAATTCCTTCCCGAGGCTATTTTGCAGAGGCACCGTGGCTCCGTTCGGCTCTTGGCGTCGCCGAAAACAATTGTGATTGGTTTAAAGAAATGCCAATGAAACCAGAGCACGTTTTTTTCCCCCATCCTGGAATGCTGTGTGCAGCGCTGCAGAAGGTCTGGCTATGCGAGACTAGTCTGACTACGGAGAGGACATTTTCCACACTGTGGGCCCTTATTTTAACGATCTGAAACGCAAGTATGCAAAAATGGGAACTGCTGCGTCCGTGTAGATGAGAGAAGCAAAGTGTATGCACATTGTATGCACACTACATTATGGCCAAGCATGCGCCCCTAAAATAGCATCTGAATAACGCGCCACTGACATTAGATTAGCGCCACTGACTTTAGACCAGGTTTTTCCTGGTCAGTGGCGGAATTGTTTTCTGAAACTGCAAAATAGCATCAGGGAACGTTTGCGCCTGAACACGCCTCCTCTTTTTGCTGAACCGCCCCCGGGAGCGCAAATACATTCCCTAATTTACCGACGTGAGTCTGTGGAGGGAAAAGTCCGCTGTGCGTCGGGTGCAAAATAGGAATGATACATGCGTCGGTGTATAAAGGTAATTGCGCTGAGTGCAAGATAGGACCCTATGTGTGTTTCTGGTTCGGAGCAGACAGGTAATTGATGGAGCTCCCTGGAGGCCGGGCCGCCACCTCTGAGCCACTCCTGTCAAATGCACCACTAACCACAGTTACTCTATTTCTCCTTAGCACTATTGTTCTTGTCTCTTCGTCTCTTAATAGGTCTCTCTCCGACTCTCTCTCTCTCTCTCTGCCCTCTTCATCCCTTCTAAAAATACATTCACACTTGAATAACAGAGGGAGGTTCTCCCCTGTGTTTTATTATGCCACGCTCGACCCTAAAAGGTGTTCTGACAGGCGCAGCAGAATGCATCTCTGTCGACAGGAGAAGTCGAATAAGACTGCAGGGTTATTATGCTCGATGGCACTGGGTGGCTTTCTTTCCCCAACCGCTGCAGGCCGAGCTTTCAGAGCACAGATAGGACATTCATCCATACACACACACACACACACACACACACACACACACACACACACACATGCTTGCACCTAGGGGTGTAATGATCCATCATTCTGGATCAATGTATCGATTCAGTCCTCAAAGATCCGATATTATCGATACACAGTGAAAACATCGATACATATCGTCATCTTTAAGATGCGCTTTTATTTTGAAATTCCCACTTTATATTTACTGTTTTTTTTTAATTGAAAACAGTGGTTTGTTTTAATTTACGGTAAATGTCTGGAAGAGTCTAGTAATGAAGTGACTGAATTACATCATATTTTAGTTGCACTTTATTTTTTAAAGATAATTTTTTGGGGAATTTCTGGCCTTTATTTTTGAGAGGACAGATGATGACATGAAAGGGGAGAGAGAGGGGGAATGACATGCAACAAAGGGCCGCAGGTCGAAGTCAAACCTGCTGCGTCGAGGACTAAACCTCTATACGCCCGCTCTACCAACTGAGCTATCCGGGCACCCGTTTTAGTTGCTTTTTGTATGTATATAAATGTAGCCGATTAAGTTAAATGGGCTAATGTGTCGTCTCGTATCGGTCGCGATTTGAATCGAAATCGATCGTGGCAGACTTTGTGATATCTGTAAATATTATATCGTTGTCCAAAGAATCGACGTAATACCGTATTGTGATTTACACCCCGACAGTACTTGCACCTAAGCTAATACTGTATGGATGTTTTCTGAATCAGCATGCAGGCTGGCTGACAACTGAGGGAACACATAAATAGGATCCTAACACACACAAACATACAGTAGAGGATGTTTTTATACATGAACGAACAACCGAGCACAAATACACCCACTAACGTCAAGTCCTGAAATAGATTCCCTCCTCTGCGTCTGCTCTTCTTTCCCTCAGTAGACCGCTGCAGCACCAGCTCCACTTTGTTCATTCAACAGCTTTTTCTTTCTACACTCCCCAATTTCCATAAAAATACGTCCCGAGCCACTTGAGATACAAAGATTTAATGCCACAAAATACATAATTGCTTCCACACTGGAGGAGGACTAATGTGTGTAGCATTTATAGTGTGTAAAAGACAAAGTAGAGCACAGAGTTTTGTTCCAGGCAGAGACATCAGCGGGTGTCAGTGGGGGCCACGCAACAGGGGCCACGCATGCTGTGGAGGCACTGATTGGCTCGTCAGAGACCTGCGGTGAAATCACTGTCTTACATCTGTCGCGCTGAAACATTAAGGGGAAAATAAAGTAATTTAAAAGTAGCAGAACTGGGCAAGTTGATGAGCAGCATCTCTGTGAAACATACACGCTTCTGGGGCTGCAACTAACCAGGGCTGTAGTCGAGTCCACCTTTGTCGAGTCCAAGACAAGTCCAAGACCAGGACTAGTCGAGACTGAGTCAAGACCGAGTCCAAAGAGGTTCAAGTCCAAGTCAAGACCGAGTCCAAATGAGCAGACAGTCAATACAGGGAGAAAAAAAAGAAATCAGAGTCAAGACCACATACTTACCTGTTGATAATTCATGTGGTGTAAGAGACAGTTTATATTCTTTTTTAAGATGATAAGTTATTATTTGTATAATCGAAAAGCAAGTGCAGACTAACACACTATAGGATCAAATTAGTCCATCTTATTTACTTTAAGTTTAAAATAAAAATGTTCCCATAGTACAAAGTGCTTGCTGTCATTCTGTTTGTGGCCAAAATGAAAATAACAAGTTTAAAAGTTGATAACTAATCAATTAATCGATTCATTTTTGCAGCTCTAAATGTTTCTACAAACATGTCCGCCAAAAAATATTCATGATGAATGGAGAAATAATACACATAAAGTGAGTGGGCACTGAACTGTAAATTAAACATTATGGATTGAGCTTAATTTGCATAAAACAGCCAAACAAAAGAGTGTTTCTAATCTATATATTTTTCACTAAATCCCCGGCCACCCTAAAGCTAATTGGTACCGCACCGTACTCACTCTAATGAGCCAATCAATCAAGATTAAAGTCAGGAGTTTTACTTTTACACAACAGTTTGTTTGAAATAAAAAGGTCAAAGTTACATAAAAGACATACTAACTTTTCTTTAATTATTTTTTTAATTACCAAAAAGAGGTTTTTATCTACACTGTTGTAAATATCCCTCATTAAACATAAAAAAATCCAAGAAATATGCAAAATGTCCTGTAAAATTAAAGCCACAAACTGTATTTAAAGTGGCTACATGTAACTTTCAGTTTGTGTTGGTTCTAGCAGCCGCTTTGGACCAAAGCAGTAGTGTTTTTACCACACCTGCTGTCGTAAAAGGTCTTTTATTTACGGTGCTGTACTGCCAACTGTAGATTTCTGAGTTAGGGTTACCGGGAGGTCATATAGCTGCGTGAGCTAAACCAGTTATCACTGTCACTGTGCCACGAGCCAAAGCATTAAAGTGCTCACGTTGTGCTTTTTGGATTTTTCCCTTAACTTTATTGTGTTATATATATCACTTTGTAACACACGTTATAATGCTCGCCTAGCTGCAAGCGTGGCACGCCCTCATACTCTGCTTCTGATTGGCTAGTAGTCCTTACCTAGGTACTGTCAGGGCACGCCCTCATACTCTGTTTCTGATTGGCTAGTAGTCCTTACCTAGGTACTGTCAGGGCACGCCCTCATACTCTGCTTCTGACTGGCTAGTAGTCCTTACCTAGGTACTGTCAGGGCACGCCCTCATACTCTGCTTTCTCACTAGCTAGTAGTCCTTACCTAGAGGTACTGTCAGGGCACGCCCTCATACTCTGCTTCTGACTGGCTAGTAGTCCTTACCTAGGTACTGTCAGGGCACGCCCTCATACTCTGCTTCTGACTAGCTAGTAGTCCTTACCTACTGTAGGTACTGTCAGGACACGCCCTCATACTCTGCTTCTGATTGGCTAGTAGTCCTTACCTAGGTACTGTCAGGACACGCCCTCATACTCTGCTTCTGACTAGCTAGTAGTCCTTACCTACTGTAGGTACTGTCAGGGCACGCCCTCATACTCTGCTTCTGATTGACTAGTAGTCCTTACCTAGCTACTGTCAGGACACGCCCTCATACTCTGCTTCTGACTGGCTAGTAGTCCTTACCTAGCTACTGTCAGGACACGCCCTCATACTCTGCTTCTGATTGGCTAGTAGTCCTTACCTAGGTACTGTCAGGGCACGCCCTCATACTCTGCTTCTGACTGGCTAGTAGTCCTTACCTAGCTACTGTCAGGGCACGCCCTCATACTCTGCTTCTGACTGGCTAGTAGTCCTTACCTAGGTACTGAGCATGTGCGACTCCCAACAAAGATGGAACAGAAGTGAGATGTCTCACTCTGTAGCTAAAACAGAGAGCTCAACACACAGGGTGAAAAGAGGAGCTGTAGCAATGTGCAGTACAACAAAAATATGGTGTTCATAAAAATTAAGCCATGTAAACCTATTCTGATATAACCTCTAAATACAGTTATGAACCTGAAAATGAGCATAATATTAGCACTTTAAGATTAATAATAATAAGTTGTAGCAACCAACGTAATAATAACTTAGATTAATGTATTTCATGGAACCCACAGATGCTTTACACAAGTAACGTTACAGGGGGACAAGGGCACAGAAAATAGTAAGCCAACACAAACACGGAGTAAAAGGAAAACGTCGGCGCTACATATAGCAACTTAAATTATTGAAACTACTGTTTATTTTTATTTTTATTAACAGTATTTTTTGAAACCCAGGCTGCTATAATATTACAACCTTTTACAGTTTGTTTTTACCGTGTTTTGTAGCTATATTGTGAGAGTTTATATTAAGTCATTAAAACAAAATGAAGCGACCCGGCTGGCATGCCAACAGCTTTTATTCTAACCTTCACAGTCCCCCCCCCATGAATTATTGATCAGTGCACCTCGGAGACACACTGCATGTGCTACAGGGCAGCTAGTCTTCTCTCTACATGTTCTGCAGCTTGTTCTGTCTGTCTGTGTTACAGGTAGGAGAGCAGTGGAGGGTACTTTACAGTAGATTAAATATTCATAAAATAAGCTTTCCTAACTCTAGCATCACGGCTCGAGGGATGGTAAAGTCAATAGGTTTGTTCGGTTCACAAAGTCTAAAGTTCAGACTGAAATATCTCCACAAATATTGGATAGATTGTCATGACATATCGACAGACATTCACGTCCCCAGAGGATGAATCCTAATGATTTTTGTGATCCGCTGACTCGGCCTTCAGCACTCTGGCATGTGGCAGAAATATTTCAAAGTTTAGTTATGGGAATTGGGGCTGGCCCCTCCTAGTCGATTGGTTGACTAATCTGTTGTTTTGGTCTTAGTCGACTAAGATTTCTTTAGTCGATTAGTCATTTTTTATGCTTTTTTTTTATGCTGAATGACTTATTTCCAAGAAACGTCTGAGCACATCTCTGGTAAACACAAGATTTAAAGTGGTGCTTTTGCTCGATTCTTTGTGGAGAAACTCAGTTTTACAGATCTGTCGATTAGTTGACTGAGAATTTCTCGAATCAAAGACAGCCCTGATGGAAATAGTGGCAATCCATTTTCTGCCAACAGATGCAGGTCTGTGTGGTGCTAGCTTTTCAGGAGAAAAGGCAGAAAGGATTGATTGGTCGCACTGTTTTTTTCTGTGAAAGTGAGTCCCGAGGCTCTTGAAGGTGCGCTGGATGCCTTATTTTCATGAAATGTTTATGGTGCACGTGGCTACATACAATTTATCCTCATTAGTATAAAAAAGAAATTGTTTGATTCTGGTTTAAATGTTTTTTTTTCTGTCTGTGTCTTTCCAGGGAGTTTTCCCAGCCAGCTATGTTCACTTGAAGAAAGCCATCGTCGCCAACAGAGGGTAAGTTCACAACAACAACAAAGTTTCTACACAAGTAGAAAGTAGAGAGTTCCTCCAAAGTATTTTCTGTGTTTCCAACATTATAGATCCATGATTTTCAACTGCAGAGTTAACGTCAGAGTAAAGACAACTCACTTCTTGTTTACACCGGCACTCACATGCCCAATGTGTGTGAGCGGTCATGTGATATGTGTTGTCAGACGTGTAAATATGGATTGGCAGATTAGTTCTGCTACTGGAGCTAAAAGCTTTGAGTGGACGGAGATCATTTTTGTCTCAAAACGCTGCTTAAAAATGAAAACGTACAGTACTAGTAGTGTAGATGTAGACTAAAGTTGTCATATCGCTGGGAGGAAGAATAAGTTCATGTGACTGTCTTCCACACAGTTATTATTTGATTTCCGAGATGAATGAGACCCTTCAGCTTGATCCTTTTATCTGGTTATCACTCAGTTCCTTCCTCTGTTTGTTTTTTTCTTGCCTTGCCTTAGAGACCAACTGAATCCAAATCAATTTCACTTCACAGGCTGCTGCAGCTTCCACACAAAACTTCTATTTGGTCATGTTTTTCTCCTGCTGTGAAAAAGATTTCAAAGTGCTCCGTATATTAAAACCAGTCGGCTGCACCTTGTGAAAGTCATGCACAGGATAGTAGGGCTGCTCAATTAAAAATCATAATCACGATTAGTTACCACGATTACTCATTGACTTTTAGAAAGATGTTGCAATTATTGAACCTAAAAAACTGGTGAAAAAGTCCAACAAATAAACAGTGAAAACAACTTAATCTGTCAAATTTCCCTTAATACTTTTCCCATTTGGACACTTTTTTTTCCATTCAGAACACAAGACAAAATAAGAGTTACTTGCAAAACTTGTAATGTGTTTTTGTGATCATTAGGAGCAGAAGTCGTAATCGCGATTAAAGTTTGGATTAATTGCACAGCCCTACAGGATATGTGTAATGATTTAATACCATTAGGGTATGTGTATCTGTCTGCATCTTTGCCATGGCAACACTGATCTGATAGTGTAAGGAAATACAAACTGATTTGCTCTCCCCTCTCGGGATGACGCCACAGTCGAGTGTACTACTTGCTTTCCCATAGTGCCGGGAGGCCTTTTTCTTCTTCTCGTAGCGAAAGCCATTTAAGAGCTAATTTGATGAAATCTCGTTTTTCAGTTGGGATCAGTTGTTTTGAGAGCCACTCTCTCTAAATAAGGTATGAAGCTCCTTGTTTCTGATTCCCTTTCAAGTTCAAGAGTACATATTTTAATACATTTGCATAATGATTGGAAAAAGTTTTTTTTATTTTTTTTTAAACTCCAGATTAATCAGAGTTACAAAGCGTGTCAGATTTGCATAAGAGTTTTTGGAGAGTAAATTAATTGGAATTAGTGAATCCTGTATTTTTTTTAAGTAGAGCTCCGGGGCAAAGAACCAGCGAAGAGTTTTTGAGTGGAGAGTCAGAGTGGGTTTTACTGAATCTAGGCGGCTGGTGCATGATGCCACATATCGTTATGGACAAATGACCAAGTGGGTCTAAAAGAAGTATCTGGTGCGTGTCTGTGTGTTTGTGTATATGTGTGTGTGAACATGAGCATACTTCACTGCTCTTCTTTCAGCTTTTGTTCCAAGCTCTTACTATAAAAACAAGGCTACACAGCACAGCATTCGTCATGCACACTAAAGCTCAGTTCAGACCAAAGATTCGCGACGAGACGAAACCGTTTTCGAACGTCGCAGAGAAAACGTTTCAGGGGTCTGAACCGGTCCGTCTCAGCTCGACTCAAACCGGGTGATGGTGTCGCTGCGACTCAGCTGGTGGAGTCTCCAGAGGCTGGTTTTAGAACGTAAGAGACGTCTCCTGTTTCTACAGCCAATAGAGATGTCAGCTGGTGGAGTCTCCAGAGGCTGGTTTTAGAATGTAAGAGACGTCTCCTGTTTCAACAGCCGATAGAGAAGTCAGCCGGTCCATCTAGGTACATACGACCAAGTCTCTTACGTTCTATAACCAGCCTCTGGAGACTCCACCTGGTCGAGTCTCCAGAGGCTGGTTATAGAACGTAAGAGACGTCTCCTGTTTCAACAGCCAATAGAGAAGTCAGCTGGAAGAGGAGTGTGTCTGCTCCTTTATTGTGGACTCAAAGGAGCAGTCGGTATATGATAACTGTCTCTGACATGTGTATTCTTAACAAGTTCAAGAACGATGCTTGTGCATTTCCTGTATTTCACCTTTATGAGTCAAAACAAATTGGCTGGTAAAAAGCCTGTGTGGCTAGTGGATTTTAATTTAGAGGCTTTAGGGCTCCTGCACACTGGCTGCGTGGGGTGAGCTTGTCAGGTGCGTGGCATGTCCGTTTTCATTTCGGCTCCCATGTTAAGAGGATAGAGCTTGCACACTGCCTGCGTGACACACACCTCTCACGAGAACGCGTGCCTGCTAGAAATAGAACCGGCGGCTATTTTTCATGCGACACGCAAGCGTGTTGGAAGCGTTTCCAGGCAAAATAGAATAGGAAAAGATGTTTATATGTCATTTTGACACGAATGCATTTTGATGTTTGAAAGTCTCTAGGTTTTGACATAAATGTAATTATCAGACACATTTCTGGTGTGCATAGCCATAGAAAAGGTCACGCAGCCACCACGCAGCTGACATGCAACAGAAACGCCACGCTCACGCCACGCAGGCAGAGTGCAGGAGCCCTTAGTCTGATTTCAAAAATACAAATATACAAATAAGACATAATATCAACACAAGTACACATGGAGTGGGATGTAAAGTGCAAAAAGTAGTGAAGAGTAGTGTGCAAGATGCATATTGGAATGATAAGCATATAATGTGTAGGCTAAGTGGGTGAGTGGCCAAAGTGGGGATGACCTCACAGTGAAAGATCAATATATATACTCTATAAGAGGACATTCTTCTGCATTTTAACCTGAAAATCCTGGGCGACAAGCGACCATGTAGGTCAAAGTCATCATGGACATACCAAAGAGGTTATAATAATAAGAGGCGACACTCCATGTGAGTGACCTCTTATTATTATAACCTCTGAGGACATACTATGGACTAACTATAGGAACTATACCATTTTATACCAAGTGAAATGCTCATTAAAAGTCAATAAATGTATCTGTTTGTGTTATTCAGTGTGTCAGATCCCCTGACAAAGCTACCGCTACCCAGAGCATACGTTTTAGATTGTTTGGCACACACTCTCGCAGGCTGGACTCCAGACTTTTGGATCTCTTTGTGGCACAAATGGAGATCATTTTACAGCAAACAGAGGTAAAGCCGTTGTTGACACTGGGTGCTGGAAGAAGTGGAACACAAACCGAGAAGTTGCTGCCAACACAAAACAAAGTGTGAAAAGGAACTAACATGGTTCACTGACAGTTCACTGAGTGATTTTCCTAAAAAAGATTCTTCCTCGCCATCACAGTAGGACACTGTGTTCAGTCTCTACTATCGCTACTGTGTATATTGATTATTGACATGATTATTTGAGTTAATTATAGTTCCACATGAGTATTTGTTCAACAGAAAACAAGTGCAGTGTCCCTCAGGGCCAAATGTACGTACATTTGTGAACGTAGCGTTGTCAGCGCCACGGCCAACACGCAGTGATACTTCAGCTCACGTCGTGTTTACCAAACCTGCAGTTCATCGGGTAATCAGCTCCTTCCTCCGCCCACTATACCGGAAATTGCGCTCTTTTAAACGCGGAATTGAATGGGCCTTAGTGGTGGGGAAATGTATGTATTGACTAGTGCGCTGTAGCGGAGCGTTAAGTACTGGTGCTATGATAGGGCTGAGTGCAGACTGAGATATTCCCACTGCTGACGCTATGACTGTTTGAAATGATCCTGATGCCAATATTTGTAATGTAGCGAGGAGTTTAACAGCTGCTGGAATGGAATGTGAACGCTAAGTCGGAGATTCAATGTCATCTTTGATTTCTTCCAGTAACTGTGATATTGCACGGCTGCTTAATCTGTAACGCTTCATGATTTCCTGTTCACTCAACTGAAAAAGTGTGATCCTTGTGGCAAAAATCCTTTCAGCTCGTCTCCTTGGCCTATGTCTTCGTCTTGCTCGGATTACTGCCGCCATTTCACCAGGAGACATATGCGAGGAAACCTGCTTCCTGGTTTACAACTGCTTTTAAGAGGCGGAGAATTTTCACCGCAAAATAGAGGCGCGTTTTCACAGGCGGATTTTGTACATACCGCAGAACACATAATTAGGCGGACTTTACGCTTCCCCTCCCATGTCTTTATGGGAAACTCCCACTGTCCCCTTGACCCTCCCATTAATCCATATGCATGACACAGAAAAGCACAATTTGCCATTTTCAGTCTCTGCGACAGGCAGTCTGCGCTTTGACCTCACTGCGGCCTGTTTGTACATACCTCGCCATGCTTTTTTTATTTGCACGTTGCGAAACAAATATGCCTGAAGTGTGGGAGCAAAAGCGTCAGTACATCTGGCCCTCGGTGTCTTTTAAATAACCACACCAACTCTCATGTCCTCAACTCTCATGTCCTGCCTTCATAGCTCTCTCCAACTCTTTTAAATTCCTTTTTAATTGCCAGCTGACACTGCACGCAACACAAAAAGTTTAAGTTAAAAAGTAAGTGACACAAGTGTACATTATTGAAAATGTATGATTTTTTTTTATTTATAATCAACAATATAAACAGAAGGAAAGCTTTGCCAGCTGTCTGCTTCTCTGCAGGATGAGTACACTCTCAGAGCTGACATTTATAAATATCTCAAAGCAGCACTTCAGGAATTACACACGAGATACAAATAAACCTGTAAAACACACACACATACACACACACACACACACACACACACGCTGCATTCATGCAGGCAGTATTAAACACTCTGAAACATACTACTGTACTGCACAAACACATGGAAAGGCAATTTCAAAAACACACATGGAGTTAACAGAAAATGAAATCTGAATTCTGTCTATACTCAGAGATGCACACACCTAAACAAACGTCTTCCTGTAAGTCCCGTGTTAGAAAGAGAGAAGATTAGGAGCCCCGTCACCTGGGATCAGTGTTACATCAGACCCTTTGGGCACGATTATCATCAGGGTTCTCCCTGCGTTTAGACTGTAAGGTTCAGGTGCAGCACCCGAGCTGATTTGTGCAGCATCCTAACCCGAATGAATGTAACTAAAATAATTTTCTCAGCTCTTATGACTGTAGTTGGACATCTTTTAAGTTTTGTCCACGATCTGCTCTAGCTTTTCCAACATTTTAGACACAGATATGGTGATTATAACGGACCACAATTAGGTCAAAAAAAGAGACGCAAAATTAGCAGAGAGGGACACAAACAGAGTAAAGAGACGTTAATCTTGATTGCTATATGTATATGAGTACTGCCGATAGCAAAAAAAACGAGCCGAATCGGTGCTAGCAACACGGAGCTGCTGCAGCTAATGCCGAGAGCTCCCACTCAGCTAAAACGGCAGTTATGGGGGCATAAGATAAAGAGTGTCTTTGTGCCTCAGACACAAAATGCAATTAAAATGTCTGTGCAACATGAACAGGGACCTTACATGACAACAAGATGCATTTAGCAACTTAGCCATTGTTTAAATTCACCTACCCTCTTAGCTGCTAGCTGCCGTCTGGGATGAGTGAGTGTGTTCAGCCAGGCTCCGGTAATAATCATCACGCAGCAGTTCCATGTGTATTTGTAGCATATATATCCATTTTGTGTGCTGTCGTTGGTGAATATGAGTCTCTGCAGTGGCGAATTGTGTGGTAGTTTCCTTAGCCAGGCTAGCAGCCCTGACCGGCATCCTTCTACTTCTTATAGCCGCCCCCCTCGCCTGCTGAGGCCGACAACAATCCAACAAGCGCCCGCTGGTCTGGTGGAGGTCTTCCAGAAGACAGTTCAAGCCTTCGCGGTGAAAAATTGTATTTTATTTCACCCTCACAAATAGGTAATTGAGCACTGTAGTGGTTATGACCATATTAGTGACTATGAACGGTCTTCTGGAGGTGCAGGTGCATAGTGCTTCATTATACACTGACAAAGAGAACGATTTTTTATAAGACTTGTTGATATTTTGGCTTGCTAAAGTGAGCCTGTCCTTTATAGAGAAATGGCAGCATTGGTTGTCATTTCTTGTTGCTTATAAGGACCCATGTTTATTGTAAATTGCAGATGAAGCCCAGTGGTTCTACTGTAAAAACACTACAAAAACATTCTTTTAGAAGCACAGCGCATAAAAGTGTGTGTATACATTTGTGTACTTAACACAGTGGCGTGTTAGTGCGACAGTCAGCTCCCATTAAGGACGCAGTGGTCAAACGGCCGCTGTCCTGCGTTTAACCCTGAGGTTAATGTCAGCATATGGGGTTTGATGCTACTCATTTCTGACACTGGGTGTGTGGGTCTGTCTGTGTCTATGTGTGTGTGTGTGTGTGTGTGTGTGTGTGTGTGTGTGTGTGTGTGTGTGTGTGTGTGTGTGTGTGTGTGTGTGTGTGTGTGTGCCTGCGCTGCTTACTGCTGTGGGACTTTTTTTTTTTTGGTACAGACTTTGAACACTTTCTTATTATTTATATTATAATATTCATTTCTTCAAAACTGGTCATATTTTCCTTCAGGCTTGACAATACAGTTTTATTGTACACTGTCTTCTTTTTTTCATTTACATTCATTCCATCCTGCCTTTTTTGACCGATAAGACCCAATCCATCCCCATCCCATCCCATCCATCGTTTTTCTCGCTGTGAATTGTTTTTTCTTTTTCCCTTCTTTTTTTACCTCCTAAACTGCTGGTTTCACACAAGAGATGCACCTTGAAAGTGCTCATATTATGCTTTTGGGCTTTTCCCCTTTCCTTTATTGTGTTATATATATATTTTTTTTTTTGCATGTTATAGGTTTTTTTTAGTAAAAAAAGCCCAAAATCCACCCCAAAGGGACTTACCATCTCCAACAGAAAACACTGTTCACAAACTGCTCCAAACAGCTCTATTGTAGTCCAGGGTGGCAGAACCCCATACTCTGCTTCTGACTGGCTAGTAGTCCTTACCTAGGTACTGTCAGGGCACGCCCTCATACTCTGCTTCTGACTGGCTAGTAGTCCTTACCCTTGACAGAGAGAGGGTGAGCCTGGGAGCACTTTCTGTTGACGGCCACACTAATGCTAATTGTATTTTACGCGTGGAGTAATAAATCATTGCAGTACAAACTCGAGCGCGTCCCAGCGTGTTTGTGCATCTCTCAGTGTTTAGTCCCTCGCAGCAGCACTTTGTTGGACTGCTTACAGCCGCGACAACCGTCAAGTAGTGAGTCTTTGGGTTCATGTGAGGAAATGTGAATGAAAGAGGCAGCTTTATAAGTACTGACTTCTTTTTGAGGTTGCTCTTGATGAAGCTCGGGGCAGGACAGAAGCCAGCCGGCTCTGAACACATCACAGTCCGATTCAGCGTCTCCATCTTTGATGCTGTCTTTTTATCTAACGACAGCAAAACATATCAAGGGTTTTAGAGAGAGCGTGTTGTCGCGCCGAGACGTTTTTAATGAGCGAAGAAGTCACGCCACCAGACACCGACTGATCCCAGATTCAGATCCAGTTGTGTTTGTAAAATCAGATCATCTCAATTACTTAAAAGTCACGTTCAAATGAAAGATTGATGCGCGGATCATCTCATCTCAAGTTTTGGGAACTGGTCGGCAGAGAAAGAGAGAAGTTCACCAAAGAGCATTCAAACTATAAAAGCTGAACAAACGGAGTCAAAAAACGGCAAACAAATAGCTCCAATAAACTTTGTTTCGAAATAATAAACCGCTACCTTTTTGGTACTAAGTGGTCTTTGGAATCAGTATTTCAAGAAACGTTTCAAAGAGGTCATTCATGGAAAGCTCTGTACACAAAATATGAAAAGGCCATCAAATCACACAGCTGGATTTATGATGTCAGTTAAAGAAAGAGAGAGAGAGAGAGAGAGAGATAGAATAATAAAGTTCACTGCACTTCTGTTGGGTTTAGTTATTAGGTGACGCAAGCACAGACAAAAAGAAGTCCCCAAATATCACAGAGAGAGAGTTCAAGAATACAATATTTGCATAGGGACATGCATAACTAGAAACATATAAATATTAAGATAAAGAAAAACTGTCTTTAGACTGACGAAGGACAGAAATCCGTTTTGGGCAGAGAGAGAAGAGGCTCGGAGGTCTGGCGAGATGAAGGAGGGAGAAGACTTAAAGCTGGAGAGATAAGTCGATTGCACAGAGGGGAAAGCAAGTGTGTAGATGAGGGGAAGAAAAGATCGCGGAAGTGAGACAAGAAGGAGAAAGTGGAAAGAGATGGCGTTGAGGAATAAAGACCGAAAGGAGTAGATGGAAGGAGAGGAGAAAAAGGAAAGGGAACATTTGCAAAATAAGAGAATAGTATAGGAGAAAAGGAAAAGCAGACTAGAGACAGAGGCTACATCTACACTACTACGTTCTGGTTTTTAAGTGGCGTTTTGAGACAAAAACGACCGTCTCCACAAGAGTATTATCTCCAGTAGCAGAACTAATCTCTGTTTATACTTACACAAAATTGCCACAAAATGGGCCTGAAATTAACCCCTGAAGCTATCAACCTGCCTGCTGCGTTTGCATTAGTCATTAGTTTTTTGGCCGCTGTTGTTCTTTCACATTTCAACCAAGTCCACCATTTCCCTGGATTTAAACTCATGAATGTGGCGGCACGTTACTGGGGCGAAGTGGCCGGCTAAATCCAAAAAGGAAAAGGAAAAAAGAAAAAAAAAGACGCTACCAAGTGGTCAGTTGGCCACAACGTCAAGTTGCGTGAGTGTCTGATTTACGACAGCACTACAAAACGAATGGACTGCAGTGACTGTCAGAGAAAGTGGAGTTAAATCACTTGGTAATCAGGACTAAAACTTCAAATTAGAAGCAATGAAGGACCACAAAAAGTCAATTCTAAAGAATTGGCTGGTAAAAAGCCTGTGTGGCTAGTGGATTTTAAAATCCACCTGGCAAAGTGGCTGGTGGCCAAAGAAGTTAAAGTGCCCATATTATGAAAAAAAAATCACTTTTTTTCTGGGATTTGGGGTGTTATTTTGTGTCTCTGGTGTTTCCACACAGAGACACAAGCTTGAGCTGGTCAAAATCTGTCACTAGCCGAGACGAGGGGCCTAGGGGGCTAACTGGTAGCATGCTAACTCGTTCTCAATGGCAAAAGGCTGCTACAACACACACAAATTCACCCTAATGTACAAAATAAATTGTATAGAACTACTTCCATGTCCCTGTTCTGCAGGTATTCCACGCAAAGTTAGAAGAGCGCCCTGGTTTAGAAGAAGTCTCCCAGCTAATCCTGCCTTGTACTGACCAAAGTTGAAGAAACAGCTAGCTAGCTCATGTAGTCCTTACCTAGCTACTGAGCATGTGCGATTGACTACAAAGATCTTACAGAAGTTGAGAGGCCTCACTCTGTAGTTAAACAGAGACCTGAACACACAGGGTGAAAAGAGGAGCTGCAGCAATGTGCAGTACAACAAAAATATGGTGCTTTTTGAAAATGAAACCATGTAAACCTATTCTGGTACAATCTCAAATTATAATTATGAACCTGAAAATGGGCATAATATGAGCACTTTAACTTCAGGCTCTGCACATAACCATTCACGTATACTATACCACGTGTGTGGCGGTGTAAACAAGGAAGCAGCATGCTTGTTTCCAAAGGTCTCCGTTTGTGTCTGTCAAGATTACAAAGCAACCTCGAAAATTTAAAAGCAAAACGGGGTCAGCGGGAGCTTTCAAAGGCCACCCTTTTAGTGGCTCGGAATCGCTGGAGTAGTGTGAACAAGGCGTAAACTTAGAAAAAGATATACGTTTTTCAACCAAAATGTGGCTGTGTAGTTCTGTGATTCCCAACCAGGGGTGGTGTAGATGTAGGCTACATTTACATTACTACGTTTTGGATTAAAAAGGAATATCTTCTGCTATGTTTCCCCCCTCTCATTCCCCCTGCTCTGGTGTCTCCCCCTCTCATTCCCCCTGCTCTGGTGTCTCCCCCTCTCATTCCCCCTGCTCTGGCATCTCCCCCTCTCATTCCCCCTGCTCTGGTGTCTCCCCCTCTCATTCCCCCTGGCATTTCCCCCCTCTCATTCCCCCTGCTCTGGTGTTTCCGAATCTCATTCCCCCCTGCTTTGGCGTCTCCCCCTCTCATTCCCCCTGCTCTGGTGTTTCCGAATCTCATTCCCCCCTGCTTTGGCGTCTCCCCCTCTCATTCCCCCCTGCTCTGGTGTTTCCGAATCTCATTCCCCCTGCTTTGGCGTCTCCCCCTCTCATTCCCCCTGCTCCGGTGTTTCCGAGCCCCTAAACCAGACAAATTTTAAAAACTCTTCTGACCCGTTTTGGTTTGGAATCTGTGGGGTTGTGTTGCAGTCTCAACGGCCACACCGACACCGACGCCAGCATTTCTCCTCCTGATTGGGTCTTATCGGTCACGACGTCTCGTTCTCTGAGACTAAAGCTACTAACGTTACCATGGCAACTACCAGCAGCGGGCGGAGTCTCCACGCTGCCTCCTGTTCATGCCCAGTATACCAGGATGTTGAAGAGATGTGAGGTTTGGGCGCTGTTAGTTTGAACAGACATTAGTTCTTCCACTGGAGCTAAAATCACTTGTGTGCACAGAGATCACTTTTGGCTCAAAACTCTGCTTGAAAATCAAGACGTAGCGATGTTAATGCAAAGCCGTAGCCTGAGAGGAATGATGGAAATGTGCCAGAACAAAGACAACTTGATGAGGAACAATGTGAAGCAGGGAAGCCGAAAGGAAGGCGGGAAAGAGGAGGGCAAGATCAGATTAAGTGAGAAGTAGAACAGAGGAGAAGAGGAGGTGCAGCGACTGAGATACAAGTGTAACTAATGTGGGTGAAATCACCAGGCGACCGGCAGCTACGGCTCCCAGGGCGGATCAGCTCATCTAGCACACAGCTTTTATTAATTAATCAGTTTGGAGAGGGAGAGAGAGAGAGAGAGAGAGAGAGAGAGAGAGAGGGCAGAGAAGTGATACAGGAGGAGAGGGAGGATAGAGAAACCGAGAGCGAGGGACTCTAATATTCCTGACTCCAGGGCTGAGACGGTGACTCAGCTTTCAATTTAGGCGAACAGCGATGTTGGAAATGATGTATGAGGGAGGGAGGAGAGGGAGGAGAGGGAGGAGAGAGAGAGCGCACAGTGATTTCTCAAGTTAGTGAGGTGAGCCGAGGTCTTCGGGTGGCGCAGCCGTAACTCACCGTGGAACAGGTCTGCAAGTGGTTTTAAAAGGTGCTGCTGTGTTTGTACGAACATTCAACACGTTTCCGTCTAGATATTGAACACAACATCCTGAAATCAAAGCAACATTGTGTATGTTTTCTGTAAAGGTCACGAGTCAAGTGATGGAGTGAGCGCATATTAATGAGGCAGCGAAGTCTGAATATGGTGCAAGAAACATTCAGGTCCTTCACTTAGAAGTATCAATAACATAGTGTAAATCTACTCTGCTACAAGGACTGTCCAAAGGCAGAATGAGTAGGATTTTTTCGTTGCAGTTTGTTCACACAATATGAAAAGTTAGCCCCCTCCTCCCGCCGCAACGCAACGCAAAGCAAAGCCCGACGCAAGTGTCTTTGCTAGTTTAAAACCGACACAGTTGTCAGTTTCCCGTCCAGCACCCACGTCGTTTAAATAGCAAATGCACTTGCGTCCATCTGGTCTTACAGGGAGGTGTGTTCAGGTGCATTCTGGGCGTATTGCTATCTTGAGGCAGCGGGAAGTGATCGCACCATTGACCAACAAAAATCTGGTCTAAAGTCAATAACGCAGCATTTCATTGTTATTTTAACAGCAAATTAGTAAAATGCTCCTAGGCTTATGCACAGAGCACACACACTATGCTTGTTTTGAATGGTGTTAGACTAATGTTTTCACATATAACAGACCCCTCCCTGTTGAACTGTATATATATATATATATATATATATATATATATATATATATATATATATATGTGTGTGTGTGTGTGTGTGTGTACAGTATTTTTTGTTTTTTTTACAGAAACTACAAGTCACATTCGAATGACATGAATTAATAAATTTTCTGCCAAAACAGTTACTGCATGATTAAGTATCTTCAAGAAAACAAAGTGACTGGAATAGTATGAATGGTAGTAGAAACATGGCGACACATGACGTCCAATTTAGCAGACAATCAATACTTGTAATCATTTTAATTTTTTTTAATAATTTCACAACTGTATTATTCCTTAGGTGTTAACTTGATGTTAAAACATGTTTTTGTTTTTTTACTTCTCCTACTATAGAAGGATTGGCAGGATTAACCTGAGCTGCTCAGCATGTGTGTGTCTGTCGGTCATCTGGGATTTGTTGAATTTGTGTGGCACTTACAGCCCCTGGCCAGTGGGTGGCAGTCAGTCAGACTCTCAGTACAGTGGGGAGCGGAGCGTCGTCATGGGGCCCTCTGCTACCAAGTCATTTTAAAATTAAAACCGTTAGAAAAAAACTGTAAAATATACGATGAATGCATGATGAATAATATGTCAAATAAAACACAATAAAAAGCCACATGTTTTGACAAGTTTGAAGAAAACAGTTTGCCAGTCAAGGAAAAATGTTTCAGCACCATGGACAGCGACAGCTGATGGACAGCGATGGTGCTGAACAGGCCAAGTGCGCTCAATCAGTGCCACACTATATAATTGACATATCACTATTACATATATTGAACACAAAATCCATAGGTAGGCTACAGGTGCTGGGATGAAGACTTTGAGTAATACAACAGATTTATAACATTCTGAGTGACTTATTCATAAATAAAATATAAATTCTTAAAGACATACCATGGTCCCTTATTAAATCTTCATCCTCCTCTCCTTCATGGCGGCAAATCTGCCAACCACTTTGTCCTTTTCAATATGTATGTCCCGCTCGGCACACAGCAAGGTGAGATTTGACAGTCTGGCCTCATCCATGCACAAACACGAAAGTATGTCTTAATGAGCCGCAGACGGCTGAAACTTCGTTCGGCGCCGGCGCTGCTGATGGGAAGGGTTTTATAAATCCTGTGGAGAATGGTCCGGTGTGTTGGCATGTTCTCTGTGGCCACGAAAAGCCAGCCCCTGTCTGGCTAAAAGGAGCGGGGTGTCCACCAACCTGTGTAGGATCCTTCTGTTCTTCTCCACCTGCCAAAATATTGTTCGATAATCTTTTGAAAGTAGTTTTTGACTTAATTTAAACAATATTGAAGATAGGTTCAATAGGTAAGGTAGTCACTGTTAGCCATCCATAGATACATTTATACTGTGCCTTCCACATGTATGTTTAACATTATAACATGATGTATAAATATTAAAGGAATGTCCCTCCTTTTTCATCCATCCGGCCCAGTTTAATGCAACTAAATGTTATACAATATACACTGTCATAAAAGTCCTTAGGAATGCGGGCTAATATACTCTGTTATGTTAATGATTTTTCATAGGTGTGAATTTTGGATTAACAGAAATGTCCATTTAAAGGTACAGAGGATATACTGTAAATCTACAGAATTTCCCGTTTTTGGTTTACCGGAAGTGTCCGTAAACAGCAGAAATATGGTTCTGGTAATTGTCTGCCAGGACATTATCTGTTTTCCCACGGATGTGTTTCTTACAGTGTATGTAGTACAATGCATAGGCTATTGGGGTTGTGCATTGTGTCATTTGTGCAATACGTAGGCTATTGCGGTCAGGCAATATGTTAGTTGTGCAATATCTCATTGTGCAAGGGCACTTATTGTGGAGAATGCAGCCATCTCTCTTTTAGCTAAGGAGTCCTTGGCCTAAAAAAACGTTGAAGACCCCTACTGAAAGGAATAATTCAACCAAAAAAAATTAAAATGTGTGTTTCTGTTATATTCCTGTCCAGGCCGCATGAGACGGTGGTGCCTCTGGAAGACCCCATAGTTACCGAGGTGACGTCAACCCTGCAGGAATGGGCCTTACTGTGGAAGCAGCTCTATGTGGTAAGAAAGAAGCCCACCATATTCTCTCTTTCAGTGTCTCCTGTCTCTGCAGCTTGTTTTCAAGGGGCTGCGCTGTGCTGCATCATGCTTTAAGGCGACGGAGCCGAGTGCAGCAGAGGGAGTAAACCAGAGGCGCTCGAGTGGAATTATGTTATGCTATAATCTCAAAAAGCATAACCCTTCCTAATGCCAAATCCAGGTCATTAATTATGCTTATTAATGCTTTGGTTAGCAAATCTGTCTTGTCTGCACAACTCTGGTGTTGTTACAAACTTTATCATAAAGAATGGAGTTTCTATTGGAGCATGGTGAACATTATTGTTTGTAAATAATCTAATCAGCTCAAAGGGGGACACAAGTGATGCGAATGTTAAGTAGTTTGTTGTTCACTTGGGAAAGTACAAATAGAAACTGCCCTCAGTGGAATTGATGGGGACGCTAATTAGAAAACAGCCGGTCGATGTGTGTTTAAGATGTTATAATGTTTGCAGGGATGGCAGCTCTGAATGTCCACATTATGTCACTGACTTTAAAAAAAAAAGAATTAAACAAAGAGACAGCAGCTTTGAAACATTTTTCATTTTTGAAAGTTTTCTCACATTTGCTTGAAGCATTTTATTCATTCTGAGATACGGCATTACGTCCTTCCTCGACACGTGGAACGATACCAATACTTTTGTCAAGGTTTTCACTTTGTTTTCACAGTCCAGTCCTTGTGGGGTCCCGCCAGCTTTGTGGGGCCAAAATGCTGGCATTTCCAAACAGGGTGGTAAAGAGCTGAAGATGTGACCGCAGGTTGTCTTTCTCTGAGTCTAGGTTTTGTTTTGCAACAGTCTGATCTCCGGATACACGACTGTCCACCGCAGCGTGACGGGGGGTTGTGTTTCTCCAAAAGTTGAGTTCGACTTAACTTTACACCCCCCCGCCGACAGCCTAAACGCACCACCCCCATTCAACGACCTGCATTGTTGCCGTCTGAACTGGGTTAGCCCTATGTTCCCACAGCCCAATGGTCCCACAGCCCAATGTTCCCACAGCCCAATGGTCCCACAGTCCAATGGTCCCACAGCCCAATGGTCCCACAGTCCAATGGTCCCACAGCCCAATGGTCCCACAGTCCAATGGTCCCACAGTCCAATGTTCCCACAGCCCTATGTTCCCACAGCCCTATGGTCCCACAGCCCAATGTTCCCACAGCCCAATGTTCCCACAGCCCAATGGTCCCACAGTCCAATGGTCCCACAGCCCAATGTTCCCACAGCCCTATGTTCCCACAGTCCAATGCTCCCACAGCTCTATGTTCCCACAGCCTTATGTTCCCACAGTCCAATGCTCCCACAGCCCAATGGTCCCACAGCCCTATGTTCCCACAGCCCTATGTTCCCACAGTCCAATGCTCCCACAGTCCAATGCTCCCACAGTCCAATGGTCCCACAGCCCTATGTTCCCACAGCCCTATGTTCCCACAGCCCTATGTTCCCACAGCCCTATGTTCCCACAGTCCAATGCTCCCACAGTCCAATGGTCCCACAGCCCTATGTTCCCACAGTCCAATGGTCCCACAGTCCAATGGTCCCACAGCCCAATGGTCCCACAGCCCTATGTTCACACAGTCCAATGTTCCCACAGTCCAATGGTCCCACATTTCTAAGATTTTTTTTAAAAATTCGGCCCTATGTTAGGGTTAGGGTTACATTCCATCTGTGGTCCATTGCTACTGGATAATAGGTTGGGTGTAATTGGCTACCAAATTGGGAGAAAGGGGGATACAATCTGATACAAATTCATGAAAAAGGAAATGTGGGAACATAGGGCCTAATTTTTGAAAAAAATAAATCTTAGAAATGTGGGAACATAGGCCCGCTCCCATCTGAACGTCTGAATGGCGCTTTTCTACTTCATAACCTTACTTCCTGCTTTGCTCCCGTCATAACTGCTGCGGCCACTAAAGAGCGCCGCCACTAAAAACATGAAGACGAGTTGCGATTGGCTTGAACAAATTACTTATGGAAGCATTTTTGCGGGGGAGGACGGCCTCAGTTGAAAGTGTAAATCTGTCAGCCGGCTCTGTGTTTTGAATTCTGAGTGAACAGACTTTTGTCTTTGCCGTCTGCTCCGAGTCGAAAGAGATGAAACGACAACTGTCTTTGTGAGCTTACGCGTGACAGATTTTCCGTTTCCATCCTGACAGACTTCACATCGGTGGTGTTTTGTTACTGAAAAGCAAACGTCCTCTTACAGTTACAGCAAAGCACCAGCATTCCTATCCTGTGTGGATTGGATGAGGAGATAGAAGGGGTAGATGGGAGGATGTACACATAGGGAACGTACTGAATGAACACAGTGTGCTTTTCGATAAGCACGCATGTAGATTGATAAGAAACAACAGCACAATAAACGAGAGAGAGCGATGAAGGATGCCGACATAAAAGAGTTAAAAACAGATGAAACAAATAGATAGATAGATACTTTATTGATCCCCAAGGGTAAATTCATCCACCTTCAAGTGTTCTCCTGGTTTGTTATACGGGACAACGTAAGTTAAACATACACAGGTTTACACATATAAGCAACGCATTACCCAATGTCCGAAAAGTAGGGCTGCTCCTTTAGGGAATAAAAATCCTAATCACAATTATTTTGGCAACACAATTACTCATTCACTTTCGGAAAGATGTCGCATTTATTGAAGTTATAAAAAAAAAAAAAAACAGTGAAACGGGCGCCCGGATAGCTCACTTGGTAGAGCAGGCGCCCATATATAGAGGTATACTCATAGACGCAGCGGGCCCGGGTTCGACTCCGACCTGCTGCCCTTTGCTGCGTGTAATTCCCCCCCCTCTTTCCCCCTTTCATGTCTCCAGCTGTCTTGCCAATAAAGGCCTAAAAATGCCCCAAAAATGAACAGTTAAACAAATCAACAGCGAAAACTGTGAGCTGTGAAATTTCATTTTTTTTAAATTTTCATTCAACACAAGACAAAATAAGTTGCCTTTCAAAACATACGTGCAAAATAATCATTATTCTCGATTATCTCCAAATTGTAATCGAGATTAAAATCCGATTCATTGCACAGCCCTAACCGTGTCATAACACTTTATATGTAAATATTTTTTTTTCTTGTTAACTTCTGCAAATGCCAGAGAATAGGACCTAAGGCAGAGAGGGACGTCTTATCATCTACGCAGCCGAAATACACTCGCAGGGACTGGAATGTCAAAACAAAGGCAGGCTGATTGTAGCATTTTACAGCTGGATCACACATGACGCAGTGACACATGGATGGTCTCCCCCCCGTGTACAGACACAGTGACGGGCTGAACTCTCAGCACATTTTTCGATTTTCGGCTGCACTGAAGCCTGCAGAGGTGACACATGATCATGCAGCAGAGCAGAAAGATAGAGAGAGTGACACACACACACACACACACACACACAGAGGAATACCCACACGAACAGAACATGTGTTCGTCGCTGTGCTACAGTATTTTTGTGGTGACATTTTCAGCATTGTGTCCTTTTGCACCCCTCTTTTTCTCTCTCTATGTCTCTCTCTCAATTCAAAAATCTAAGCTTTATTAGCGTGAAAGTCCGGAAAACAGTATTGCCAAAGCCTCAAGGATAGTACAATTCAATATTAAGATGAGAATATATACATATATACAATTCATTGAGTAAACGTGTGTGTGTGTGTGTGCGTGCGTGCGTGTGTGTGTGCGTGTGTGTGTGTGTGTGTGTGTGTGTGTGTAGGCGGGATAGATGTGTGAACATTAAAGAGGGTGGATGAGGGACTGGTGACAACTGAACAATGATGGAGGGACGGGAAAGACAAGCAAAGACATTTCTTTTGAGATGTGCAGACAAGTTTGTGTGGATCTATGTATGCGTGCGTGTGTGCGCGTGTGTATGTGTGTGTGTGTGTGTGTGGACAAGAAAAAGACAAAATGAGGGTGAATGACAGGTAAGACATCCAGTAGGAGGAGGTAGAGGGCGCTGACGTTGTCCCCCGTTCAGCTCCTTTAGCTCTACAATGCAGTGACATTTTCTGCAGCTGCACAGAAGAAATGAGCGAACACAGACAAAAAAAACACACACACACACACACACTATAGATTTCAGAGCTGAAATATGCACAGCATGTACTCATTATGGGGAGATGCAAAAAGCTCGAGCTAAAGTTCCTCATTCAGTTTGTGAAGTTTCAACGACCTGGAGTGTAAAGTTGTTTTCATACAAAATAAAATGTATGTTATTTTTTTCTGTTGTCGTCGTGATGGAATGGCAGCAGCGCCTCCAATGATTCACTTCACCATATCTTCACTTTACGTGTTGTAGTTTCCGTAGATGCCTCAGGCGCCCATCGGGGTTGTATTTTATGTTTCCGACAAGAGGAAGCGGCGTTTTCTTTTTGTATGCACATAAAAGGAAGTAATGAGCGCAGATGGCTACGGGGAACACACAAAAAGAAGACATCATCAACAAAAATCCAAAGAACAAAATGTCACAGTTCCACCCACACGTCAAAGAACAATCAAAAAACAAAACGCTTTCAAACGTAACCTGCCAGTTATTAAACCAGCAGCACACATTCAGTCCGTCCACACACGCACACACACACACACACACACACACATATGCAAATTTGAAGCATTTAGTGTAAGTAGAAAAGTCAGCAGGTCAACTATTTAATTAATCCTCAACTATTTTGATAACCGATTAATCGTAATTTTTTCAGGAAAAAAAGTCAAACTTCTCTGATGTCAGCGTGTTAAACGTGAATATTGTTCTAGTGTCTTCTCTCCTCTGGGACAGTAAACTGAATATCTTTGAGTTGGGGACAAAACAAAGACATTTGAGGACGTCATCTTGGGCTTTTTGGGGGAACACTGATCCACACGTTTCACAATTTTTCGGACATTTTATAGAAGAAACAACTAAGTGATGAATCGGGAAAATAATTGACAGATTAACCGAGCAACGAAACTAATCGTTAGTTACATTCCAAATGTACAGTATACACTATTATGAAATACACTCATGTAGTTCAGGGGGGCAGATAGAAAGACAGACGAGTACGGAGAATCAGACATGCTGAGATAAATTAGAAGGAAAGATGGAAGACGATGCAGGAGAGAGACTTACGGAGGATAACTGAGTTAGTAGGGCAGAAATAAATAAAAAGAGAGAAAGGGCCTTGTTTTAACGATCTAAGCGCATGTGTGTTAGAGCGTGTCCAAATCCACTTTTGTTAGTTTGACAGTGGAAGAAAGGGTCCGTGCGCCGGGCGCATTGTTCTAAAGGGCTGTACTTAGTGTCTTCATTAATCAGAGGTGTGTTTTGGGCGTAACATGCAATCAACCAATCAGAGATCATCTCCCATTCCCTTTAAAAGCCAGGCGCGTTTGGACCTTGGAGCATTGCTGTTATGATGGAGGATTTGCACCGTATGCGCGTTGTGCATAAGCCTAGGAGCATTTTACTAATGCTCTGTTAAAATAACAATGAAATGCTGCGTTATTGACTTTAGACCAGGTTTTTGTTGGTCAATGGCGCCATCACTTCCCGCTGCCTCAAGATAGCAATACGCCCAGAATGCAGCTGAACACACCTCCCTGTAAGACCAGCACGCCCATAATGCACCTGAACACACCTCCCTGTTAGACCAGCACTCCCAGAATGCACCTGAACCCACCTCCCTGTAAGACCAGCACGCCCAGAATGCACCTGAACCCACCTCCCTGTAAGACCAGCACGCCCAGAATGCACCTGAACCCACCTCCCTGTAAGACCAGCACGCCCATGGGCGCACAGACGGGCGCAGGTGCATTTGCTATTTAAACGACGCGGGGGCTGGACAGGAAACTGACTACTGGGTCGGTCTTAAACTTGCAAAGACACTTGGGACGGGCTTTGTACCGTGCCGGGTGCGAGATAGGGTCCTAAGGGTGGAAGGGTGAATCTCTTATTTTGGCACTTACCTCACTCACCTACCTCACTTCCTTTCATCAACCTTTCTTCATCACCGATTGGTTCTTGGTTTTTTTGTCGTACCCTTTATTATTTGCACCACCATTGTGAGTGGAAATAAACCCTTTAAGTGGACTGACGTTTCCTGGCTCCATTCAAACCGACGCCCCACGATGATAGCACTCCATCTCAGGAATTGAACCGCTCCAAACTCAAAACCAAATTTCCTCTCAGAATCTTTTAACAATATAGAAATGGATGTGGATACAGAGAGACAGAAA
Source organism: Perca schrenkii (assembly GCA_025617405.1). Lineage (NCBI taxonomy): Eukaryota > Metazoa > Chordata > Actinopteri > Perciformes > Percidae > Perca > Perca schrenkii. Next base: position 38,822,859 of record CM046790.1, on the reverse strand, counting down.
GACCAATGTTTAATTCATGGCTGTAAGAATCAAGAGGAGAAAAATAGATACAGAATCTGTGAGCGCTTTAAAGTCTCCAGGAAAAAAATATGGGTGAAAGTCAATCGAAAGAAAATAGCTGTTCAAACTCTGCTCTAGGCTCTTTACGGTGTGGCATACAAAAACAAAGACCTGGCCTTAAACCCACCCTTAAATGGTGACGATTGAAAGAAATGAAATATCCTCAGTTGATTGCTAGTTCTGTGGTTTAATGTGGATTCTCCCTTTGACTGCCAGTCCAGACTGTAATGTCTGGAGATAATTGGTGCGAGATCGGCAGGGTTGTTTAAGGATAAAACTTTGTAGCATGTCATGTAACGGAAGACGGATGGTAGTAGAGACTTCAAAATGTATCTGTCGTAATTTTAGTTTCTGTCTGGTGCCTGTGTCTCAGACTGTGACTGACAGAAATATGTTAAAGTGCTCATATTATGCTTTTTGGCTTTTTCCCTTTCCTTTATTGTGTTATATATCTTTTTTGTGCATGTTATAGGGTTATAAGAAGAAGCAGAAGGGCCCGCGGAAACAGAAAAGAAAGAAATGGAGCGGGCTTTCGTTTCTAAAACAGTGGAAATGTAACATGCAACAATATATAGTGCTCGGTTAGAAGTATGTTTGTTTCGGTTTGTTTACATGATGCCTCCGATAACCGGCGCATCTACTGACGCTACGATACTTTCATTGAGTGTCCGAAATCTTGCTTGGTTGTTCCTTATATACAGTTGTTCACTATTTAATAAACACTATATAGTGAATAGTGAGTGAGTGAATGAGGGAACAGTTTCAAACAAAGCTATAGCCTGTTCCAGTCTTCTGTACGGAAAAGGATTATGGCCACGCGAAAAAGTATTGTTCTAAGTTTAAAGTCATAATTCTGAACAAAATTATAAACGCACCACTTTTGTTCTTGCCACCATTTTATATGAGCTGAACTCAAAAATCTCAGACTTTTTCTATGTACACAAAACGCCTATTTCTCTCAAATAATGTTCACAATATTGTTCACAAATGTGTCTAAACCTGTATTAGTGAGCACTTCTCCTTTGCTGAGAAAATCCATCCACCTAACAGGTGTGGCGTATCAAGATGCTGATTAGACGGCATGATACGGCACTCTAAAATGTGCAGTTTTATCACACCAGCACAATACCACAGATGTCGCAAGTTCTGAGGGAGCGAGCAGTTGTTAAGCTGACTGCAGGAATGTCCACCACAGCTGTTGCCCTTGAATTGAATGTTCATTTCTCTCTTCTGTCTTCAAACTCTGACCTCAAACACATTGTTCACATGTGGCCCTAATCCTCTTCCATGCTTCCGGGACATGCATTGAGAATAACATCATAGAAACAAACCAATCTTCTCGCCGAGGGTCTCCTTTGGTCTCGTAGGTCATATAGATCCTTATTGAATTGAGAACCAGTTCCATAGCTCCTTGAAGCTGCTTTATAATGTGTTTTCAATATTCTGACCAACTCGTGTTTGGGAATGGGGTGAAGAAAAACTGCAGCGCTGTTGCATCTTAAGGATATACTGTAGTATATTAACATTTGCTCCGTTAATAATCGTAATCGTTCAAATCTTGGATAAAAAGGACTTTGATGGATTTATGACAGAACTGTAATGGGACATGTCTCCGATTGTGTCAGTGTTCCTGTATCTGCAGTACGCGACAGGGTGCTACATCTAATCCGTCTTCTCCCCTCCGGTCCTGTCTTGTCATTTTCTGTAGAGTCTGACTGGCAGCTCTGTGTAGTCAAGCTAACAGCACAGCGATAAATCGCCCCCACCTAGGTTTAGCCATTGACACCCCTCTCTCTGTGCGTCTGCTCCGTGTGATACAACACATGGAGAAATGACCGTGGACAGTTTTATTCGGCGGCCGCGCTACTTCCTGTCCTAAAAGCAGATCAGTCTGTGTTTGAGGTACAAACCACTCATGTTGAAAGCAGTGTGTCCCAGTACTTCCGAACATGGGGTGGTGATGGAGCAGTGGATATGACACATGCCTTTGGTGTGGGAGACCTGGGTTCAATTCCCACTGTAATACCTTAACCAGTGTGTCCCTGAGCAAGACACTTAACCCCCTAGTTGCTCCAGAGGCGTGTGACCTCTGACATACAGAGCAATTGTAAGTTGCTTTAAATGAAAATGTAAGGTAATTAACTGAATTATAGAGTTAGATTTAAAACAGCCAGCCAATCACGTGTCTAAAATCCAACCTGTTCTCACTCCCAGCTTGGGCAGTGGCTCCCAGCGTTGGATACGATGCAATATGCACCTTTCAGCATCTGTATGGGACGTACCGGGCAGCGTCGTGTGAAGATGACATAGTATTAAGAGCGACAACGGTAGGTATTTTACAAAATTCTGCGTGGGGAGATTGGTTGTGGGGGGGGTGGATGGGTCAAACAACACAGGACACTGGAGGGTTTGTGTTCGGCGTGTCAATGAAACGTTCATTTTATAACCCCACCCACGTTCTTTTCCTAATCCCAACTGTCCCGTTCTTGTCCCGGTCTTCTTTTCATAAACCCAATTGTCCTGTTCTTTTCCTAAACCCAACTGTTCCGTTCTTCTTTTCCTAAACCCAACTGTCCCGTTCTGCTTTATCTAAACCCAACTGTCCCGTTCTTCTTTTCCTAAACCCAACTGTTCCGTTCTTCTTTTCCTAAACCCAACTGTCCCGTTCTGCTTTATCTAAACCCAACTGTCCCGTTCTTCTTTTCCTAAACCCAACTGTTCCGTTCTTCTTTTCCTAAACCCAACTGTCCCGTTCTGCTTTATCTAAACCCAACTGTCCTGTTCTTCTTTTCCTAAACCCAACTGTCCCGTTCTGCTTTATCTAAACCCAACTGTCCCGTTCTTTTCCTAAACTCAACTGTCCTGTTCTTCTTTTCCTAAACCCAACTGTCCCGTTCTTCTTTTCCTAAACCCAACTGTTCCGTTCTTCTTTTCCTAAACCCAACTGTTCCGTTCTTCTTTTCCTAAACCCAACTGTCCTGTTCTTCTTTTCCTAAACCCAACTGTCCCGTTCTTCTTTTCCTAAACCCAACTGTTCCGTTCTTCTTTTCCTAAACCCAACTGTTCCGTTCTTCTTTTCCTAAACCCAACTGTCCCGTTCTGCTTTATCTAAACCCAACTGTCCCGTTCTGCTTTATCTAAACCCAACTGTCCCGTTCTGCTTTATCTAAACCCAACTGTCCCATTCTTTTCCTAAACTCAACTGTCCTGTTCTTCTTTTCCTAAACCCAACTGTCCTGTTCTTCTTTTCCTAAAGATCCTTAGATCTGATGCTAAAGGAGAATTTTAGCGTCAATAACAACGCCGCGCATCCGTATTTTACACGAAGGGAGTGAGAATGTGTTGTAAAATCCGACGTTAACTTCACTTCCCGGAGATTACTCATTACATTACTCACGCTGATGAAGCTCTGAAACGTGTTGCTCTCGTCAGCGATATGAATCGGATAACTCTGGCCACTTATCCTTTGATTTCTCTTACCAGGTTTTAGATCTGGGACTTTCTTTAGCATTACACCATGCTGTCAACCTCTGACCGGTCGGCCCGATTGGGGGTTTCTACAATTACCAAGTTCGAACCAGGTTATTTCCCAGACGGAATGCAGGTGTTCACATAGCATTGCTTCTCTCTCCATCAAACACTCCACCTCTGTCCTTTCATGCGTCTGCTCTCTCTCTCTCTCTCTCTCTCTCTCTCTCTCTCTCTCTCTCTTTCTACCTTTTATACACACCAACATCACACATTTGATTTAAAGGCTCTCTGTGGGCAGCAGCCTCAGGATATCAGCTCTGCTGTCTGACGTCTTTAGCATCAAGTGAGCTGTATATATATATATATATATATATATATATATATATATATATATATATATATATATATATATATATATACTTTAGAGTACACACACACACACCTCCCCGGATCTGTTCTCAGCTTTTTGCACCCTCTCCAACATCGCAAAAGTGGAGAGGAGCTTTCCTGCTGAAGACTGGCCCGTGGGTGGGTGGATAGTTGAGAGAGCGAGAGAGAGAGAGAGGGAGAGGGCGAGGAAGAAAGAAGGAACAGCGATAAAGAAAGATGAGAAAGATGGAGACTGGGAGCAGGTCAGAGGATGGGAAAGAGGCAGAAAAAGGCTTAGGTACACACACATAAGACACAAGCAGAGAGAGAGAGAGAGAGAGAGAGAGGTAGTGTTACATTGTGTGTGGCTCTCAAGTCGTTTGACAGGCTATGATTTTCTTCTCGTCTGCCGAGTTGGATTGCTGTTTAGCGGCTTGCCAGTGTTAGAGTCATAGAAAGAGAAAGGAGGAAGGCGAGGAGAGAAACGAGTGGATTTATCCTCCCAACATACCTGTAAGTAGCCATAATTATCGCCTACATTTTGGGCATACAGTGTGTGTCTGTCTCTTTAAGGTACAGTAAATGTGTGTTTGAATTGTGTGTTTTATTCCCATACTTGTGGATTTGAGCTGCATGTAAACTTGTGCATCAGTGTCCGTCCTGGGTCTATAGGGTTCAATAAGTGCAGTGTCATATATTGTCATGGTGACTCACACACGGTTGCCACGACGACGGGGCCATTGTTGGCATACAGCTGCTGTTTCTTTATTGCATCATTGGAAAGCTATATATCCACAGATGTTTTTTAAATTTTTTTATTATAGCTCAAGTATTTGAGTTGTATGATCTTACGACATAATGTGTGGTTATAATCCTCCACAACGTCTTTGCTCTCATATTGCATAATATCCTAAATAGCCAAAGTCACATTAATGAAGCTGTCTTCATGAGTGACCGCGGCTTTGTCGTTATATTGAGGGATAATTATGATTTGCCTTGATGTCACTTCTGCGTAATCTGTATTCTCTCTGAGTATCTCTTGCGGAGGCTTTTCGTCGCGTTTGAATTAAAACAAGGGTTTTATGTTACCCAGATCACATCACTCAGAGGAGAGTTCTACATTTACATGTAAAAAAATCTCCTTTGTTTAATCCAATTTTTAAACAGAATTTCCAAACTGTAACAATGTGCATCATACTCAGTTACGTACTGTATGTCCCTTTATAGGAAAGAGATGCTGTCATTTTTTGCTCTTATTATGAAGTAGTGTGCATTACATAATTTTTAAAAGCTGTCTATCTTAGAGAAGCTGTATAAGTCGTCAATGCAAGCAGCTTATTACGACCTTTATTTCCGTTTGTTAAGCGACGACTAGTGGCTGTAAAATGATGACCGGAGCAAAGGAGGAAGTCAGTTAAAGTAGAATAAAGAGCCTTAAAGACTGCGTAGGGATTGGTCAAACAAACACGGTTTCACCCAGGAAACCGCTGTTTGTGTCCCGTGTCAAACCAATAGTCAACATTGACTTACATAACTTAAGCGAGGTAACAAACATACTCATTTTAGCCCAAAGCATGATCTTTTTCTAAACCTAACACAGTAATTTGGTTGCCTAAACCTAACCACGTAGTTCCGTTTCACAATGTTAACCACATGTTTAAAACTGCGACTGTTTCATGTACACCGTGTGTTTCAGACTGTGTTAAATAGTAGTAACAGTCATAGATGTCGTTTTGGAAGTCACTGGCAAGCAACCTATTCTTTCGCTCAGGTATGAAGACTTGTTGTGTATAACATGGTTGCCCTCCAGGCAATTTCCAATGACTTGTAATCATAACTTTAAAAAAGTTGTGATTGTGATTTTGAAACCAAACCACAATATTTCTCCAACATTAAAGCTTTAGCGTGTAACTTTTTAATATTAATAAACGTCCGTTACATTCAAGCCATTGCCAAATGAGTTGCTACAAAGCTAATTAAGACTATCAGCTCCACACAACTCTCTCTGGATTTCTCAGTAGGACTATGTTCAGAAGATTGTGGCATCCGGCGACTTTCCCGCACAGAAGCTCAAGCGAACATAATGACCTCTTCTGACGAGTCCAACACGTTTTTTTAATCCTCCGTGTCCTCCTTGTCTACTAGCAACTGCGTGGAGGAGGGTGGTGCACGATCACTTAAAGGTGCCGTAGGTAGGATTGTGAAGGTCCAGGACTTAGCCAAAGAATTTGAACATCGACAACTTCTCAGTCCCTCCCCCCCTTTCTGCTAAAGCCCAAACGGTCTCCTAAGCCCCTCCTCCCACAAAGGAGAATGAATGCGTGTGCATGAGCAGTGATCGACACACAGTTAGACACCCCAGGGAGCTGTGGATTTTTGCAAATCCCACTACAGGCTGTAGGTGGAGCCAGAGGAGCTGGATTTTCTAAATGACCTCTTAGGGTCAGTTTCAGCAAATATGACAGAAAGGTAGTTTTATAAGTCTTACCTACTGCACCTTTAAAGGCTTGTATCACGTGGACGCGCCAACAGTGTTGTTGTCATTACTTAGAATTCCTCATGGGGGCGACAGAAACTACACACTATAACTTTAACTATGTATTTTATGTGCCTAAACCCAACCAAAGCTTAGCTGTAGCTGCGCCAGATCAGAAAACGCTTTTGTTTTTGCGGCAGTGATTTGTAACGATTCATGAAGGCACAGATTAATAATGGTTTCCTGCAGATACGGGTGTCTTAGTGCGTTCCATTTACCTCGGAACTCAGAAGCAGGAGCTGGGAATAACGTCACACCCGAGTTGAATGCGTTCCATTTACAAGTCGGGGTGTTATTGTTTTCATAAGCCTTTGTTAGCAATACCAGTTTATCACAAAGCATTATGCCGTTTTTTTGTGCATAGAAACAGCGTAACAACATGTCCACAGATAGAAGTTGGACAAGACTTTGATTTAGTGAGACATCAATAAGACAGAATTGCTAATGAACTGTAATGTTACTACAGCCATGTTGGATTTTTAGCTCTGGGTACTCGGTGGTTGTCAAAATGGAACGCACTATCAGATCACAAAATGTTTAAGTATGTGGCTTTCTGTTTAATTTGTAGTTTTGGTGAAATGGTTAAAATATTTCTGCAGTATTTTGGCATACTGCCATTTGTGACTATGGACCAATCTGCTGGCTTCAAGTTAGTTTTTTTAGGGAGTAGCCTCCTATAGTTGCACTTTTTCTGGACTTCATTGTCCTTTTGGTTTCCTGTACAGCTAAATAAGAAAGCTGGCAATCCAAGCGTTTAGTTGTTGAGCACTCCAATATCAGGAGATATAATTAGCCTCCTGGACATCGTCACCTTTGACCTCTCTGAGAGAAGAGTGATCTCCTTCCAAAATGTCCCTCTGAGCGCTGTAAAGGAAGCTGGTCCTTGCAAAGTGTCTGTTTCTGCACTGCTAAGCTGTACACGGAGGTTGTCCTTCCAAAATATGGGTTCATGCAGTATATTGTCATTCAGTACCATGTGTTATTCCCCCCATTATTAATATGAAAGGAGATGTCCTTCCAAAATCTGAGTGTCCCCTCAGTTCTCGATGAAATATCCACTTCAGTCTATATTTACACCATTGCTTTCTTTAAAGCTTTTAAAGCTTTTGAAATTCTTAAAGCTAAATTGCATCACATCCATACTCAAAACCTGAATAAACTTTGTTTCCAAATCACGACTGCACTTCAGCAAAAAGAGAGAAATAATATTCGTAGCTGGAAGGTGAGGAGGAGTTAGTGTGAGGAAGTGGAGCCAGGATAAAGGCAGGGGTAGGGGGGGCTCTCTGTGAGGTTCAGGATTGGTTAGGAGCTCTCGCTTCTACAGTATTATATTGACATCTTACAGTAAATGATGGCTACCACTGAGACTATAGGACTTGTTTTATATATTGTGTATTGCTCGTAGTAATTGTAACCAGTCCCCGTACCTTTTTAATGTTTCCTCTGACATCTTTAAATGTTTTAACTATTGTTTGGTGAGTTATCGTTGGAACTGACTGTATGAACTGGGATTCAACAAATTAAGTTAGGATTCTGAACTAAAAACTCCGTTCTGGGTGTTAAGATTAAAATGTCACGACGGTATGATTCCTATCTCATTTATTTCTCATTTATGTTCTCAAATCAGGTCGGAAAAATACCTTGTTTCCATGTACCTTTTTTTACTTGTTTTGCTTTCATAACAGTTGTGTCATCTGTGCCGCTTCTGGGTCATTTGGACCAGGTGGTGTGAATTTATCGTACAGTCGGAGAGGAAACTGTCCTTCCTCCGTCCACCTCCTGAACTACACACAGCATGGGACACGACAGGCTGGCATCCCTGCTGTCACACCCTGCTTGGTGTGTGTGTCTGTGTGTGTGTGTGTGTGTGTGTGTGTGTGTGTGTGTGTGTGTGTGTGTGCCTGTTTGTCTGTTGTGTGTCACCAGGCAGGGTTTACACAAGGTCAGAGGGAGGATTTGGGATGGAGTTTGCACCAGACTAACAAGCACAGGGTTCCTGCGTGATGCCAAACTCCTGCTAGGGGAACGTTGCCTTTTCCAAACTCTGTGACAGCTTGGAGTAGCCTGTGGCTCAGCCGAGAAGCAGATATTCACCTGCAGCAAAGTGTCTAGACTTGTTTCAATGTGGGATCCCAGAAAAAAGGCAGAGAAGAATTTATTCAAAAACATACTGTTCTATTTCATCCTTGCTGACCGCCAGAGGCAGTGCTTAATGCTGAATATGTTCCGTATCGCCGTATATTCCTACAGAATCTTCTCGCGGGTTCGCAAGATTCCGATTGACCAAGAAGTTACATTTCTGGGAAGGTGCGCGTCAGACAGGCCGCAGCGTAGGCTCTGTGTCTACGCTTACCTGCGGTGTAGATTCAACACTGAACCATAAATCAAGCTTAGGTGTTACCTTGTGGTCAGTTATTCAGTGAGCTGAGTTGTTAAAAATAGACACTCAGGGCCAGATTTACTATCACTGGCGCAGTTTGCGCTGCGTCTGTTTATGCGAGTTCGGTAATAGCGCACGCTATGCTTCCACATTTTGCGTAGTATTTATCAACCCTGACACCCATCAGGCAATCAGCGTCTTTCTCCGCCCACTAGACCGTAAATTGCGCTGTAACAAAGCGCTACCGGTGCTATGATGTGGCTGAGTGCAGACTGCGATATTCCCACTGCTGATGCTATGACTGTAACTCTAATATTGCACGGCTGCTTGATCTGTAACGCTAAATGATGTTGTGTTCACTGACAAAGTGTGATTCTTGTGTTAACGATATTTTCAGCCTCGCCTATGTCTTCGTCTTGCTCAGATTACTGTTGCCATTTCACCAGCGGCATAAAGGTCTACGAGGAAACTCGACTGCGGCTGGTTTAGACCTGCTTTTAAGAGGCGGAGAATTTCCCCCGCAGAATAGAGACGCGCTCCTACTGACAGTCTTTGTAAATACCACGGAATATATAATTAGGCGCACTTTGCGCTTATCCTCCCACCTTTTTGGGTGGAACTCCCACTTTCCCCGCGACCCTCCCACGAACGCATATTGAAAGCGCAACTTGTCTCTTCTCGCTCATGTGGCAGACAATCTGCGATTTTACCCAAGTGCGCCCTGTTTGTAAATAGCCCGCATCGGTTACGTCCGTCTTTGCGACCAATTAGCGCCTGGAAACAGGCGCAAACGGCTTGATAAATGTAGCCCTCAGTAACTCAACTCCAAATAGTATCTTTTATTTTTCAAACATTTAAATCAGAAGACTTGCTTTTAGAGCTGGGCAATAAATCGATATTATATCGATATCGTGATATGAGACTAGATATCGTCTTAGATTTTGGTAATCGTAATATCGTAAATGGCTCAAGTGTTGTCTTTTCCTGGTTGTAAAGGCTGCATTACAGTATAAAGTGATGTACTTTTCTTTGTTACCAGACTGTTCTAGCTCTTCTATTATTTTTATCTTTACCCACTTAGTCATTATATCTACATTACTGAAGATTATTCATCTTAAATCTAATTGTGAAGATATTTTGTTAAAGCACCAATTGTCAACCCTATAATATCGCCACAATATGGACATCAAGGTATTAGGACAAGAATATCGCGATATCTGATTTTCTCCATATTGCCCAGCCGTATATCGCAGTAAAGACAGTGTATTGGGTGTATTTTCATATAAAGCCTGTGAGTCTTTAATGCCACTTATGTGCATGCTTAAATCTTCTTTAAACTAGTTGTACCCATTCTGAATCAAAACCATTATCTTCTCACACAATAAAACAAAAAAGATAAAGATTAGAAAAAGAATAAGATGAAAAATATTCAGGATTTCAACTGAAAGATATAAAAATCCTACCTTGTTCCGAACTATCCTAAGAAAGCAGTCGCAGCGTTACAAAAAACAGTTAAGAAGTGGAGACCGAAAAGGATTTCAGAGGCTCTTTGTGTACGCTCCCCCGGTGATCTGCCTCAGCTCTTTTGGTTTTCAGTAACACAGCAGCTGAGTTGACAGCTGTGAAAATGAAGCGGGACGTTTGCTAATGAATGTGAGGTGTTGTGAGTGTCCCCTCTGATTTGGGAGCTGCCAGACTTACTCACTTCCTATTAGAAGGCGTGAAACCGCTGACTTCCTGAAAGCAATCAGTTGCACATTACAGATCATCTGATTATATTTGCAGTCCGACTTGTCAGTGCGAGTTACCATCTAGTCTTATGAGGAAGTAGTTTTGCGTAGCCAGACCTGTCTCCACAGCGCTGCCGAGTAACACCACGGATACATTTTAGGAGAAGAGAAAAAAAAACGCTCTGGGTTGTTTGCATTTCTCTAAACCAATCACAATCGTCCAGACACAGCGACGGTGGCTCTGCTAAATAGTCTCGGGAGATAACTTGTTTTGGACCCACAAAAGAAAAAGCCACATACAATATTAAATGAAATTAACTGTTGACACAATACAGTAAAGTGAGCTATTTAAATTAGCTAATACATGTTAAAGGACTATTCCGGCGCAAAATGAACCTAGGGGTTAATAACACATGGGTACCGAGTCGACCGTTCTCTGGGATATGTTCTCATGCTAATCGAATGTGTCTCTAGCTTGAAACTAGCTACAGCAAACCGGTGATTAGCTTCTAACGCTAGCCTTCGGGGCAGAGGGTAAACTAAAAAGAAATCTCTATGAGTCACGACCAGTCAAACGCAGAACGCCGTGTTTGAGCTATGTTACTGGTTGCACGGCGTTCGTGGTTCGACTGGTCGTGACTGTTTTCCCAAGATGGCGCCCGCCTGTATACGTGAACCGTACAGTCTTTATAAACTATCTTTTTAATAAACTGTCTGTACGCTTACAAAGTCCTCAATGCTTTGGTTTACATGTAGGGACCCTCATTATGCTCTTCAGAACTTGATATTTTCAGCATTTATCTCAAAGCGACAAAAGACATATCTCAAATGCGACTTGTTGGACAACACTCGCCCATGAATACATTTCTTTCATAGAACAGATTTATTTTTAATTAAATATATTTTCAGGTACATGTTGTAATTGTGATCAAAGTTAAACTGCGACATTTTGAAAGATTTAGTAAGGTTAATAATCCAACATTTTAACCTCATTAGTTAATAACCAGGCACTTTTTACGTGAAACTTCAAAACATGCCATTTGCTTTTCCTCATTAGTCCGGTGTTAGAAATGGAGCAGGATGTCGCTAATGGAAAAGAAGTGTTGCAAGTGTCCCATTAGATATCCGAGCTGTCAGGCTGAATAAAATCCTATCACATATTAATGCCAGGCTTTGACAACCTTTGGTCCCCCGACCGTCAGCGTGAAAATCCACCGGCGTGAGTTTAATGTTGTGGTAGAAAGGGCAGGGCGGTTTGTTGATGCAACGGGGAGACGTTATGCTGCACATTTCTAGTTTGTGGGCTGTCAAAGTGATTAAGATGTTCATATTATGTCCCTCTAGCTCCGAAATAAGCGAAAGGCCAATGCGGCAATAAAGAGGAAAGTAAATGTTTGATTTAGTCGAGCGCTGCAGCTCTGCCGCAAGCCGCCTTGTCAAACTGAACCTGAGCGGTTGTTTTCTTTCTCTCGTTGCTCAGTTTTCCACTTTTGCTGTGCTGTGGCAACATGTGGCTAATGCTGACACTTTATGTGCCTTTCATTGTGTTCACTTTTGCCGAGCTAATATCGAGACGCTCTGGATATGAGCCCCGATGAAACAGAACAGCTTCTACAAAACAGCATCATTATCGGCGATTCGCTCGGCCGCTTTTTATAGCGCCGAAGTGGTAAAGATGTGTTAAACGGTGTTGGAGCGAGTGTGTGTGTGTGTGTATTCATTCCCCCAGGATATGAAGGTGTGATTACTCACTCCAGCTGGGGGAAGAGGCAGAGGAAGGCAGTTTGGGAGGGAGGGAGAGAGGGAGGGAGGTGGAGAGGGAGAATAAATCCACAAATAGTCGACACAAAAGAGATTTCAACTCCACAAAACAAACCTAAGTGCCCCCGTTGTACCTCTGAGATTGTATATTTTCTCTCAGAGATAGACAAATTGGGCCGTCTCATGTCAAAGCACCGTACGTCTCCATCCGTGGTGCTGATGGACTTATTTTGAGTGCCAGCTTAAGGGGCGGAGAGGAGACTCTGTTCCCTCCTGTTGTGCCGGCTGGCTCACCTGTGCCGAGACTTGGGTTGGTTGACTCAGAAGAGGGTCGAAGGTCGAAGCACATCCACCCACTGACTGGGACGGCCAGATGTCCCAGAATAAATCCACAGTCCAGGTTTTAAGGCAGGTGGACCGGCTGTTTGAGTGAAACAAGTACAGATGGCACACCGCTGCGATGCTTCCACTCCCCGTCGCATCAAATCCTGTCCTTGCGCTTTTATTATTTAATGCATGTAGGTAAACAAGTTTCAAGTCATCTTTGTTGGGACAGTTTTCTAGTTGGGATTGTGTTCTGAAAAACTCTTTTAGAACCTGACAGGAACCATAGACGAGAAACGCACCAAGTATCAAACCCTTGAACTTCTTGCTTTGAGCTGCACTATTTTTTATTTTTTTATTTGCCACTGTAGAGAGAGAAAGGGATGGTTGAGACACAGAGGACACTAACATGGACATGCAACGTATCCAACCTGGAGAATGTATCAACAGGATAGCTAACCTAATTGACATCCAATCAGACCCTTGTGAATCGGAATCGAATCAACTCGGGAAAATCATTGGCGATGCCCTAGTTCTAATCTCTCTAGTTCTAAAGGCTTCTCTAAAACACAAAGGCAGCATGGATTAGACTACAGGAGGTCAATAGTTGAGTGTTTCAACTGAGAAAGCATTAACAAGTGAGCACACGCACACACACACACACACACACACACACACACACACTGGAACACACTTTCCCCTATAGCCTGTTCTATTATTAGCGCTCTAATGTACCCTACAGGCCTTCGGCAGCAGGCAGCGGAGTCAAATGCCCATTCAGTTCTTGGCAGGATGCTAGAAAGGCAGAAATTCCTTTGCAGGGGCAGGTGCTCTAAACACACACACACACACACACTCACACACACACACACAGCACACACACTCACACACCCATGCACACTGTCCTCTGAGATTGTTAGTGTGTAAGGTCTACTCTAACAACTACACTCACACAGTCTCACACATACAGTACATTACATGTACGTGCATGGCAATGCTGTATGCATGGGGTAGGATTACATTGGTATCCAATTCATTCTGTTTATACACAGATAAATAATTTCAAACACACGCATATGGAGAGGTCTGGAACCTGTCTAAAGGAGAGATCAGCGGGTGATACATTCACTGGCTCGTTGTGTCTCTTTCAGTCTTTGTGTGTGTGTGTGTGTGTGTGTGTGTGTGTGTGTGTGTGTGTGTGTGTGTGTGTGTGTGTGTGTGTATGTGTGTGTGCTGGTATCTCTGACATAGAGGAGATGCATCCGAATCATTATATAACTGTGGCTGCAGTGGAGGCAGAGCTGTTTTTAGGAAACTAAGCTGGGAAATACGATAACATGGAGCTTGGCGAGCACAGTTGAAGAATCTCTGATATCGATCGGTGACTTGCTGCTCCCCCAGTGCATGCTGAGACCGATTTGAGCCCACACCTGGAATAAGTGAGAGATTAGATGAAAGACCAGATAGTTTGACTGCAGCAGTCAAGACTCCCTAATCTTTAGGCAGCGTTCTGAGAGCGTGGATGTGATCGGTAGCTTTAGGTAGATATCAGGTAACAGTCTGAGACCTTGCGAGAACGCATAACCCCCCCTCCAGGCTGCCTCCTGCGTTGGCCTAGGCGGAGGACAGGAACTTCAGAGAGTTGGGAAAGCCCGACACAATACCATATTGTGGTTAAAATGTACTGCCTGCTTAATTCGCTTGTAAGTCATCAAAATCTCCCAAATCTTCACGTACCGCATGTGAAATAAGTTGTGCTGCCCCTGAGTTTTCTTTAACACCCCAAATCTGGTATTTACAATAAAACTGCAGTGTTTTCCCTAGCTTTGCGTAAGACTTAGGTGCGTGTATTTGGCGCGGGGTTTAGGTGTCCCCCCCTCAAGAAAATGTTATGTTTTTCAATTAAAGAAATGCAATTTCCCCATGCATTTTGTGTCTCTTTGTGGGGTTTTGTCTTGTTGTTGGGGTTTGTCTCATTGTTGGGTTTTGTGTCTCTTTGTAGTCATGGCATGTCTCTTTTAGGTCATTTTTGTTTTCTACGGGGTGTTTGGTAGCCTGGGTAAACCCTGACGAACTTCTGGCAAATTTGAGATTTGCTCTGCAAGTCAGTCTGGCCAAGAGCCCATTCAAGCCCATTTCCAATTTTTCCAAATTGAGGCACCAATCACAACCATTGAGGCGGGCTTTACACAATGAAGATAGCGCAGCGACGGCGAGCAGCTTTTTGTTTACATTCAACATAATGGCCTCCGAAGCGCAGCGATCCGTTGATGCCGCTGTCGCTGCTACGTCACCCGGATCGTTGGTCTGATTGGTTGAAGGACTATCCGATTGCGCCCAGAGGCCTTTGATCGGCGTCCGTTGGTGACACCCCTTTGGAAATGGGCTGTGGATGAAGGTTGCCTAGACCCACACTCAGTTACAACTGAGAAGGGCCTGGTGTCAACCAGGCTAGGTGTTTGGTGTTTTAAGCCCTCGACGTCCTCTTCCAGGCAGCGCTGCCTGGAAACACTAGGATTAGGCAATGGTTAGGGTTAGGTGCCTTGAAGTCGACGGTCGCAGCGCTGCCTTGAAATCGAAGTTGGGGGCTTAAAACACCGTTGAGCTTTCTTCGGGCTTGTTTTGGGTCTCTGTGGTCATTCAGCGTTTCTTTGTAGTCTGTTTGTGTCCCTTTTGTGTTAGTTTTGTGTCCAATTTTCCACATCGTTTTAGACCATTAGTATCACCATATCTGTGTCTATAACGTTGGAAAAGCTAGAGCAGATGGTAAATAAAATGACTTTCAAAAAGAGCTTAGATGCTGCCCTAAACAGCTTGGGTGCTGCACCTGAACCTTATAATGGCAGAGAAAGGCCTGACGTGGGATCATTTTATCAAGTGGTTTTCTGCTCTAACAGTTTTATAGTTTACAGTTTATAAATTATAATACAGCTTTGAGGCAATGAGTCCACAGGGAAGTCCTTTTTAAAAGTCTGGCGTCTGTTTCTCAGTACTTCCTGTTGGGAACCGTGTTGCATCGTCCCAACACTACTGAGAGATTTGCATGTTTTTAGCACCCAGCGTGGAGAGCAAGGTTAGAAATAGTACAACTTTTAGCCAAAGAGTGCCATATTTTTTAGATGGATTTTTGAGTAGTTGCTTAGCAACAGCAGAAGTAACACACTTCAGATCTCCTCAGCATCTGTTTAGCATTTGTTTTTAAGGAGATGCCCAGTGGACACTATGCTCTGTGTTGATTTACCCTCTGAGAGGCCGTATTAAAATTCTGTATGAGCACATAATCATTAGTGATGCAGGAACAGCTTCCAGAGCGCAAAATGATGATATATCTTACAGGACAAACAAAAGTAGAAATATGTTGAAAGCCTACAGATAGTCCAAACTGAACTGAATGAAGCCAGAATACTGTTGATACGTGTTTTCTGGGAAGGCCCTTCTACATTTTCATATTCACTGGTCTATTGGGGCTAAGTTATAATAAAAAGTAATTTTAATATAGCATCTTTGACAGAACAAAGTCATAAAGTGCTTCACAAGAGTACAATTGTTAAAAAGTAAGACTAAAAGGGTTAGTACTGTAAAAAGATCAAGAGACTCAGAGACTTGACTTGGACTCTAGCTCAGAGACTTGACTTGGACTCTAGCTCAGTGACTTGAGACTTGACTTGGACTCTAGCTCAGAGACTTGAGACTTGACTTGGACTCTAGCTCAGTGACTTGAGACTTGACTTGGACTCTAGCTCAGAGACTTGAGACTTGACTTGGACTCTAGCTCAGAGACTTGAGACTTGACTTGGACTCTAGCTCAGTGACTTGAGACTTGACTTGGACTCTAGCTCAGAGACTTGAGACTTGACTTGGACTCTAGCTCAGTGACTTGAGACTTGACTTCGACTCTAGCTCAGAGACTTGAGACTTGACTTGGACTCTAGCTCAGAGACTTGACTTGGACTCTAGCTCAGAGACTTGACTTGGACTCTAGCTCAGAGACTTGAGACTTGACTTGGACTCTAGCTCAGAGACTTGACTTGGACTCTAGCTCAGAGACTTGAGACTTGACTTGGACTCTAGCTCAGAGACTTGAGACTTGACTTGGACTCTAGCACAGAGACTTGACTTGGACTCTAGCTCAGAGACTTGAGACTTGACTTGGACTCTAGCTCAGAGACTTGAGACTTGACTTGGACTCTAGCTCAGAGACTTGTGACCTGACTTGGACTTGAACTCCAATAATAAAAAATAGTACATCTTAGCCCAGCAGAGCAGGGGTGCAATAAATACACCAGCACGTCGCACTTAAAACTTTAATAATTACAGGTATTATATTATAGGTAATTCTTGGGATGTTGTGATGTCTGTGCTGTCATGTGTGTCCTTCTTTTGTGTCTCAGGACGCTTTGCTGATCTCATTTTTCATGTTGATTTTAGAATGTTTTTATGTTGTAGCACAATGTTCAAGACAAATTCCCCCTAGGGGACAATAAAGTGTATTCTATTGTAGCTCAGAGACTTGAGAGCCTCTCTGGTTTATACTGTAGCATACATGACTCTGAACCTAAGTTTGATTACACTGTTGTGTTCCTGAGAGAGTGCTCCCCCTAATCCAAGAACCCAGCAGACAGACACATCGCTGAGCTACAGGCACACAGCTCTTATTTAAAGCAGCAGGCTGAGAGAGCGGCAAGGTTCACACACACTCTTACACCAGAGAGGTGGCCGACACTGGCTGCCTGCTGTCTGCAGCCACTGGGGGAAACACTAATGTGCTTGGCTCAAGTTCACCTCAATAACAAAAGGGAGTTTGTGTGTCACTCGCCTCTAAGCCGCCTACTAGAGCTGTAATTGGGCCTTAAAAGTTAGGCCCGACAAGGCCCGAACTGAACAGAATTCGGCCCGAGCCCGACAAGTACTTTTTGATTGACAGCTTTTTAAAAGCCCAAACAGCCCGACGTTATTCAAATGTGCACACGCACACACAGCTCTTTTGCCTTTTGTCAAGAATGAGTCATTTATAAAAAAACTAGCACAGGCAATAGGCCACTTAGAAGTTGGAACAAAGAAATGAAATAAGTCGTCTGTAACATTGTAACATCTCAGCGCTCTAAATAGGCCAACATGCCTTATCGGCGACGAATTCCCTGTCGTTTTGCTGTCGTACTTTAACAGAATGTCGCATCTTTTTGCATTTCACATAACCCACTGGCTCATTATTCTCATTATGCATGTGGTCAAACGTTTTCCACACCTCAGACTTTGCTTTCTTGTTTCCGGTGCAACCAAAACGTAAACGTCAGCAACCATTTTCGCGCTAATCGAAATGCATCACCTGACCGCTCATCTACCGCGCAACCCGGAGCGCAAGCCCGAGCCCCTGTCAAATGAACCCGTTGGCTCCCATCAGGTCCCGTCGGGTCCCATCGGGTCCCATCGGGTCCCGTCGGGTTCGGGCAAAGATCTTCAGCTCCAACGTTTACACATGATTCGTGGCAAAATCGCAAGGTCAGCGGCAACCCCAACAAGGTCAATGTTGAAATAATTTGAAACTTTGAGCGCAGCGCACGGCGGCACTTCCAAACAGTGCGCGGCACCTAGTTGGGCGCCACCGCTCATGTACTGTATAGGCGGCTTTAGCGTTACATTGGTGAGTATAGGCACACTAAGCGATACAAACTCGATCAAGCGATGTTGGGTGATGTCACTTCTTGTTGACATTCAAAGTATTGTCAAACACAACAGAGGCTAGCTCACCCCTCCCTTCTCCTCATCCCGTCCCCTACCCCATCCCTTCCGTGCTTCCTGAAACAGTCATGAACGTGCATTGTGGAAGTAGACTACGTGCTAACGCTGCCAACTCCTTCTTGTCGGTTATTGGCTGGAACACTGTTTGTTATGTTTGGTGGTGCAGGTTGGCGCAGTTTGTTTTTGTTGCCGTTTGTGGAGCCTGAGCTGTCTACAGAGACCGTGTTTTTTTTACAGTGTGTTCTGGGGACAGGCAGCTAGCAGATAGTGAGGA
The DNA here is from genome assembly GCA_025617405.1 of Perca schrenkii. NCBI lineage: Eukaryota > Metazoa > Chordata > Actinopteri > Perciformes > Percidae > Perca > Perca schrenkii. The sequence goes on along the minus strand of CM046790.1, from coordinate 38,804,215 downwards.
GATGTATGTGACAAAAAATGTTGTAGCCTAAAAAACGCGTGACATCGCTTGGAGCACCTTTAACAGCACACAATATTGGATGCACATCCACTAACTTGGATGGAGTTGTAACCAATAAGACTCTAGAATACCTATCAGAAGTAGGCAAAGGGAAACAACAAGCGCTATCTACTTTTGAGACTAACTTATGAAGCTGCCGTGTGGATTTAGCTGTGTTCACTTGATGATACTTGCAGAGCAGGTTGGACTGTAAACGTGTGTGTTGTTAAAAGCTCTGTGGTAAACTGTGATCTGTTCCTCTGCCTCTGGGCCCATACATGCTGGCATTGGCTCAAACTGTCCGTGAGGATAAATAGGAATAAGCTGGTCAAACAATGAACGCATTCCCCTTAACTGCATTACAGTGAGCTGTTATTGTTGGAGTGCCAGTGCCATGGATAACACCGCACAGGAAAGGCCGTGTGACAGCTTACTCAGCTCCTTCACGAGTATGAATGTAGTGTGTGAACAACTGATGAGTGTGTAATCCCTCTCCCTCTCTCTCTCTCTCTCTCCGTCAGAAACACAAAGTGGATCTGTTCTACAAGGTCCGCCACGTGATGATGGAGCTGATCGACCTGAGGAGGCAGCTCCTGTCAGGCCACCTGACGCAGGACCAGAGCCGAGACGTCAAGAGACACATCACAGTCAGACTGGACTGGGGCAACGAGTGAGAACACACACACACACATACATTGTACATCCTGGATTTCTCTCCTCGCCTCTTAGTTCCCCCCACCTTAGATGTGAGCGTAGGAGGCGAGGTAGAGACGCGGGGAGAAAGGAGACGAGACAACACACATTTTACAAAAGAGACATCCGTGCTTCAGAGCCGTCCTTTTAAAGCGTGTTACGCAGCTGATAGTTTCCGACTGTGTCACGCACTGTAGAACGTATATAAAGATGGATGACGCGTCTCCACTTCCTCCCACTGTATACAAGTGAAATCTCCTGGATACGAGCACTGCCACTTTTTTCATTTTGGAGCCAGAGTCTGCGCAGTAGTGATCAAGGCGGTGGAGCCGCGGTATCAAAGTTCCATCCATACACCCACTGGACCAATCACAAGTTCATCCCAGCTGTCAATCATCATGTTTCAGCCCATTTCTATAGCATCAAATGACTAATACAAACCAAACTGATAAAAAATAAACACTTGAACAAACATCAGCGTGATCAGAACTACCTAAAATGACAGAAACATCTTTGGGGAAAAATGTATTTGGCACTTTGACGTTTGACGTTTTAGTTTGGCCCATGTCCCATCCGCTATCATGGAGTGGGCGGGGTTTATCACTTATACTGCAGCCAGCCAGCAGGGAGCAATCCAGATGTTTTGGCTTCACTTATACAGTCTATGCTTCAACCCCACGCCTCTTTTATACAACATGGTTGCCGAAAAAGACTTCCGCAAAGAATATGGACCAGTTTACAGAGTGCGGACTGGTAGCCTGAGAGATGCCAGTTCGCCTCCTGGGCACTGCCGAGGCACCAAACCCCCAACCTTGCTCGGGCGTGTGCCCATGGGCAGCGCCTTCGTTTTGACATCTCTCCATTAGGGGTGTCCCCGACTAAGGATTTACACATTCGAATCAGAATTGACGAATCTTTCTATAGTCGACTGATAGTCGAATCATCTGTGTGTGTGTGTGTGTGTGAATGGGTTGGGAGGGGCACGACACTAGTCAGCAGGAGGGTAACATGTAAACCGCAGGCGCGTATGGACGCGTATTTCGCATCCGCCGCATGCATAACCGTCTCTATTTTGGGAACTGTGTATCCTGGCTCAAGTGTGCGCAATAATTCTTTAAAACCTTCACCGTCCACAACATTCACTGGCCTCATTGTAAAGCGAAATAAACTCTGCAATTTTGTCCGGGATTTCTCTTTTCCTTTTCTATTTTTTGGCGCAACTCCGGTACTACTACTAGATGAACTGCTGTCGTCAGTCTGATACTGTGGGTGGATCTAGAAAAAGGACTAACATATTTTAAGTCCCAACATATGATATTGCTATTCGTAAATTAAAAACGCCGCCATTATATATGAAAAAGTGAAACGTCTTTATTGGTAATAAACTTACCCGTTTTAAGTGGAAAGCCATGTTTGTTGCTGACGAGTGGTAGGACATGAGCTGTTGGCACAACTTGCATTTTACTTTTTTGGGATCATCTTTTACCATTTGAAAGTGCATCCACACTTTAGATTTTCTTTTTCCAGACATTGTTAAATTACGTTAATCTCCTCGTCTGATGCTCCTCGTCTGTCGCGGATCAGGGAAAGTGAAACTTAAATCTGTCACAGCGGTGGTTGGATTTACACACACACACACACGTAAAAAATATTTATTGAACTTTTCTTTCTTTGTTTTCACGTTTTTTTTACAGCATTATCATAATTAAAGGCTGTATAACTTAATATAACCGTACAAAACCAGTAGTTCTGTGTGAAATTAGACATTGAGCACCCCCAAAATGGTATGATCCTCGTTTCATAATAACACCCGCGAAGATCCGACTGTGAGATTGGTGGTCGAATCAGGCTCCGCATATCGATGCATCGAATCTTCGACTATTCGGGGTCACCCCTACTCTCCATCAATGCATGCATGCATCACTCCTGTTTGTAAAAAATGTAATTTCCCTTCGGGGATGGGGGAGCTTTATTGACTAGGAGTGTGTTCTACTGCAAAAGAACACGTGGATGTCTGAAGAAGCTCTGCCCTGTAAAGGAGTGCTACAGACGGCAGATCAGCGTGCTCCCCTGACACCCCCATGGGGCAAATACAAGTATGATTGGAGGCAGGTGGATGAAGCCGTACACCAGCGGTTAAAAGGACTCATGGGAGCTTGTCAGGCGGCTGATGGAAAACAAATGAAAAGGAGAGAAATTGCCCGTTGGCTTGGGATTGAGTTATTAATACTGGAGATATGAAAGGTGGGTGTCCCAGGACTTTAACAGGTTATTTAAAGCTCCAATCCGCAGATCCGTCGCATAGACTGTGCAAAATGTGGGGCCACAAGGTCTGTGCACCGACCAGGTGCAATTCCAGGATTTTTAAAGTGGGATGGCACAGGGGGGGACCAATTATCAGTCAGGGGGGGCCCAGGGGATTTTATCAGAATACAGCATAGAAAATCTTCTTAGAAATATAGTAAATTTTGGATAGGATGGTACAACACAATTCAACTTTTTTGTCACAGAACCATATGAAAATATGTGCAATACAGTTACAATAAACTTGCCTCAAACCTTGCTGTACACAGGTAGAGGGTGGGGGTGTGGCCTTGACCAACTGCCACTTTGCTCCAGAGAAAGGGGAGGTAACCTTGCTCCTTATGACCTCATAAGGTGAAGATTCCAGATCGGCCCATCTGAGCTTTAATTTTCTCAAAGGCAGAGCAGGATGCCCAGGGCTCGGTTTACACCTATCACCATTTCTAGCCACTGGGGGACCATAGGCAGGCTGGGGGAACTCATATTAATGTTAAAAAAAACCTCATTAAGTGACATTTTCATGCCATGGGACCTTTAATAGTTGACAACTAATCGATTCATCTTTGCAGCTCTACACCTTGCGGTCGGCAATTAATATTCAAATTTCAACTGAGGGTGCGAAACGTTAGCAGTAATAGTACTAACAGTAGGATTCAGATGGTGTTTTCTGGTTGTTGTAGGACCCAGTAACAGTAGTATATAATGTAAATAATAGTTCAGATTTTAAGACACACATATCCATACAAGTTGGAATTGCATGCTATATTAATATTACATGTTACACATATTAATGCATGTGTGCAAGCCGAGGTGAGATATATTGAAGCCTGGCAGAGGCTGACTGAGAGCTCGCTGAGATAACAAACATTTGAAGCCACAATAACTCTCAAAAACAAGTTTATTGTGTGCTGCTTATCTGCCCCAGCAGATGACTGATAACTCCGTCTCCGGCTGGAGAGAGAAGTCGTGTCAGATAAAAACGAGCATCAGCGTTTACAGTTTAATAGCCTGAGAGCTAATTCACACCGAAAAAGTAGCTCGATGGGTAAACAAGCCGCAGTGCATCTTTATTTTTCAGTTTTATTCCACATTAAGTGGCTTGAAGTTTCCCGGTAGCTCTTTTAAATTTGGAAGAAAAGTTACGAGTCGAATAATCGCATGTAATTTAATTATTTGAGTCTGTTTTCTAGCAAATATGTAAAAAACGTGGATCAGTGTTTTGGATATCTTGAAGACTGTTGGTTGGACAAAAGAGAAATAATAAATGGATTTTCAATTGTGACATTATGAGGGGCATTCTTTCACTATTTTCTGACATTTTAAAGACAAAATGATCCTTTAAAGGTCCCATGGCATGAAAATTTCACTTTATGAGGTTTAACATTAATATGAGTTCCCCCCAGCCTGCCTATGGTCCCCCAGTGGCTAGAAATGGTGATAGGTGTAAACCGACCCCTGGGTATCCTGCTCTGCCTTTGAGAAAACGAAAGCTCAGATGGGCCGATCTGGAGTCTTCCCTTTATGACATCATAAGGGGCAAGGTTACCTCCCCTTTCTCTGCTTTGCCCGCCCAGATAAATTGGCCTACCCATGAGAGAGAGAGAGACATCATGGCTTTCAAACGAGCAAAGTGACAGTTGGTCAAGGCCACACCCCCCACCCTCCACCTTGCCCCCCCCACCCCCCCCTCTCCTCCTCAATAGCTACAGACACAGAAATGGCACATCCTAAGGAAAGATCATTGTGGGACTGGCTCTAGTGGCTGTAATTCTGCACCAAGGCTGAATTTTGGGGAAAGAGACTTCAGATACAGTATTAGGGGACCACTAAGGTCTATATAAAAGAGACTTCAGATACAGTATTAGGGGACCACTAAGGTCTATATAAAAGAGACTTCAGATACAGTATTAGGGGGACCACTAAGGTCTATATAAAAGAGACTTCAGATACAGTATTAGGGGGACCACTAAGGTCTATATAAAAGAGACTTCAGATACAGTATTAGGGGACCACTAAGGTCTATATAAAAGAGACTTCAGATACAGTATTAGGGGACCACTAAGGTCTATATAAAAGAGACTTCAGATACAGTATTAGGGGGACCACTAAGGTCTATATAAAAGAGACTTCAGATACAGTATTAGGGGACCACTAAGGTCTATATAAAAGAGACTTCAGATACAGTATTAGGGGACCACTAAGGTCTATATAAAAGAGACTTCAGATACAGTATTAGGGGACCACTAAGGTCTATATAAAAGAGACTTCAGATACAGTATTAGGGGACCACTAAGGTCTATATAAAAGAGACTTCAGATACAGTATTAGGGGGACCACTAAGGTCTATATAAAAGAGACTTCAGATACAGTATTAGGGGACCACTAAGGTCTATATAAAAGAGACTTCAGATACAGTATTAGGGGACCACTAAGGTCTATATAAAAGAGACTTCAGATACAGTATTAGGGGACCACTAAGGTCTATATAAAAGAGACTTCAGATACAGTATTAGGGGACCACTAAGGTCTATATAAAAGAGACTTCAGATACAGTATTAGGGGGACCACTAAGGTCTATATAAAAGAGACTTCAGATACAGTATTAGGGGGACCACTAAGGTCTATATAAAAGAGACTTCAGATACAGTATTAGGGGGACCACTAAGGTCTATATAAAAGAGACTTCAGATACAGTATTAGAGGGACCACTAAGGTCTATATAAAAGAGACTTCAGATACAGTATTAGGGGACCACTAAGGTCTATATAAAAGAGACTTCAGATACAGTATTAGGGGGACCACTAAGGTCTATATAAAAGAGACTTCAGATACAGTATTAGGGGACCACTAAGGTCTATATAAAAGAGACTTCAGATACAGTATTAGGGGGACCACTAAGGTCTATATAAAAGAGACTTCAGATACAGTATTAGGGGACCACTAAGGTCTATATAAAAGAGACTTCAGATACAGTATTAGGGGACCACTAAGGTAAATGCATCCAAAAAGCAGTAAGTCATAGGACCTTTAAGAATAGAGAAAACACTCCTTAGATGAATTGTTAATGAATAAAGGTGCAGCCATGTTTTTTCTCATCAAGAAGTAAGTCAGTAAGCCCATTATAGAGGAAAACAAGGAATCGTTGTTACCTCAGAGGTATTCTTTGCGTTGTATGAACAGGAGAGTCACGTCTCAGTAAACTATAACGACCCGACCCTCAGCTCTCAGTTCTTAAACTTTATCAGCCGGGGATGAAGGGTTTCCTCTGGCTCTGGAGCCTCGGTTAAACACAATTTACCGGCCCTTCCTCTTCCACTAGAGCAGGGGTGTCAAACTCAGTTTCCCAGAGGGCCACACTGGAAAATGAGAACCACATCAAGGGCCAGACATGTAGGGATTATTGATATGCTTTTATTTAAGAGAAAAAGTCAAATATTTTGACTGTATTATTGCATGACTCAAAATGTAAGTCTTCTCACTTACATTTTGGGCCTCATAATGCCCCCAAAAAGTTAGTCAAAAAAGTTCCTCAGCCAGCAAAAAATACGTTGAATAAAGCACCAAGTAAGTTGGAAAAAGGCCGAAAAAGTGGCAAAACATTTAGTAAAGTATCAAAAACGTTAAAACAAAGTGCCTAAAGCATTGAAAAAAATGCATAAACCACCGGAAAAGGTGTCAAAAATGAAGAAAATAAATAATAAAGCACCAAAAACTAGGTGGGCCTAAATTTATTGTGAATCTAAATGGAAATGTGGGCCGGATCAAAATCTGCAAGGGGCCGGATTTGGCCCGCGGGCCTTGAGTTTGACACATGTGCACTAGAGCAACGCTGAAACAGACATTTAGTTCCTCATTCCCAGTTAAAGAAACCGATTTACTCCCAATATTCTGCGCCGTGTCTTTAAGAGCGAGGTCACAGGTCTGTGGGTGAAAGATGTGAATATGAGATTGAACAGAAAGTAATCATCAGGAGCAATAACCCTGGAGGCCACATCGAAAATTACTTTAATGTAGTGTGTGTGAGTGTGTGTGTGTGTGTGTGCGCCTTTATTCATAGAAATAGTGTACAAGGTTTTGTGAAGGTTATAAAAGACACTGATATTCTCTCTCCCTCTCCCCCCTCTCTCTCTAACCCTCTCTCCCTCTCTCTTCCCCCTCCCTTCCTCTCCCTCTCCCCCTCTCTCTCTCTAACCCTCTCTCCCCCCTCTCTCTCTCCCCCTCTCTCGTCTCTCTCTCCCTCTCCCCCTCTCTCTCTCCCTTTCCACACCTCTCTCTCCCCCCTCTCTCTCCCCCCTCTCTCGTTCTCTCCCTCTCTCTCCCTCTCCCTCTCTCTCTCCCTTTTTACACACCCCTCTCTCTCCCTCTCTTTCTCTCTCCCCCTCTCTCTCTCTCTCGCCTTCTCCCCCCTCTCTCTAACCCTTGCTCTCTCCCCCCTTCTCTTTCTCTCCCTCTCCCCCCTCTCTCTTTCTCTCCCCTCTCCCCCCTCTCTCTCTCCCCCCTCTCTCTTTCTCTCCCCTCTCCCCCTCTCTCTCTCTCTCTCTCTCTCTCTCTCTCTCTCTCTCTTTCCCTCTCTCTCTCTCTCCCTCTCTCTCCCCCTTCTCTCTCTCTCCCTCTCCCCCTCTTCCCCCTTCTCTCACTTTTACTCCCTCTCTCTCCCCCCCTCTCTCTCTTTCTCTCCCCTCTCTCCCTCTCTCTCTCTCAGACACCTGGGTCTGGACTTGGTGCCCAGAAAGGAGTTTGAGATGGTGGATGAAGACCAGATAAGCGTGTCAGATCTTTATAAAATGGTAAGACCTTTTTATTTAGCGCAGGAAGTTCTCAACTGTTGGCCCACCTGTGGAAAACATTTGTGATCTGAGTAATCCCGTCTCAGGTGACGGTGTCTCAGGTAAACAGAGCTGAAACACTCAGATACCCCCGATTACATCGCCACTAAACTGCCTAACGATAAGATTCACTTAGTGGATTTCATATTGTATTGCATTTTCACATGTGGGGAATATAGTGTCAGTAAAGTACACTCTAGGAAATATCTGTGTATTAACAGATTTATGACTGTATATTTTAACAGAAGTTGTCCATAGAAGTGATTCACAGTTGTATTTTAGTTTTTTATATTTCAAATCGCATCATTTGTGCTCCGACAACCTTTGTCCGTCACAGAGGTTGGTTTTGAGAGATTAAAGTCCAAGTTGTCCCTTTTTTTTCAACGTTTGTAAAGCATTCATTCTGTAAGAAAGTGAAAATATCAAACAAGAATATGCGCATTAGGTATAAATGAATGTATTATTTATTTTCTTTATTTGAAAGTCTGGCCCCTGGAGTGTCTACTTAGAAACATTCTGGCCCTTGGAAACAAGTAGCTGATGATCCTTGGCTTAAGGAAAGGTTTGTTGTGCCTGCTGCTGCTGGGATTTAGCCACCTGCTGGTGTGTTTTCATTCTGTCTCCCGCTGGCCGTCCCCTCACATCTCCTGTTTTTATATTCCCGTCTCATCTTTCCTCTCACAAAAACCAGCAAGTCCCACTTCAGTGGGTTTAACCTCTAGCAAAAACCTGCTCCAAGAAACAGGAACATGCTTTCCCCTTACCGCTGTTGCTTTCCTTCATGTGTAATATGCAGACCATAGACTGTAAAAATAAGATGCAGACCTGTTCTCACCTTCCCATACATTTACCAACTGCATTATCAATTATGTTTTGAGGAAACTGTATTTTGCCCCGCGACTATGTTTGTTTCAACACGATGTTAATGTTGATGACACTAAAGTAGTTGGTTAGGTTTAGGAAAAGATGATGAGGGTTTGTGTTTAAATACGTATGTTTGTTACGTAACTTAAAGGTGCAGTAGGTAAGACTTATAAAACTAGCTTTCTGTCATATTTGCTGAAACTGAAACTGAAACTGTTCCAGTAGAACTACATGAAGCAGGTCATAAAAAAAAAAGATCCAGCTCTTCTGGCACTACCTACAGCCTGGAGTGGGATTTGCAAAAATCCACCGCTCCCTGTTCAGATGCACCAATCAAGGCCAGGGGGGTGTCTAACTGCGTGTCAATCACTGCTCATGCACACACATTAATTCCCCCTTGTGGGGGGAGGGGCTTAGGAGACCGTTTTGGGCTTTAGTGGAAAGGGGGGGAGGGACTGAGAAGTTGTCATTGTTCAAATTTTTTGGCCAAGTCCTGGATCTTAACAAACCTACCTACGGCACCTTTAAGCGCGTGCGTAAGTTAAGTCGGGCCTACTGTATGTTACGTATGTGACATAAGTTGACTTTAAGTTAAGTGGACTTTGATTAGAAAGATATTTGTCATACCTAACAACAAACGTAATCCGGGAGAAAAAAAACAAACTTTTCTGTCGAAATGTAATTGAGGATGCAGTTTAGTTATATGGGAACGTAATAATGTGTAAGACAGCGCTGGTAAAACGCTACACACTCACACTCACAACAGAGAGCTGCAAGCCAAAACTTTAAGATCAAGTTCAGCAAATTCAGCAACGATCATTCATATCTGCCGATCGAAGGATCTAAACCACTGGTTCTCAAACAGTCTTTTGATACTACAAATAAGGGTTTGTTTAGGTGTAATATGTTTGTTTTGATATCAGCTTGCTACATCATTATGTTCATGAACAGAGTGTGCATACATCCATAATTAGTTACGAGCTGTTAAAGGAACACGCCAACGTATTGGGTCCTTTAGCTTATTCACTGTATCCCCCAGAGTTAGATAAGTCCATACATACCCTTCTCATCTCTGTGCGTGTTGTAACTCTATCTGACAACGGTGCTTTTCAGGTGTTGCACTAATCCCTCCGCCCAAGTAGCAGAAGTAGCAGTGCTTCGCCTTCTGAGAATATAGTTCCCAGTATGTATACGGTTAGAAGATGGCTGTGTCTCATGTGACTATACAAATCACAACATGTAAACTGGAACACGTTGGCGTTATTTTGTCACTTATTGGGAGCAGTAGGCTAGATGGAGCCGGTTACCTCCAGGATCTATGCTAAGCTAGGCTAGCGGTGGGGGTGTCAGACAGAGTTACAACACGCACAGAGATGAGAAGGGTATGTATGGACTTATCTAACTCTGGGGGATACGGGGAATAAGACAAAGTCCCAATGAGTTGGCGTGTTCCTTTAAGGCAAGATAGTAAGCAGAGTTAAAATTAATGGTCCAAAAACACTGCAATCCTGGCTCCAAACTTTAACTATTGGGACGAGAAGTGTGGATGAGGAGGAGAATATTTTGAGCAGTCCTGTTGAAACTAAGTGCTAGTCGCTACTCACTACTTAAGATGCTGCGGTGAAGTCTTCACAGCGCCTGCTAGCAGCAAACGATGCAAAACAGTGAGGAGATAAGACCAGAGTTACCTCGAATTTGAAATCAGTTGGAGCGCAACGGAGGAAGTACAGCGTGGCTGTCTGCCTCCTGTGTGAACTGTCCGTAGCTGAACAGGGTAGGCCTACGCTACTCTATTTTAACGTGGGCCATAATGGTGGTACTTAGAGAGCTTAATATTTTCTGAAGTGGTACGTGGTGTAAAAAGTTTGAGAAAACACTGATTTAACCAATGATAAATGTCAAACTACAATCACAACATCATATTGTTAATTATTCTGGCTGCTATTTGAGTCCTGCATGAAATATTAGAAATACAAGTTGAGAGCACAACAATGGTCCTATAAAAAAGTCTTAAAGTGCTCCTATTGTGGTCATTTTCAGGTTCATAATTGTCTTTAGAGGTTATATCAGAATAGGTTTACATTGCTGCAGCTCCTCTTTTCACCCTGTGTGTTGAGCTCTCTGTTTTAGTTACAGAGTGAGGCATCTCACTTCTGTTCCATCTTTGTTGGGAGTCGCACATGTGCAATACCTCGGTAAGGACTACTAGCCAGTCAGAAGCAGAGTATGAGGGCGTGCCCTGACAGTACCTAGGTAAGGACTACTAGCCAGTCAGAAACAGAGTTTGAGGGGGTGCCCTGACAGTACCTAGGTAAGGACTACTAGCCAGTCAGAAGCAGAGTATGAGGGGGTGCCCTGACAGTACCCAGGTAAGGACTACTAGCCTGTCAGAAGCAGAGTATGAGGGCGTGCCCTGACAGTACCCAGGTAAGGACTACTAGCCAGTCAGAAGCAGAGTATGAGGGCGTACCATGCTAGCAGCTAGGTGAGCATTATAACATGTGTTCCAAAGTGACCACGTTTGTCTCTGAAGTAAAGGCTGGACTACAATAGAGCTGTTTGGAGCAGTTTGTGAACAGTGTTTTCTGTTGGAGATGGTAAGTCCCTTTGGGGGGGACTTTGGGCTTTTTCACTTTGTAAACCTATAACGTGCACAAAAAAGATATATAACACAATAAAGGAAAGGGGAAAAGACAAAAAGCAGAATATGAGCACTTTAAAAGATACTTTGCATTTTCTTTCATCTCTAAATTACCGACACGACGTGTTTAGACACTAATGTCACCAACTAATGGTGAGAGTATTTTTTTTCTATGTTCAGATGTAAAATGTGCAACATCATATGCCAAATGCAGACATCACTTGAAACTTTTCTCCACACTCTGGATGGATAACCTGTGACTCAGTCTGGTTCAGACTTCCACGGCCGTTATAAGAAATATTGAATACAAAAAACTGGATTTAGCTGTGAGTATGTGCAGTGAGAGGCGTATTCCTGTTTGTTCTGGGTTTCTCTTAGTAAGACATGATGTTCTGTGTCTTACATCAGTCCGGCTTTAAATAGCTGAGCTGCACCAGTCAAACACTGTAGCCGCGGTGATTCCCCCTTTGTTCCGTTGCTTAGATACTGATCTGGAGACAAAGATGAAAGAAAGGGAAATTAAAGAGAGATAAAGGGGTGAAGTTGGCCGCTGGTACGATGGAAGGTGGGAAACAGAGAGAACATCAAGAGAGAGAAAAACATCTATGAAATATAATATAACGGCCATTTTCAGTTACATACTAGTTCAGACCCACATTGTTCTCTTTACACGAGAGCAGGGGTTAAAGTGGCCAGGAACGATCCGGGACAGCGTTGCAGCACCTTCGATTAACAAGTAAATTAATATAAGTGGCAGTTTCATACTACAATCACTGTTTCCTGTTCTTTTAAAATAACGCCAAACATCCATTCCAGTTTTTCCCCTATTCACTCCCAGCAGTGTGCACCGTGAGTCCATGAACAGGGCAAGCGTCTGTGGTGATTTCACACATCTGTAATAAAAGCAGGACAGTCTATCTGTTAAACTATCTGTCAGGACTATCTGTTAAAGTCAGTTGAACAGGTGAAGATCCCGTTGTCCGTAGACCCTGTGTTTCACCTGAGCTGGACCAGAGAGTATTTGGTTAAAACACTTCAGTGATGCTGTTCTGCCCTAACCTGGTCCTACCAGACTCTGGTCCATTAGCCTGGTCCTACCAGACTCTGGTACACTAGCCTGGTCCTACCAGACTCTGGTCCATTAGCCTGGTCCTACCAGACTCTGGTACACTAGCCTGGTCCTACCAGACTCTGGTCCATTAGCCTGGTCCTACCAGACTCTGGTCCATTAGCCTGGTGCTACCAGACTCTGGTACACTAGCCTGGTCCTACCAGACTCTGGTCCATTAGCCTGGTTCTACCAGACTCTGGTACACTAGCCTGGTCCTACCAGACTCTGGTCCATTTCATTTGTACAGAGAGTCTGGCCACTCTCCATTGACAAGTGTTAACTTCCTTGAAGGCGGGTACTCTGTTGAAGTTTAAAACTATTGGATCTGCCCAGAGCCACTCTGGATCTGCAATAACCAATCGCTAACGTTTGGTCGTGACATTAGCCTTAGCCAACTCCTTCACCGCTAACGGAGCGAGCTGGAAAATCAAACTGTTCCCGAACCCCGTGGGGAGGAGGGCCGCAACATCACGGTCACCAACACAACTCAGCAAAGATTGTTCTTGCTCGGGCTTTAACTTCTGGATATTCGCCAGCGTTGCCACAACGGACCGAATGGCTTCGCTCGCATCTTTCTCCGCCGCCATTACAGAACTACAACTCAAACTAGAGCACGACCTCAACGTCATCGTTCTCAGCCACTCCCTCTGTTCTCTGATTGGACCGGTAAAGATTGGCCGGAGAAAACCCAAGAATATACCGCAAACCCAGACGGAGTACTGAAGGAAAATGAAAATTGAGCGGAAGTATGTAGGAGGGCGGAGCCAGGCTAGTGCTGACCTCATTGTTCTCCATGAACTCAGCTGGAAGTGAATGTAGCCCCGGTGTGTTTTTATGTGGACTGACTATGTCGGACTCCGTTTAAAAGTAGCCTTTGCAATTTGGTAACGTAGGAGGCAATTTGGCCTTGTGTGCTCTGATTAATTTGGCATGCAGTTGTCACATCAGTCATGATTTAGTTTTACTAAAGAACTCAACTCCTGGTGGTTTTTGGAAGAAGTAAATAACTAGAGTTACAGGTATAATAGCTGTAAAAGTGACACAGAAACAAATATTAAGAAAGACATTTAGTTCCTCATTCCCAGTTAAAGAAACCGATTTACTCCGAATGTTCTGCACCGTGTCTTTAAGAGCGAGGTCACAGGTCTGTGGGTGAAAGATGTGAATATGAGATTGAACAGAAAGGTAATCGTCAGGAGCAATAACCCTGGAGGCCACATCGAAAATTACTTTAATGTAGTGTGTGTGTCTGTGTGTGTGTGTGTGTGTGGGGGGGGGGTTCCAAGTGCTGTGTGGTGGTAAGAGACTTTATTAAAGTAGCCTAGTAGCCTAGTGTTACATTTATATTTGAGAATGGCATTTTGGTGTGGTATTTTCACCATTTCCCCCCCAGATTTTAGATTTTCCCCACCTGACTCATCCCACTTTAACCCCCGCACAAGTGTGAGATCAGAAAACAAGAAGCTAGAAGACAGAAAGAAAAGAAAGTTACACTGACATGAGACGGATATGAAATTATAATTCAAATGCTTCCCTGGTGCTAAACTGTTTATCTTTTAGTCATTTCCTTTTCGCTTCGATCTCATGTTATTACATTTGACCGAGAAAAAGGGTCAAGTTGAAGTAAACACAAGCTAATATTAAACTTCATTGATCCCTGTGGTGGATTTACATCATTGCTGCATCTGCAGAATATGTTTTAGCAGCGGAGGAATAAAACGACTAGAATACAAACGAAGCAACAAAATAATACATTAAAAAATATATAAATAACAAGACAATTCACTGTAAATATAAAAAACTAAGCATTTTTTTGTTAGGCAGATCAAGATATTAGGCAGCGGTGGTCTAGGGGTTAGGGAAGCACAGTTGGGACAGAGAGGTCACTGGTTCAATCCCCAGACCAGACCGTCTCCCTCATTACCACCACTGAAGTGCCCTTGAGCAAGGCCCTTAACCCCAGTGGAGCTGCTCAGTGGCCAGCAAACACATGAATTTTGCACCAAAGTGGTTCACAGAGACAACATATACCGTTCATAATACTGTGTAATGTCCATAAAGTCATTTGCATGAAGCAGTTCTCATTATATTTTCCTAACACTCCGTGCACATCGAAGCGAAACATTGGTGATGGGTTACCTGGAATGATTCAGTGTTCAGAAGTGTGATGTCTTACCTGGAATGATTCAGTGTTCAGAAGTGTGATGTCTTACCTGGAATGATTCAGTGTTCAGAAGTGTGATGTCTTACCTGGAATGATTCAGTGTTCAGAAGTGTGATGGCTTACCTGGAATGATTCAGTGTTCAGAAGTGTGATGTCTTACCTGGAATGATTCAGTGTTCAGAAGTGTGATGGCTTACCTGGAATGATTCAGTGTTCAGAAGTGAACGAGGGAGCGGCTGCCGGCCGGCGTTAATGTTCTGCTCAGGTTGGAATATTTGACAGTCATTACTCCAATTCATCAAACAGGTTTTAACTTCTCGCTCCTTCTCTTCTCACGCAGCCACTCAGGGAGATTTACAGAAACAAGTCGGAGTAATGAGTCTCTGCGGAGTTCAAGCTTTTTCTGAATGAAGAGAACTGAACGGAATATAAGAGAGGAGAGGAGAGGAGAGGAGAGGAAACAAGAGGCAACAAGAGGTTAAAATTAGAGGAGACAAAGATTGAAAACAAATGTAGGCAAGGACACAAGGAGAAGAAATGAGTGGATAGGAAGAAAGGAGAGGAGAGGAAAGGAGTGGACAGTAGAGAGGAGAGGAAATGGAGACAAGGAGAGAAAACAAAGGTAGGCAAGGACACAAGAAGAGGAAATGAGAGGATAGGAAGAAAGGAGAGGAGAGACAAAGAAAGGAAAGGAGTCAAGACAAGGAGAAGAAACAAAGGCAGCAGAGCAGCCAAAAAGAAGAAATTATAGGCTAGTATGAAAGCAGAGGAGAGACAAGGAAAGGAGAGGAGAGGAAATGGGGACAGGAAAGGACAGGAAATAAGGAAAGGTGAGAAAAATAAGGGAAGGGAAGGATTAGGAGCAAAGAGTGGAAACAAGATGAGGAAAAGAAAGAATTGCACACAAAAGGCAGGAGAGGAAACGAGAGAATAGGAAGACAGGAGTAGAGAAGAAAGAAAGAGAGGAGAGGGAATAAGTAAAGGTGAGGAAATGAAGGGAGAATGGAGACGAGGAGAGGAGAGGAAACAACGTGATGTAATGTGTTGTGTCTTTCTCTCCTCCCAGCATCTGTCCAGCAGACACAGTGTTCAACAGAGCACCACACAGGTAACGCACAAACACACACTGCAGTGATGTGTTCATGTACACTCACTCGAGTCTTCTGAAGTACTTTACATGTCAACTCCCTTTTTTGTGAGACTTACAGTAACTACATGTATCTAATACATGTCCTATTTCTATGGTAGCTCATTCTAATTGTTAAATATCTACACAGGACTGACTTAAAGGCCCACAGATACAGTAAATCTTCCCGTAATGCTTGTTTTATTTCTGGTGGATTTCCAGGGTGACAGCACCCGGCAGAGACACGGGGAGCCGAGTCGAGTTCCAGTCCCGCACCACCTGCTGGTCAACCTGAAGAGCTTCACCTACAACAGCATCGGAGAAGACACAGACATCTTCTTCTCCCTGTACGACCTGAGAGAGGGGAAGACTATCAGGTAGCAAACATGAAATTATGTATTTTGTCCAGTTGGGGGGACGACGACTTGTGGACACAACGTTGAAACATCATCACCTGATAAGTTGATCAGGAGTCTTTGTGTTGCTGTCAGTCCAACATAGGGTTGAGCCGATGTACGATATCATCGAGAGCCACCCTCGTGATGCCACGTCTGACAGGGCAGAGAGATAGCCGTCTCCCCTTGACAGTCTTGTAAATAAATTATAATATGTAGATTACAGCTGTCAGTCTTTCTCTACACAGAGCTTTCCTTAGGATGTGCCATTTCTGTGTCCGTAGCTTTAAATGCTATTGAGGAGGAGAGAGGCGGGGGAAGGTGGAGGGTGGGGGTGTGGCCTTGACCATCTTACGGCCATGGTTGTAGCTTTATTTCCTAATGGGCAACTGTGGGCGGCGGGCAAAGCAGAGAAAGGGGAGGTAACCTTTCCCCTTATGATGTCATAAAGGGAAGATTCCAGATCGGCCCATCTGCGCTTTCATTTTCTCAAAGTCAGAGCAGGATACCCAGGGCTCGGTTTACACCTATCACCATTTCTAGCCACCGGGGGACCATAGGCATAAAGTGAAATTTTCATGCCATGGGACCTTCAAGCTCTGGTAAAGCCGAGAGGAGCTGCAGATTCAGGTGATCAGTCTCTGCAGGTTCATCACTACCAGGGACACCTTTTACATTGACACATTATTATTACAAAAATATAGATTATAACCGCAGTGCAGTACTGCCGAAGCTTGTACAAGGTGTATTTTTTTTCTCTCTCCGCTCTCTATTTAACCTTTCAGCCACTCTGCTCTCTCATTCACACACACTTAGCTGACACAATGTGGAACAAATGGTGGCAAGTGGCCACACGGAGCTGCTGTGAATAATACATGACCCCCCCTCCCCACCGTAATGATTGACATTAATTATGCATTGGTGGAGTAATCGCAACGCTAACAGTTAAGGAATGTCAATTAAGAGGCTGATGTAGGCCAGCTGTGATGGGGGCGATGATGTGTATTCCTCTGTGGGTGTGTTCTTTTGGGGGGCAGTTTAGGTCTTTAATTCCACAGGACAGATGAAGACATGAAAGTGGAGTGAGAGGGGGAATGACATGCAGCAAAGGGCCGCAGGTCGGAGTTGAACCTGCGGCCGCTGCGTCGAGAAGTAAACCTCTACATATGGGCGCCCGCTCTACCAACTGAGCTAACCCAGCCACGTTCCTGTGTGTTTTAGTGGTTATGAGTGTAGGGTCAGTGTGTGTGTGTGTGTGTGTGTGTGTGTGTGTGTCTGTGTGTGTCTGTGTGTGTGCGTGTGCGTGTGCACGCGTTCACACAGCCCACAAACACTGTTGACCTTGGCAACCGGTTTTCAGTGTCTAGTCTGACTCAGCAGTAAAGTGTTATGACAACACCTGCTCCTCTGAGACACTGAGAGGAGAGAAAAAGGAGGATAAAAGAGGAAAAGAGAGGAAACAAGAGGAAACGTGAGGAGAGGAGAGGAAAAAGGTGGTGAAGAGAGGAAACAATAGAAGAGAAGAAACTAGAGGAGAGGATAGGAAACAAGAGGAGAGGAGAGACAAGGAAACGAAAAAGAACAAGTGGATAGGAAATGCAAGAGGGGAGAGGAAACGAGAGACGATGAGACGAGGAACTGCTCTTGAGTGTTTGCCCTCAGAGCAGCTCTCCCTCTGTTTGTGTGTGTGTGTGTGTGTGTGTGTGTGTGTGTGTGTCCTGAGTTGAGGCCCTGCTGCAGATGTGGTACATTTAGAGGATGGATAGTTATGTTGAGGAAATTATTGGTTCATATGTATCTCCACTGTGTGTGTGTGTGTGTGTGTGTGTGTGTGCGTGTGCGCGTGTGTGGGCTTGTTTAACTATATTCGTGGGGTCCAAAAACCGGTAGTCCAATATACTTATATAGCTTTGCTGGACCCCACAAGTTTAAAGGTCTGTTTGAGGGTTAAGACTTGGTTTTAGGATTATGGATAGAATTAGGTTATGGCTAGGGTGAGGGTAAGGGTTAAGGTTAGGCATTTAGTTGGGATGGTTAAGTTTAGGTTAAGGGGCTAGGGAATGCATTATGTCAATGACGGGTCCCCACAAAGATAGTGCCACAAACCTGTGTGTGTGTGCTTATTTTGGCCATAGGAAGTCTCTCTCTGGCGGCGGTTGCCATTTATTGCTAGGATATTATACAAATTGTATGAATCCCTCTTTGACTCGAGAAAAAAAAACATCCGACAACAATGAAACGGGAGCTGCGATTGAATATGAAAACCCCCAACTCACTCTTTCCTGCACCCCCTCTTCCCAGTTTCCTACCTACTCCTTCACACACACACACACACACACACACACACACACACAATCCTATTCGGGGAGAATACATTTTCTTCTCTTTTGTTGCGTTTGTTTGTTTGGGCCGCGCTATCTCCAGGGGATTTGAATAAATTGTTTGCTTTAAAGAGTCGGACACTGTGTGCGTTGCGGGGATTTGTCGGCCCTCCCTGCTGTCGTTTTCAGGGAATTGGGCAAACATTAGCAATAACCTGAGAGGTGGTGTTTGTTGCGTGGGAGTACACGCTGAATAATAAAGACTTTTTAAAGAGCTCTTTTCTATAATGATATCATTTCTTTTTTCAGGAAACACAAGTGACTCATGAAACAAAATTGCGACAACTTCTAGCAGTTTGGAAATGATATGATCATTTTCTTATCACGTTCTTATAGACAGAGTTCCTTATATTAAAGATGCAGTTCAGGGAGTGTAACACATATAGTGATTTTGACTCTTTAGGGAAGCATTATTGACTAGACTTAAACCAGGGTTGGCAGTTATTAGGTAAAGGCAAGCTTTTAGAATCAGAATTATAAAAACATGCATTGTCAGGTAAAAAACGCTTACGGGCCGACTACATTGCACGCTGGATGTTCCAACGCTACGCTTCCACTACGAGATACATGACACAAACATATTAAACATTCATCGGAAATAAACAGTAAATACAGAAGCAAATATATACCAAGTAGCCGTTACGCTTTGTCTTTCCGTCGGCCATATTTTGACAATTATCAACACTTTATTGACGCTTTTTTGTCGCTTCTGACTTCGGACGGTTCTAACACTTGGAGGCTTTCTAGGACACTTTCGAGGCACTTTCCTACCTACTCACCTGCTGTCCTCCTTCTGGTTTGCCTGTTTGTAAAGCATAAAGTATAAATTATCGAGGCTTCTAGCCAACTTCATTCAGTTATTTTTGGGAAATTGTTTTGGGAAGGTCAACGGAGGCCAAACTGCGTTGATAAAAACGCTAAAAAGCGATTATGCGTCTTGATCACATGCCAAAATGGCATACGAATTGGCGTGTCGTACATGTTCTACTTCATGAGATCAGTCTGCCTGGAGAGATGGCAGATTGCAGCCAAATCACCTTCTCACCTCGCCGGCTACATCCGCACGACTACGTTTTGGTTTCAAAATGAAATATCTTTTGCTATATTCACACCGCGCATCTACACCGCTGTTGGTGTTTTGTGTGCATCAATTGTCAGCGGATTAGTATGTGGCGCTTTACTCTTTTCAGAGTCCCTTATGACTGGAGAAATCCTATAATGTGTCTGAGGCTTAACTGTATTAATGTCAAGCACGCCGTTATTGAATAAAAGCATGGCAGCTTAGTCATCTTCCCCTGGATAATTGTGGGTTAAAGAACAGAGTCGCTGACACCGGGAGGCAATATTTCGCTGTTCCCTGAAGCAAAGAAAAGACTGAGACACGCCGCTATAGAGTTTCCTCACTGCCGGGGGGGTTTGGGGGGGGAGAAGAGAGGAGGCATGAGGAGAAGTCAGGAAGAATTGTATCTCTGATGGCGCAAGGGGAAAACGGTGAGCGCTTAGAGTTTCTAAAACTGATAAAATGATATTGGGTTTATACACTGAACTTTTAATTCAATTATAAATCAGAACCGAAAAATACTTTGCACATAGTGTATATCCCATGAGACAGGCGCGTAGGAGAGGGACAGGTAGGTCAAATGTTGCAAAGAAACTCCCACACACTGTCTAACTCGCAAAGATTAATTTAAGAGCTGGCAACGTTTCGGTACTAGACCTCCATCATGTAAATGGTTTTAGATACTGAGAAGACATTTCTCACATTCTCCATATTAGAAAAAAGACAAAAACATTTTTATTTATTATGAATCTCGCCAGCTATTTAATTGAGCTTTGCAAGTTCACAGTGTGTGGGAGTTTCTTTCCAAATCAATAATTGAATTTTATAATTGAAAATATAAAAGTTGAACATTTCTATATAATTTTATCTTCCGGTGTTTGGTGTTTTAAGCCCCCAATGTCATCTTCCAGGCAGCGCTGCCTGGGAGGCACTAGGATTAGGCAGTGGTTAGGGTTAGCTGCCTTGAAGTCGACGTTGGGGGCTTATAACACCATTGAGCGTCTCTTCCTTCACATCCATGAAAGATGTGACAAATTCACACTCCAACTTGAGAACTACCTTACTGTAAGAACCACAATTTTGGGACATAATCTTGAACTAGAAAATATTTGATCACGAGCTTGATCTCCCAAACACTAACTCCTAGCACCCTCCGCTTGACCTTTGACCTCAGAGAATCCGAGTCTGCCTCAGTGACATTAAACCTTTGCTGTAAAGTTAAAGATGGCCGCTGGTCTTTTTGTGTGTTTTTTCAGTGAGAAGTTCATGGTGAGACTGAACAAGAACGGAGGACCAAAGAATCCGGAGAAGGTGGACCGGCTGTGTGCCCTCTTCACGGTAACACACACACACATGCACACACTTGCACACAAACGCAGACACACTCACACACGCAGTCATATACAGTGTGCTTGAAATGCAGGTGGTTGGTGTAGCTTAGGGAGAGTACCTTTGAAGAACTGGTGGGATGAATAGAAAAGTAAGGATGCATTGCCCCCTATTGCTCTGCTGCAGAATCAACCTGGGGAGGCTGCAGGTCCCAGGCATGGAAAAAACCCATTTTCATTGATATGAAGTTTGAGACTTTTTGGACAAAGAGCTCCTCCAGTTTGCTTTAGGAGTGCTGCAGAGCTTTGAGTCAGTATTATTTCAGGAACACAGCATCTGGCTTTTCGACGAGCCAGAGGGCTTGTTAACACAGAACCATCTGAGAAGCAGTCATTGGAAACTGTTTGGAAAAGGGCTGGCAGGTGATTGGATGAACCATCTGTCTATCACGTCCGCCATTGTTGTTTTGAACACAGTCGCCGTCTGAACTAGCCAGTAGCGCCTCACCGGACGCTGATTGGTTCGGTCCGCTGTTGTGTGGACACAAACGCAGAACTTAAAGCCTGACGAGAAGGGTTTTTGTGTGTGTGTGTGTGATAGGTGATCCTGCGACTCTCATGTGATCTTGTGATATCACGAGAATCAGACTGCAAGGTAAGACCGGATGCATTTGTATAATAAAACCTTAAACTCACAGATCGGTCTGGTTTTCTTCTCTCTCTTGGACTGTGCAGGACCTGAGCAACAAAGACATGAAGAGAGATCTTTACATCATCTCCCAGGTCATCAGAACAGGTCAGTTTATCAAGTTTCTAATGTGTCTGAGTTCCAAGCTTTAGACGATGGTGAATCATTAATGAAGGAAGGAGAATAAACCCAATAGGACCTTGTTATTAAAGCTGACTATCCTCGCAGTAACCAACATTCTCAACCTTACTTTATGTTAGAAAAATATACATACACGGGATGTAGTTTCAGCTTTTAAAATCTGCTTCCTGTCGCAGGTCGTATGCTGCTGAACGACAGTAAGAAGGGCCCTCCGCTTGTTCAATACCGCCGGCCGTACGGCTGTGCTGTCCTGGCCATGAGCGACGTGCTGCAGACCATCTCAGAGCTCAAAGAGGAGAAAGACTTTGTCCTCAAAGTCTACACGTACGTGGCTGCACACACACACGCACACACACACACACTCACACACACACACAGACACACGCACATGCACACACATACGCACACACATACGCACACACATACACATGCAGGCACGCATATACACACACACATATGCACACACACATGCACACACACATGCGCACACACATACACACACGCACGCAGGCATGCATACACACACACACATATATGCACACGCACACACACATGCGCACGCACACACATACACATGCACACACATGCACACACACACACACACACACATACACACACGCAGGCACGCACACACACTTGCGCACACACACAAACGCACACACCCATATGCACACACACACACCCATACGCACACATACGCACGCACGCACACACATATGCACACACACACACACACCCACACAAACACACACATGCATTCACGCATGCATGCACACACACACACAGACACACACACACATACGCACCCACACACACACACACACACACAGACACACACGCATGCACACACTCACAAGCGCACACACACATACGCACACGCACACACATACACACACAAAAACACACAAAAACACACAGACACACACAGAAAGACCAAAGCGACTGACCCTGGTCTAAGTATTTCTAGTAAGTGAAAAGCTGCTGAAGTAGATTCAGAACCCCGTTTCCTTCTGACTTCTGTACAACTCGACTTTCTCATTAGTTTACGCTCTCAGGCTGAAGATCTGCTGATTACAACGCTAATCTCAGTCATCACACCAAAATTAATCTTGCAGCACGTATGAACTAGAGTGCGGATCGGATGTCCGTTTGTTTGTGTGTAAAGCTTGGTTACCGTCGGGTTCCGACGGGCTCGGTTCGGGTATCCTTCCTCTGGTCTGAACCAGACCAGGACCTTTTTTCTTGGAACAAGAACTCACAGAGAAAGTCCTGACGTCCATTTTTATAGAGATGAGAGTCCCATCTCGAGTCTGGAGTCCTGCAACTTGAATTACTAACTGTATATGTAATATGATACAGTGAGGATCAATTTATGAAATGGGAGTTATTATCCTTCTAACCCTCGTGTTATCTTCCCGTCGAGCATGCTGCTTTTGTTTTTCTGGTTCAAAATTTGACTTTTTATGATGTCTTTGTCGATTTTTTCTGCCGCTTTTTGACATTTTTGTTGTCTTTTTCCCACTTTTTTGTCACTTTTTTCGACGTTCTTTTATAAATTTTCTTCTACAAATGCTATGAAATTGAATAAAACACCCAAATTCATTGAAAGTAGTGAATTGATCATTATTTTTTACATGTGAAGAGCCTCGTACGGAACCGTCCACGTTATTTTTTTTGACAATTTGGTTGAGAGAAACTGGGTCAAATTTGACCCTGAGGACGACAGGAGGGTTAACATCACCTCACAAACATCCTCACTGAAAAGGACACACACACACACATGTATGCAACCACACACACATGTATGCAACCACGTAGGTACGCACGCACACCACTTACACACAGGGCTCTAGAAGTGCGTGGTGGTGGTTGTTGTATCTGTAGAGACTCTGCACTCTGCTTGGATATTTTATTTTCTTCTTATTTTTCCATGTTCGGGACATTTCGACCAATCACTCAAATAATCAATTTTATTAGCGACACATTGAATCATACGTAAGGTATAATTTCAGTGAAATGTAATCCCTTAACTTGTGCATGGGTCACCATTAAGCAGAATTTGTCCGCCAAGTCTTCCATGAGGACGCTACGCTAAGAGCTAAGCTCTCTAAATATAGCGCGGCCAAACGCCAAGTGGCGGGAGCTCCTTCCAAAACGAGAGTGAGCCCGGCTTTGGGCTTTCTCCCGCTGGCGAGCGCTGAGGGAGAGGATGACGATGAAGAGCAACCGAGGTCAGGGGAGCGTGTCCCTCTGGTGGCGTTGAGACGGGGGGGGGGAGGTCAATAAGGAGAGACAATAAAGAACGGGACATACAATATCTCTCTTTATCATATCTTTACTCTCATTCTTTTTTATTTTCTTAACCACTGACCTTTTCCTCTCTCTCTTCACTTGTCTGTTTATTCTTTACCTCATGTAACACTTCGCCCTCTCATTAAAAGTCTCTCTCTCTCCCTCTCGCTCCCTCTCTCCCTCCCTCCCTCCCTCCCTCCCTCTCTCCCTCTCTCTGTAATTGTATTATGTATTATGTAAAGGAGAGCGAAGACACAGAGACATAATGAGAGTCCCCATGAGCTACAGACAGCCACTTCACTGATTGACTCTCTGCAGTCTTATAATGCCATCAGCTCATTCGTCTCTATCTCTCTCTCAAACACACACACACACACACACACACACACACACACACACACACACACACACACACACACACACACAAAGCGTTGACATTAGGGAAAGCCCTCTCGGCTGAAACTTCTGAAGACTTGCCTGCAGGAGCCCTACAGTGCTCACAGTCACAGCATGATGTAACTGTGACTGTGTGTGTGTGTGTGTGTGTGTGTGTGTGTGTGTGTGTGTGTGTGTGTGTGTGTGTGGTGTGTGTCTGTGTGCAACCTTAGCTGAACTCCTGAGGATGCTTCATGCTTTATGGATGGTTACACATCCATCTCAGTTGTGATGTCGACGTGACTGAAAGCTGTTAATGTGTCACTTTACAACAATTTGGCTCCTTTACATTTGCCGGCATGAAAATAATAAAAACAATCGCTGCAATCTTCTTCCTCTTTCTGGCCTGGAGGAACTGCTGTGTCATCATGTCACTTTGAATTCCAGCGAGTCCTTCTGTTGGCTTGTGGCTCATAAGCTGTTTTAAGCTGCAATTATATGGGCAAGAGCAAGCATTTGGTGTGACAGCGGCGAAGAAAAAAGCATCCTTTTCACAGGCAGAAACCTCCGATAGACCCTGACCCTGACCCGGTACCAATATACAAGAAAAGAAATATCACACCTTGCCTATCATTTTCTTGGTTGCAGTTGAGCCGGCTAGCCAAATTCTCTTCTGCCTCGAGCAGGTGTAATTTAGAGTCGTCATTAAGTAACAAAACAATCGGGTCAGCAGGAATTAATTTGAGAAAAATTGTGAATGAAAAAGAAAAGACAGACAGTCGTGTTCTTAACGAAGCCCTGCCGACATTTTGGATTTATGTTTCTAATGGGTTTAAAAAACGTGGGTTTTCTGCCTAATGAGACCTGATTCCTGATGGTTTGCGTCTGTTCCCCAGGTGTAACAATGAGAACGAATGGTACCAGATCCACGAGAACATCATCCGCAAGTCCAGCACCAAGTACACCGCTCCCAGCACCAACTACGGTACGGCCACTGTGTGTGTGTTTTTGTATTGTTTTTTAGGGGGGGGGGGGGGAAGTTTAAAAAACAAAAGTGTCAAAAGCATTAAAAAACGTCAGAAAAATTTAAAGAAACACTCAAAAAAATGTTGAACATTCGGAAAAGAAATGACAAAAAAGCGTAAAAAACTATTTAAAGCTACATTGTGTAAGAATTTTTCCCACCTTGCGGTGAAATTGTATATGACAACCGACTGAATATTACTTTCTAGCTCCTCCCATTCCGAACGCCTTCTAACTCCTACGGTGGCCGTATTATTTCAAGAAGTACGACTTCGTCCATGAGAGTTCCTTCCAGTGTAATAATAGTTTTACGTTATTTTGGTACAATTTCATTGCTAACATCAGCTATCAGGTTCCCAAACATATGCAAGCTAATGTTAGCAAAGTATCAGTGCTATCGTTATTCTGTATAGTACAAGATTAATAGTGTAAGGCAATTTTTACAGCGTAGGAGAGAAGCAACAGAGGTTTGTGTTTTTAATATATTTCTCTGAGCAGTATGAACAATGTCAATGAAACCGAAATGAGCTCTTAGTATCTCCATCGTTTACACGCAGCTGGTCTAGCTGGAGCTAGTCTGTGTTACAACCAGTGTTGGGGAGTAACGGAATACATGTAACGGTGTTACATATTCAGAATACAAATTATGAGTAACTGTATTCCGTAACAGTTACAATTAAAATAGTTGGTATTTAGAATACAGTTACATTGTTGAAATCAGTGGATTACATGACGATACTTCTCTGTTTCACGAGTTTATTCACTCTGAATAAATTAAGGCAACTCTATGCATTTTCCAGAAGCCCCGATATGAAATCAAAAAAATTAGCTATTTGCGTGATCAGTCACAATGAAGTCGGAACCAGCACGACAGAGCTCATTAGCAGATTTTTTTAATTACCCAAGGGTAGTCGTCTGCTGTAGTTTTACTGGTCACCTTGCTATTTAATTTTTTTTATTATTGACGTGCGACTTTACATTCTCCTACGTGCTGATTTACTAGCTCCAGAGCCGTTTAAAGACTGACTAGCCCAGTTTGACATGCTAGCTAACGTTAGCTAAAATTACCTCGTGGTAGCAAGACTGCGGTTAGATTTTTGTAGTATACAGTTCGGGACTACCAATACAATAATCTATCTGCTTGTTCAGGTACACATTCAGCTAGTTGGAATAAAAAGAACACACCATTATAGGCCTGTTTAGTAAGCTGGATGTGATAGCCGCATATTCCTATGACGCAATTCAATGTGGAAGTAATCCTGAAGTAATCCAAGTATTCAGAATACGTTACTCAGATTGAGTAACGTAGCGGAATACGTTACAAATTACATTTTTGGCAGGTATCCTGTATTCTCTAATGAAATACGTTTTGAAAGTATCCTTCCCAACACTGGTTACAACTCTTTGACGTGAGTTATCTGCCAGGGAAATCCCGACACGTATGATTACGTTTATGTTACAAGGAAGACAATCCTTCTTCATCATTGAAGCGAGGAAAAGTATCCTAGACGTCATTCTGGCGTTATGCACAACCATACTGTAGTTAGCCAAGCAACAATAGGCTGAATTAGCCTACCTGTCGAGAAGAAGGCAGGCAACTTTGGGGTCCCTTTTAAAATACTTGCTCTTTATGAGCTCTTCCCATCTTGGAAAAGCCACTCCAATATTAACTTTGGTCTTGTTGCTTTGTTGCGCGTTGTCGTTTTAATTCTCCTTTTAACTTCATTGGCGCCTCCGTTACATGTCCTCGAGAATAGGCGTGTAGGGTGGACCATATTTTGATTTCCAAAAAAGAGGACACTCGGCCCGGTCTCGAGACGTATCCAGACAGGATTCTCAGAGGTTAATGAACATGCTTTATTATGCCTCAATGGTGTAAAAAGAACTTCCATAATAAAATCAAATCAAATCTGTAACAACATGTAAGAAAATAATACCTCTCTCTTAAAATAAATAATATGAAATAATACCTCTTCTGTGTTGGAAAATCCAGCTTCAACAAAATATCTTTTAATACCTTTTCAATGTAATAAATAAAAAAAGACACTGAAACAGTTTTTGCCGTTCAACTGTGAAGCTCTCGAGAATTACGTCACACAACAAAGTACCGTAATATTGTGTGCAAAGCGCCAGTCAATTTAAGTGCACGCTTAATGGTTAACGCTTAAAAATCTTTTTAAAAAACATTGGAAAAAAAAAACATCAAATGTAAAAAAAAAATGTATGTAAACCTGTCAAAAACAGATAAAAAAAATTCCCCGAACTGTCCTAATTCTTGATTGGCCAACAGCACATTCAAATCAAATCACTCAACAAACATTCTGCTACAGGGGGCAAGAACACGATGACCTCATTTATGATACGATGATGCCCCAACGGTGCAAAATGGGTTGTTATATTTACTTGCCCGACGTGGCGTTTTACTTGCCCCGGGCCATCAGGCGACCCTTGTTTAGGACTCTGATAAATGACCCAGATTCAGCTTCAGAGAGGGACGTTGAGTAGCAGAGGGCACCGAGGGTTGTTGGCGTTAGGAACTGAAGTGCAGCAGCGTTACTGACTCGTGCTACTGCGTTTGTGAGGAGGGATCTTTTTACACACGCTGATTAACTTAAGACACGATGAACACAGACCTCATGAAGTCGGTTCCAAAACAAACACACAAAGCTCCCGGCGGCGTCCGGTTTTCGGAGAGCAGCATGCACTCGGACTGACACATGCGTGTCATCCCTTGACATCCACTGGGAAATCGTTCTAATTGGTGTCACTGCAGGGAACTCAACCCCTTGTGCCCTCTTGTTAAAGTCTGTGAAGTCCTGCGACCCCAAAACTACTTTAGAGATGTAGCTGTAGTTTGGGGCAGTGGGTCCCAATCTTTTTGGTCACAGGTACCCCAAGAGCCCTGTCAGATGAGCTCACGTAGCCCTTCATTAATTCCCAGTGTGTTCCAACAGCATTCAAGAAAAGCCAGTATGAACACAAACAGTGGTGCTGTGTTGTGTTGAGAAATATGATGGCCGACTAAACGTGTGGACCCTCTCTCCGTCGCTGCAGGTCTGATCATCTCTCTGCAGCTGCTGAGGGGCGACATGGAGCAGGTCCGCCGGGAGAACCCGCTCATCTTCAGCAGGGGGGTGGCCATGACACGCAAACTGGGCTTCCCTGATGTCATCATGCCAGGTGAGTCAGACACATGTACCAAGGAATGTATTCAGTATTTTTATGCGTTATCATTATTTGACCAGTATTTAGTGATAAAATAGCACCACATTTCTTTATATGTGAATTGTAGATTTTTCTGTTTGTTTTAAAGTGCTCATATTATGCTCATTTTCAGGTTCATAATTGTATTTAGAGGTTGCAGCAGAATAGGTTTACATGGTTTAATTTTCAAAAGACACTATTTTTGTTGTACTGCACATTGCTGCAGCTCCTCTTTTCACCCTGTGTGTTGAGCTCTCTGTTTTAGCTACAGAGTGAGGCATCTCACTTCTGTTCCATCTTTGTTGGGAGTCGCACATGAGCAGTAGCTAGGTAAAGACTACTAGCCAGTCAGAAGCAGAGTATGAGGACGTGCCATGACAGCACCTAGCTAAGGACTACTAGCCAGTCAGAAGCAGAGTATGAGGGCGTGCCCTGACAGTACCTAGGTAAGGACTACTAGCCAGTCAGAAGCAGAGTATGAGGGCGTGCCCTGACAGTACCTAGGTAAGGACTACTAGCCAGTCAGAAGCAGAGTATGAGGGCGTGCCCTGACAGAACCTAGGTAAGGACTACTAGCCAGTCAGAAGCAGAGTATGAGGGGGTGCCCTAACAGTACCTAGGTAAGGACTACTAGCCAGTCAGAAGCAGAGTATGAGGGCGTGCACTGACAGTACCTAGGTAAGGACTACTAGCCAGTCAGAAGCAGAGTATGAGGGTGTGCCCTAACAGTACCTAGGTAAGGACTACTAGCCAGTCAGAAGCAGAGTATGAGGGCGTGCACTGACAGTACCTAGGTAAGGACTACTAGCCAGTCAGAAGCAGAGTATGAGGGTGTGCCACGCTAGCAGCTAGGCGAGCATTATAACATATGTTACAAAGTGACCACGTTTGACTCTGAAGTAAAGACTGGACTACAATAGAGCTGTTTGGAGCAGTTTGTGAACAGTGTTTTCTGTTAGAGATGGTAAGTCCCTTTGGGGTGGATTTTGGGCTTTTTCACTTTGTAAACCTATAACGTGCGCATACAAAGATATGTAACACAATAAAGGATAGGGAAAAAGCCAAAAAGCATAAAATGAGCACATTAAGTTTATTTTACACATACATGCACATATACCTACTTACAGGCACATACGTATGCATACCAATATACACATTCATATACACATTATATGTACAGTATGTGTATATGTATGTGTGTTTTCCTACCGGTGTCCATGTTTCATCTGTCAGTTATATCAAACCGAACAGTTCAGAAGTGAAGCAGCATTTCGGATGAGCGGTGAAACATGTTCCAAGTCTACAGTTTCAGTCCACTGGATCACTCGTTTAGTCCCCCCGTTCTACTTACTGTGACTGTGCGTTCTAATGAAAGTCTAATTATTTTATCCAAATGCTCTCAGCTATTCACAGCCACGAAACTAATAAAAGCTAATGAAAAGAGACGTGTATTTCAGTAAGTGTTTTTCTCCCTCCTAATTACAATGACTATACCTTTAAGCTAAGCTGTGTCTGCATCACAAGTATTTATCTGGCTTCTTCTGTGAAACATGTTACATGTGTAGATGTTACTATTATAATAATTATTATTAGTGTAAACATTAGTCATTTTGTAAAAGTCATCATTCATACCATAGTCACACAGACATATGAGATCCATGCACACATACATACTACAACAAAATACAAAGGAAGATATCAATAGTGTAGCCCTTACAGTAAAGTTAGATTGTAGCATGTTTAAAGGAGCGGTGTGGAAAAAATGCAGAAAGGCATGGCGATGGTATCATGGTGCAAGAGAGTGTCAGTGCAAGTGCATTGCAAATGCAAATTCTATAGTTATACAAGTACAACAGGCTACACAATATATCAAAAATACAATAATCATTACTTAACTATTCAGAGACACTAGTAAAAGACTTGAAGAAAAGCTTAAAGGTTCCATGGCATGAAAATTTCATCATGAGGTTTTTTAACATTAATATGCGTTCCCCCAGCCTGCCTATGGTCCTCCAGTAGCTAGAAATGGTGATAGGTGTAAACTGAGCCCTGGGTATCCTGCTCTGCCTTTGAGAAAATTAAAGCTCAGATGGGCCAATCTGGAATCTTCTCCTTATGAGGTCATAAGGGGAAAGGTTACCTCCCCTTTCTCTGCTTTGCCCGCCCAGAGAATTTGGCCCACCCATGAGAGAGAGAGATGCCATGATGGCTTTCAAACGAGCAAAGTGGCAGTTGGTCAAGGCCACACCACCACCCTCCACCTTGCCGCCCCCCTCTCTTCTCCTCAATAGCTACCAAAATAGCACATCCTAAGGAAAGATCATTGTGGGACTGGCTCTAGTGGCTGTAATTTCTGCACCAAGGCTGAATTTCTGGAAAGAGACTTCAGATACAGTATTAGGGGACCACTAAGGTCTATATAAAAGAGACTTTAGATACAGTATTAGGGGACCACTAAGGGCTATATAAAAGACACTTCAGATACAGTATTAGGGGACCACTAAGGTCTATATAAAAGAGACTTCAGATACAGTATTAGGGGACCACTAAGGTCTATATAAAAGAGACTTCAGATACAGTATTAGGGGACCACTAAGGTCTATATAAAAGAGACTTCAGATATAGTATTAGGGGACCACTAAGGTCTATATAAAAGACACTTCAGATACAGTATTAGGGGACCACTAAGGCCTATATAAAAGAGACTTTAGATACAGTATTAGGGGACCACTAAGGTCTATATAAAACAGACTTTGGATACAGTATTAGGGGACCACTAAGGTCTATATAAAAGAGACTTCAGATACAGTATTAGGGGACCACTAAGGTCTATATAAAAGAGACTTTAGATCCAGTATTAGGGGACCACTAAGGTCTATATAAAAGAGACTTCAGATACAGTATTAGGGGACCACTAAGGTCTATATAAAAGAGACTTCAGATACAGTATTTGGGGACCACTAAGGTCTATATAAAAGAGACTTCAGATACAGTATTAGGGGACCACTAAGGTCTATATAAAAGAGACTTCAGATACAGTATTAGGGGACCACTAAGGCCTATATAAAAGCATCCAAAGATCACCATGTCATGGGACCTTTAAGTTAAAGTTGAAAACTGTCCATACAGACAAACGATAGCATGGTGTATTGACCATACAGGCAAGCTAGCAAAATGGGCAGGTGGCTAATATAACCAGTAAGGGAGTCAAACAGTGCCAATCTGTCCAGTCCGGGGTAGTCCGGGGTAGTTTATGTGTATGTATAAAGGCACCCAGATGAAGGCGTGTTACAAAGGGCAGTATGCAGAGCAGACTTAAAGATGGTGATTAAATGTAATAGTTGACAACAGATCAGTTAAGCGATTAATGAAATGATCTTTGTAGCTGTAATAAAACCAAATTGGAAAGTCACGTCGTGAATGAAAGTGGTCAATTTCCAACTCAGCAACATCTCCCTCTACTCTGAATTTATTTTAATATAAATAACACCATCTGACAAAGAACATGTCAAGCACATGTGCTCTTTTAGCATTTAGAGGCTTCTAAAGATGCGTTACTTTTTCTGTGTAATTATTAATTGTGAATCATTTTCAGCCTTTGAAATAATCTAAATAACCAAAGGGATTGACATTTACCCTTCAGACTGCCCTCCAAACAGCAACACCTACACCTATATAATATGCAGAAGTGTCCCTTCACACCTTTCCATACACATTAACAATGCATGTCTCACACACACACACACGTAAAGCCTCCCCTCGGGCAGTGATGGAGCGAGTATTTAACTCCCATCTTGATACATTAAGGGTGACATCTCCTCTATACGGACAAGCTGACATGATAAATGAATCCACAAATGCTAACACGGGTCATTGGTCTTGTGTATGTCAGAGGTATTCAGCTTTAAAATGTGTGCGATACACTCCCTGTGTCTCAATCTGTGTGCGCGGACACTTTATACCTACAATATCCATGGTCGTTTTTGGGTATAAGGGCGTTTTCACACCTACCTCATTTTGGGCCGGACTTCCAGACTTTTCAGTTTGGTCCGAACCAAAATTGCATGGTGAGAAAAGGTGCCTCCGATCAAAAGAGGTGGTCTCGGTCGTTGGCAGTATGAAAACACTTTGTCAGAGCAGAATATAAATCAGCAGTTTACTTGTTAGGTGGTTGGCCTCGTGAATGTACAGTGTAGGTTTCTGTTTGTCTCTAAGTAGGGGAGAGCAGCAGTCAGCTGTAAAAACTCTGACCCAGAGAGAGGATACGAGAGGACGGGGAAGCCCGTCTACAAAACAATCAATTCTAAGTATCTGGAGACGCAGCTCACGTATTTATGTGATGACGGCAGGACGTAAGTTTGTCACGTATAGATCTTTAGTGCGCTTGCATAACTGCAGTGTGAAAGCAAGACTGGATCAAATGTAGACAAAAAACATGAGCCTTGGTTCGGACTTTTAGGTGTGAAAACGCCCTAAGAAGATGTCATTGGCACAATGCAAACTGTCTCGGCAACACTGTGTCTGTGTTTGTCAGGCTTGTGTTCACATTGTGGCATCATTACATTTCTTAGGTGAAATGTGAGACGAACGGTGAGGTGTCTCGTCTGCATGTTAATGTGTCCTTGCGGTTCCCAGGCGACATCCGTAACGACCTGTACCTGACTCTGGAGCGGGGGGACTTTGAGAGGGGAGGGAAGAGCGTTCAGAAGAACATTGAAGTCACCGTCTACGTGCTCTACGCCGATGGGGAGATCCTCAAGGTAGGAGAGCAATGCTGTCGTATACACCCTTCAGTCCACTTTCTCTCACCGTTTTTCTCTCTACAGTAACTGTCTTTTCTTGTGGTCACTTCTTGAAACATATTTTTTTATGGATCCTTGATTTGGCTAGGGATGGTCCCATTGGGACGCGCTAGCTCTTCTTCCAGGGAGTTATCAATCAGGGGTTAATTAAAGTGGAATCTGGCAGGTGGGAACTCAATAAAACTCACTTTTTAAAGGGAGTTTACCCGTTACTCTCGGAATGCCGTTCTGGATCGTTCCGGCCCACTTTAACCCCTGCATACAATACATAAAAGCAACACAAGAGAATTAGTAGAAGAATAGAGGCCATGCCAGCGATATCCATTTGCATCACATGAAAAGAAAAAAGCAGTTTTACCGATCTCTGAAATGGGTTCAAAGCAACCAGAGGCACAAAAAATGTGACAGCCCCAATCTGACAGACATATATATATATATATATACTAATATACTGACATGTCTTACAATGAATGATGGCATAAACCATCATTTATCCCTCCTGTTGTCCTCGGGTCAAATTTGACAGGGTGGAGTGAAAGAGATGGGAGGACAGGTTGGATTTAATCCTGGGTCGCTGCAAAGGACATAAATGGGGCACTCGCTCCTAATGGGTGAGCTAGAGGTCGCCCCTTTTTTTTTTTTATTTTGATGCAGAAAAACAAAAGGGTTAAAGACTACCTGGATACAAACAGAAATATTGACAGATGCATTGACTTGTTCAGAAGCACAACCCAACACACTAGGACCAAATCTGGTTGCATCAAATTCACTCAGCTGGCCCCTCCAGTCCAAGGCATTTGTATTATGCCCACGTAGACTATTATCATTTTATTTTACAAAAACCTTCCCAGCTGTCCTTTCTTTAAGGCATTGATAACATTTCCAGTATAAAATGATGCAGTGGCAAACGCAAGATGGACGTGTGCACTTGTCAGAGACAGTTAATGTACATGTGGCCTGGTGTGAAACATACTTTGTCTCATGCAGTTAGCTTTTACATGCATGTTCCTGTCCGTGTCTGCCCCCCTCCTGCAGGACTGTATCAGTCTGGGCTCAGGTGAGCCCCCCGTGCCGGAGCACCGCTCCTTCGTGCTCTACCACAACAACAGCCCCCGATGGAGCGAAGTGATCAAACTGCCCATTCCCATCGACCGCTTCAGAGGCTCCCACCTGCGCTTCGAGTTCCGACACTGCTCCAGTGAGTCACTTCCTGGTACTGGTACTGAAGGGGGTGGTGGTGGCGTTTAATCATCATATGTATGCAATTTGTCTCACTCTAAACTTCCTCTGTCTTCCTCTTTCCCCCGTAACTGTACATCTTTCTCTCTTTTCTGTCTCGTTTCCACCCTGCAGCGAAGGACAAAGGAGAGAAGAAGCTGTTTGGGTTTTCCTTCACTCCTCTGATGAGAGAGGATGGAACCACTCTTTCAGACGAGAGCCATGAACTCTATGTTTACAAGGTCAGACAAAGTCTTAAAGGGATGGTTCGGAGTAATTTCACCCTGCGCTCCTTTGCACCATGACCTCGAGCCAAACAACCCCCCCAGAAGCTTTTTTCCCTTTGTCTAACATTGGGCAAGTTTGCGCTATCAGCCGAATGGCTTAGTGCAGGCGCTAATGGAACCAACTGCGTATCTTGTAAATTACCCCACTAATAATGCCCAGAATGGTACCATTCTTCTACACTAGTACAAATAGGTTATGTACTCTTAAAACAATGCATTGGAAAGTGTGTAAGTACACCAGGAGTTTATTTAAATAGCACTTGCCTGATGGCTTCTACTCTCTGCTGCTAGCGCTGCTAGCTCTCCGATTCTCCTCCATTAGTTGTAGCTCCTTGTCCGTGTATTCAGGCTCAAATAGGTACGGGCGACCTTCGAAATTGATACACTCATCGTCAGAAGTTAACTGTTGGGACAGATAAGTTAAGATATATTGTTTTCAAGGTCCCATATTGTAAAAAATATAATATAAAATGCGGAAGACCCAGAAACACTGACCAATCAGGGCAGACTGGGCCTTTTCGGGAGGGGAGGTTTAAAGAGAGACTGAGTATATTCAGAAAGACAGAAGACAAAATGAAATGTTTTTCGAACATTAAAGCAAGTTCGGTTACACTTTACTTGAAGGTATCTACATAAGAGTGGCATGGCACTGTCATGAACGTGTCATAAACATTATAAACAAGTCATAAACGTTGATGACATAATGCTTCTATCAGACAGTGTCGTTCGGTTTTTGTCATGACAAGTTAGGGTTAGGTTTTTGCGTTAAAACGGGTTAGGGTTCACGTGTTCATGACACTGTCATGACACTCTTATGTAGATACCTTCAAGTAAAGTTTTACCACAAGTTCTAGTAGAAACTCAGAATACAAGTATGAACGTGAAAAAGAGCATTATATGGTACCTTTAAAGTTTTGCTAGTATGACTGAGCCCACTTTGTCTGTGTCTTCCTCCTGTCGGCCTCAGTGTGATGAGAACACCACCTTCAGTAACCACGCCCTGTACCTGGGCCTGCCCTGCTGTAAAGAAGACTTCAACAGCTGTCCCAGCATCCCCTCCAGCCTCATCTTCCAGCGCAGCGCCAAGGAGACCTTCTGGATCGCCACGCAGCTCTCCTCCACCAAGCTCACTCAGAACGGTACGCAGCCGCCGCTCCCGTATTAGTTCATCATACAGCCCGGGGGTTATAGCCACACCACAATACTTTCACGGACAGGGAAACCCCACACATTTTGTGATTCCACAGTTTCAGGTAAAGCTCTTGCACATGCGTTCATTCTCCATTGTGGGGGAGGGGCTTAGGACACCGGTTTTGTGTTTTAGCAGAAAGGGGGGATGGACTGAGAAGTTGTCAGTGTTCAAATTTTTTGGCTAAGTCCTGGATCTTCGCAATCCTACCTACGCCACCTTTAAGGTAAAAAACTAAATAAGTTACCATCATTATGCGGATGACACACACATTTACATAACCACCAGGCCACTATGGTCCAATGCAAACACTGAGTCAGTGCAGTGAGCAAACGACAACAATTTGATGAGCCAGAACTTTCTTCAGTTAAGCAAAGACAAAACTGAGGTGGTTGTTCTTTTAGAGAAAAAGGTTAAACGATTAAAAGTCAGCGGGTGCGCCCAGCATCATGTAACTAAACCAAAACAAAAATACTTTTATACATCTCTGGAAGAAAAAAAAAGTTATATATGTTGCATGTTACATTTCCACTGTTTTAGATACGAAAGCCCGCTCCATTTTTCCTTTTCAGTTCCGCGGGTCCTTCTGCTTCTTCTTCTCTGCCGGGAAAACACGACAGCGTTGCATTGTGGTATACAGGAGTAAAATGTAGGGTCCATCGGATGTACGCTCAGCTTAACTGTGCATGTGTGTGGCTATACAGTGAATGAAATTAACCGTGGAGAATTCGAACTCTACCACGAAATGGCGAACACACTATATAGTGCACTATTTCCGTGAGAGGGAAGGGTTTCCAACACAGCTGTGGAATCAGACCTGAATTTGAACTATTTTATGTTTTATGGCAAGCACTTTTAATTGCCTTGTCGCTTAAATGTGCTATAGAAATAAAGTTGCCTTGCCTCATGAACTATAGGAGGCCCAACTTCTTTTGTGTCTTTTCTGGCGGTTGACTTTGCTGTTTTTCTTCCAGTGGACCTCCTGGCCCTGCTGAAGTGGAAGGCCCACCCGGACCGGGTCATGGACATTCTGGGCCGGCTGCGACACGTCAGCGGTGAGGAGATAGTCAAGGTAAGTATACACTGAGGACGTTTTTCTTCACTTTAAGATAAGATAATGCTTTATTGTCTGTTACACAAGGGTTACAGAACATTTTCTTTGACGAGGCTCCAGTCACAAAGAGACATTCACACTTTCGGAGTTCTGCGTCGGGGTTGCTTTGCATCGCGGTGCATTTCACCGCCATAACGCTAGGGGGGGCGATAAGTCTGGGGTTATTTGCGAGGTATCTGCCAGCCAGTTTATGTTATGTTAGCAAGCTAACTTTAGCACAACTGCCCACAAAGTACTGCTTTGCTGGCAAAGTGCTAATTTCAAAATGTTACTGACGTATAGACACTTCACAAACCAATAACTCTGTCATTGTAAAATATGTCTGAGTTTATTTGCAGAGTTACGTCAGTGAACTAGCATGTTGCTACTCCCCACAGTAGGCTGCTTGAAACACCCACTATCAACACACAGGACCAGTTGACCAATCACAGTCCTTGCGGTCTGCGTTGCCTCGATGGAAAGTTAACATTTTTTGGAGGTGCACGTTGAGCTACGGGGGCGAGGGCTCGGAGAAGGGTTCACGGCGCCACAGAGGGGTCTGCGCAGAAGCATAAATCAGCCTTTAGGCTACATCCCCACTACAAAATGAATATCTAGGGGGCTTTAAACACCAAACATCATATGATAATGGTTTGCATGCTACGTTTACAAAAAACTTGGTTTGTACCTGTTCACTGACGGGATTGTTTGTCGTTCATTTTTTAGCACATCTTTAACATACATATTTACCTGATAAAAGTACCTAAATATTGCCTTAACAACAGAACAAATGTGACTGGCTGTATGTGTGTGTGACAGTTTCTCCAAGACATTCTGGACACATTATTCTCCATCTTGGATGACAACACGGACAAATATGGACCACTG
Source organism: Perca schrenkii (assembly GCA_025617405.1). Lineage (NCBI taxonomy): Eukaryota > Metazoa > Chordata > Actinopteri > Perciformes > Percidae > Perca > Perca schrenkii. The sequence continues at coordinate 38,766,083 of CM046790.1, read as the reverse complement.
GTGTTCCAGTCATTGGTAAGTGTGTGTGCAAAAAAACATAAAGAAAGAAAGAAAGATGAATATTTACAGTTCTGTACTTGTGAGTGAGAAAAAAAAAAGTCTACAGAGAGCCAATGACAAAAATAACTGCCATGACACACTGTCAGCTTCAGTCACTGTCATGTCGGCTAACTGTGAAGCATATTGCACATTAAAAAGTGAGACTCAGGCAGTCAGACAGATATCAGACTGACAGAAATCATGTGGAAACAGCGCCTCTGATTGGACAATCACTCTACACACACAGTGGCAATATCAAGTTCAAGTCTATTGGCAAACGTTACAATTATAACAGAACTAAACCATGTTTCTGTCAAGACGATCTGGTCTCAGGTCAGGTTATTATTGATTGGTAGTTAACTCACTGGAGTCTCAGACATAATCTGATCACGGCCAACACAAGACCAACGTTCTATTCACATAAAACGTAATGTGTCTCATTCATTTTCTCTATTTTAACCTCTCTCTCTCCCCCCTCTCTCTCTCTCTCTCTCCCCCCTCTCTCTCCCTCTCCCTCTCTCTCTTCCTCCCTTTCCCTCCTGTCTCCCTCTTTCCCTCTATCCCTCTCTCCCTCAGGTGTTCATTATAAACCTTCTCAGGGACAGTAAATACTACCACTTCCGGCCCGTGATGGACACATATATCCAGAAGCACTTTGCTGGCGCGTTGGCTTACAAGTGAGTGTTTTACTACCACTTGAAGACTGGGCAAAAGAAATGCTGAAAGCCACGTGACATAACGTGTGTTGTGTTTCAGGGAGCTGATCCGCTGTCTGAAGTGGTACATGGACCGCTCGGCAGAGGTGGTGAGACAGGACCACATACAGGAAGCAATGAGGGTAAGAGCCACGGGGGGGTAGCGTAACCATAGCAGTTAATTAATTTATATGTTCAGTTTTTCAAGTATAGTCTAATAAAGATCCAGGGTCCTTCATCTCCACGGTTAAATTCATGGAGGGCTGATGCGGCCCGTTCCATTGACAGCAAATCCATAAAGTCCTTTAACCAATTGTTAGAGCGAAAGCAATCAGGTTCATGAATTTTCCAGTTCATCATAATAATTCGCTTAACCGACAAAAAGGCCAAAGCGATGATGGGTTGTGGAAGTGTTGACTGTATATTTTCCCCTCCTACTGCCTAGAAGGCAGAGTAGTGGGCAGACTGGGTCAAATGATCTTAACGCTGAGCAAAACAACAGCAGTGTCCATTCATCAGCGTCCTGGGACCTAACTAGGAGACCGTTATCACTGCCCGGTGTGAGTCGAGGGCAGATGTGAGTTGCGCGTGCTCCGATTTAAATGGTTTATGATTGTCTGATTGCTAACGTTAGCTCAAAACACCATTCAAGTGACAGGGCGCGTCCGTGTCATACTGAAATTTGTGAAATCCATAAAATAATAAACTTTTCTCATTACAAACAATAACAGGAGATGGGAATCATTTCAAAAACATTTGAGCTATCTATGATTGTTTGATTGCTAATGCGTGTGGCGTTTCATTTCCCCGTTTTTTGCGTCCCCCAGAGCAGCCCAGCGTCATGGCAGTTCGTGAAATGGTCACGTTCGAAAATTGTGACCTGTTCACAAATCAATAAATCAAAATAATGTGACCATTTCACAAACTGACATGAGACCGGGTTGGTAATAACACATATCATACCAGAGCAATCTACATGAGTCTAAGGGCGTTTTCACACATACCTTGTTTGGTCCGGACTTTCGGACTTTTTAGTTTGATCCGAACCAAAATTACAGGTGTGAAACCTCCCCCGGACCACGGTCCGGATCAAAAGACCAAATTTTGGTCCGACAAAAAGAGGTGGTCTCGGTCCGGACCAAACTGAACCATGGTCCGGTTTGTTTATAGTGTGAAAGCATTTTTTGGATGGTTCGGACTTTCGGACCAAATACAGGAAGCTCTGGCAGGCTCTCCTTGTGTTACAAGACCGGCGAAGCTCCTTTAAGGAATAGCTCGGTGCTTAGTGAGAGAGAGAGAGACTGACGGTGAATGCGCTCAGAGCAGACAGCTGTCAGCTATCAGAGCAGAGAATACATCAGCAGTTTTTTTGTTAAGTGGTAGTAAATGTAGGCTACAGTGTATGTTTCCGTTTGTCTCTGAATAAATGCTCCAGAAAGAAAGTTCCCGTGTCTTGCTTCGCTACATCTCAACAAAACAAAAAGAGCCGCGGCAGTAGCCTAGGGGAGAGCAGCGGTCAGTTGAACAGCCTAAACTCCGCCACGGAGAGAGGATACGAGGGGACGGGGAAGCCCGTCAACAAACCAATCAGTTATAAGTATCTGGAGACGCAGCTCAAGTATGTGATGACGACAGGACGTAGGTTTGTCACGTAGAGATCTTTAGTGCGCTTGCAAAACTGCAGTGTGAAACCAAAACTTACCGGATCAAATGTAGACAATGTAACAAAAACATGAACCTTGGTCCGGACCTTGGTTCGGACTTTCATGTGTGAAAACGCCCTAAAGGATCTCCATTTCTTTATAATGAATGCACTCATAGACAGACATATTTCTTAAACCTGCTGGTACCTTATCCATTAATAGATAAATAGAGGACAAAATATCACAATAAACACAAACATATTCTAAAGGTTACCCTGCTGCTGATAACCCCTTCACTGACTTATACCCCGTTTACACGTACATGGTTATTTTGAAAAAAGGAGACATTTCCTTCGTTTGTGCCCTTCATTTACACGCAAACGGAGAATTCGCCTCTGAAACCGAGTCTTTCTAAAAACTCCGGCCGGAGTGGAGATTTTGGAAAACTTCGTTTGCACGTTTGCAAACTGAGACAAACGGAGGTTTCATCTTTGTTCAAAAGAGACAGAGGAAGTGATTGGTTGCTGTTGTTGCTATTTTGGGGATTCTGATTGGCTAACGTGGGCTTGAGCTTCTCGTTACACTGCCACCTACAGGTCTGGCGTGCTCTTGACGGCAAGACATTGGCATTGGCATATATACACGGGTTTGTGTACACTAACACTTTTCTGAAAACTAACAGCTGTGCACAATGTTATTTTTGAAAACGGAGAGGGTGAAATATCCGTTTATGAAAATAGCCGGCCACGTGTAAACGTAGCCTTATCTGTACAATGATTTTATATAAAAATCAACCAAAGGGCTTTATCAATATTTCAACACCTTTGCGAGTCTTCCCACTGATTGTCTTCACTCGGTCCACAACAAACAGCCATATTTGTAGAGCAGAACTTCAGAATAGATGCATGAAGCAGATTTAGAGAATGCACCACGCTTAGCAGACATTCAAATATTCATCAGACTCAAACATCCGTCTCAAATGGGTCACATTGTCTCGTAAAAGTGGACGCCCGGTGTGAATTATTGAGGACAGTTTGACACATGCGGCAGCTGTGGGTTCTTATTTATATTTTATAACTGTGTTCGCGTCCCCGTCGGCTGAGTTTTAGCTGCTGTCTGTCGGTCTCCTTCTTGCACTCATTCATCATTTAAGGAAGTAAAGCATGTTTTCTGCTCAGTTTTTTATTGTTTGTTTATTGTTTTGATTCATCCTGTGACACGCTGTACAAATATTACATGTAGCTACATATTATTGATGTATGAAGATCATTGTTTTCAAGTCAGGTTTCAGATAACTTAATCGGCTTCAATCAACATTTTTAAAAAGAAGTGCAATAATCTGTTTAATTAACTCATAATGAAATAGTTCTGCTCATATTATGAATACTGTGTATCTAAAAGCGATGCAGCCGTAGAATCATTTTAGCTGACAGTCACGAGTAAGTTATAAAAAAAATAATCAAATCCACTTTTTATTTTATCTGTAAAAAGAGGTTTAACCCTCCTGATGTCCTCGGGTCAAATTTGTACCCATTTTTTAAAAGTTTCTATTTAAGAAATTTGGCTTTCTTTCAAACAAGGAAAATAACGTGGATGGTTCCATACAACGGTAAGCACAAGTTAAATATATGATCAGTTCACTACTTTCATTGAATTTGAGTGTTTTATTCAATTTGTTATAGCATTGGAAAAATAATCTTGAAAAAAATGACAAAGATCTTGGAATAAGCTTTAAAAAACATCGACAAAATGCAGAAAAAAATCTACAAAGACATTGGAAAAAGTGACAAAATGTTGAAAAAAGAAGTTCTTATTTAAAATGTTGACCCAGAAAAACAGAAAGTTGCACAGTTGACAATGGGAAGACAACACAAGGTTTAAAAAAGTTTTGTCAGGATCATTTGTTTGTCGTTGTTGTAGTACTCATTTCAGCCACAAGAGGCTGCAGTGCACCACTTACTGCATGTTCTAGTAGAGATTCAATGACATTCTTTAGCCAAAAGAAAGACATGACAGTAATGTTACATAACTTGCTAACACACAATATATGTACCTTGTATTTAGAATGTACAAATGACTCAAAACTGACCTGGAATGTTTTAGTTTTTATGCTTTTAGTCCTACAAACTATTTCACCTGTTTCACCACAGATTACATGTTTTAAGGAAGTTAGAAAGATTATCATAGCAAAACTTCTTTTCCACCTGTATTCTATTAAAGTAATAAACACAGGAGAGAAAACTATTTAGATCAGACTTAGAAAATGGATCACCAAAATAGTTTTTTCTCACTTGCCTCTCAGGGCTTCAGTACTATTTTGTTATATAGGTCAATAAATACTCAAGTTAGGGATGTTTATATGTCAATAAAATATTAAAATTATATTTAATATTCTTTCCCCTCCATGTCTCTCTCTGATTCTGTCTCTCACACACACACAAATACCAAATCTACCCCCAGGCCCTGGAGTATCTGTTTAAGTTCATCATCCAGTCTCGGATCCTTTACTCCCGGGCCACCTGCGGGATGGAGGAGGAGCAGTTTCGCACCAGCATCCAGGAACTCTTCCAGTCCATCCGCTTCGTCCTCAGCCTGGACAGCCGCAACTCGGAGACGCTCATCTTCACACAGGTGAGGGAACATACGCACAAACACACACACACACACACACACACACACACACACACACCAGAGATGGGGACTTGAGTCTGAGACTCGGACTCGCACTTAAGGCACACAAACACCTGACTTCAGACTTTGACTTGTGACTCAACCCAAAAGACTTCAGACTTGACTTGAGCTTCGAGACTTGTCAACAACCTGTTTTCATGCAAATATTGCTTTTTAAATCGGAAACGTATGACGAGCTGCATGCCCTTTGTCATAATGTGCAACATAACGCATGCGCTATGCCTGTGCGCGCACTCACATATCAAAAAATGCATTGACGACGCCAACACCAAGTCCTCCCAGAGTTGTGCCTTTTGTCATTAATTTTGCTTTCAATAACTTTGTAAACAGACTATACGATGTCCTAAGTTGGAGACTTGAGACTTGACTTGGACTCGTGGCAAAAGACTTGAGACTTGACTTGAACTTGCCCCTCAAAGACTTGAGACTCGACTTGGACTTCCAAAAAATTGTGAACATATCTGATACACACAGACTCAACAGATTCTTCAAAATGTTTTGTTTTTAGGTCTTTTCTTCAATCGTTTAGGAAGCATCAAATGTTCAAATGTCGATGTGCTTTTCCCTGTTTAAGTCATCTTTTTTCACACCTGGAAGTGCAACTTGTGTTTCTGTAGTTTAGATGAGACTAATCCATTTAATTACATTTGCTTATAGTTTAGATAGTATGTTCCATCTCCTTTTAGCTGCTTTAATCTGACTCTTATCTCCTTTATTTACCTCTTTCTACTTGTACCTCGGACCTTTCCTCACTTCCTTCCCTCACCTTCTCTTTCAATCTCCCACAATTCTTTGCTCCACCCTTTGGGTCCCTATTCGTTCCTCCTGGGCCTCTTTCCTCGACACCCACACATTACAGGGCTCCCAGCCTTGTTCAGGCCCAAATCAAGCCCCAGGCCCCGGCATTGGGCCTAACGCTACCTTAGCTGTAGCCCCCACCCTGGGCCAAGCCCCGCCCCCTGCCCCAGTACAGCTTCCTGGCAGCGGGCAGGCCAACTGCACTCAGGCCGGGAGCTCCAACGCTCTGCGGCCGTCTCCACTGTCAGTAAGTAGACGTCTGGATGAAAACCACGACCTTGTGTGAAGCCCAGAATCCTAATTCCCCCGTCCAGCCGTTTGTGAGCCTAACATCACACATCACACACACTCCTGTTATCCCGCACACTCACACACACTCCTGTGATCCCGCACATTCACCCCCTGACTGCTGTACACATAGCCTGGTTGACACCAGACCCTTCTCAGTTGTAACTGAGAGTGGGTCTGGGGAAGGTTCATTCACAGCCCATTTCCAAAGGGGCATCACCAACGGACGCCGATCAAATGCCTCTGGGCGCAATTGGATCAACCAATCAGCGACAGCGGCATCAACAGGGTCGCTGCGCTTCGGTGGCTGTCATGTTGAATGTAAACAAAAAGCTGCTCGCCATCGCTGTGCTATCATCATCGTGTAAAGCCCGCCTCAGCGGTTGTGATTGGTGCCTCGATTTGGAAAAATTGGAAATGGGCTTGAATGGGCTCTTGGCCAGACGGACTTGCAGAGCAAATATCAAATTTGCCGGAAGTTCGTCAGGGTTTTCCCAGGCTATAGTCCTCTAACTGTACAACGCATTCTCATGAACGGGTTCGTATGACATCCTACGAAAATAGGAGACCACCGGCCGGTCACGTGACACTGTCTGCAGAGCTCCGTGAGCTGTTGGTCGTATCAGCGGCAGTTTCTAGTTGAGTTTAACCGACAGAAGGATGATTGGGAGCCAGATACAGAGCACTGGGATGTTGGTCCTTTCAGGGTCTGTTGGTAGTTTAGCCGAGAAAAAGTTAACGTTATACGTCGATGACAGTTAAGTTTATACACCAAAACGACTAGTTAAGTTCAGGAAAAAAAGATCGTGGTTTGGATTAAAATATTCCCGGGGAATGAACATGCATTTTCTGGGTGAAAGTCTAGTTTTTTTTTCTCCCATCCCAGAATGTATTTGTGGTGTAGCCAGACTGGCAATGTGAGACTAAAAGTGAGGTTATGCAAATCCAGAAATGATTTTTATAGACAAAGTGATTAATCAATTTATCAAGAAAATAATCAACAGATTGTGTGATCTTGTAAAATAAATCTCTGATTCAAGAAGCGAGTATTATCACCAGATCTTCCAAGAATCAGGTTTGATTTATTAAGGCCACAGAGGGGCCAGGTTTGGTACATTAGTCCTATTTGCACTTGGAAAGGATTAACAAACAGGGGATATTAGTTGGTGTAGTGCACGTGTTTGTGCTGAACTCGATCCACAGTGCAGTTAGCCTAAGCAACTAAGATGCAAAAAAAAAAAAATCACATTGTCCTTGAAGGACACTTTGGATGAATCTGCACCTGAGTGTCTATTACCTTTCAAACCACCACAATTGTCTCCGATCATGACCGTCTTCCAGAATCATACTGTACAACTATGAATTAATAAAACTGAAACCATTTTGTCCCAGCACCCAAAAGTCTCCCAAATCTCATCTGCAGTATCATACTTATTGTGCTGAGTCACTAAAACCAGCCAGTGACTGCAGGAAGTCCTCATCTCTCCTCAGAGATGTTGCTGTGTCAAATTGCTTACCGATTAATATCTCACCAATGTTTGTGCTTTGTCTTAACCTTTTCCTTCTTTTAACAATCTTTCTTCTAATATTGCTGTGTTTTCTGATTTGTTAATGAATGAATTCACTTTGTTCACTCTCCTCCTGTCTTTCAAATGTCTCAACTGGTGAATGGCTGTATTCCAAAATGCAGTAAGTTTGGTCTCTAAAATGTCAGAAAATGGTGACATAGGTGGATCAGTGTTTCCCAAAGTCCCAAGATGACGTCCTCAAATGTCTTGTTTTGTCCACAACTCAAAGATATTTAGTTTACTGTCACAGAGGAGAGAAGAAACTAGACACAAACTGATTAATCGATTATCAAAATAGTTGGCGATTAATTTAATAGTTAATTGATTCATCTTTGCAGCTCTATTTAAGTGTCAGAACATACAGTAACACTTGATACTTGGTGCTTGGCTCGAAAACGGTATGACATAATAGATCCTTTAAGTAAATGACTCAACAGACTGTTACCTACAATGTTTTGTTGCTCTGTGGTCACCACCTACATTACCTTGACTACACACTGATGTGTAATAAAAAGCTTTAGTCATTTTGAAATTCAGCCTTTCACTGTGTGCACTTTAACTCCCCTCTGCTGTATTACAGAGTGAAGTCATGGTCACATTTCTATTCCCTACAAACACAGAAGCCAACATTATTATCTTTGCAACCCTCTCCCTCTCTCTCTCTCTCTCTCTCTCTCTCTCTCTCTGTATCTTTCTTCCCCCCCAGCGTCCCTGTGTGACCTCGCTCTGTAAAGACGTCCTCTCATTCTCTTCCCTCCCTCGTCTTCCTCAGGCCGCCCTGTTGAACTCCTTCCCAGCGATCTTCGACGAGCTGCTGCAGATGTTCACGGTGCAGGAAGTGGCGGAGTTTGTGCGTGGCACTCTGGGCAGCATGCCGTCCACGGTGCACATAGGACAGTCCATGGATGTGGTCAAGCTGCAGTCCATAGCCCGGACGGTGGACAGCCGGCTCTTCTCTTTCCCAGGTACAGGTTGCAGTTGGAACACAAACGTGTCAGTCGTTCACTTAAATAAGTAGTCATCAAGATATAATCAGCTCTACGGCGTGTGACGGTTAGTACTTAGTACAGTAAATACGGTCGTGTTGCACACATCAAGGTTAACAGTTTTTGGACCGTGGAAATGTCGAAACGTGCTAACGTGAGATTTGTGTGTGTGTGTGTGTGTGTGTGTGTGTGTGTGTGTGTGTGTGTGTGTGCGTGTGTGTGTGTCCACAGAGTCGCGAAGGATCCTGCTTCCTGTGGTTCTGCATCACATCCACCTCCATCTGAGACAGCAGAAAGAGCTGCTCATCTGCTCTGGAATACTCAGCTCTATTTTCTCTATCATCAAGAGCAGCTCAATGGTAACACACACCCACACAGACACACACACACACACACACACACACAAAAAAACAAACAAACAAACTGTTGCTGTTTGGGAGGTCTGATGTAGGATTTCTCAGTCTTCTTCCTTTATGAGTAAATTTATCATAGAAATAAATAAACCCATAACTACCGATAGAGAGTGTCCCTTAGAGGCTGCAGTGTGCTTTATCCACCCCCCCATCATGTTGTTAGTCCTGATATTGGCATTATTAGGGTGCGTTCAGAGCAACGATAGCTAAATATGGCCCGTTTGTGTGACGTCCTGTTGTGTTCAGTGTAGCACATGTAGACTCTATATTTCACAGTTACTGTTTTCGATCAGATCTTTCATATATTTCAACTTTTGGGATCCAGGCTCATCAGGTCCCTGATGTGAAAGCCCCCTTACTGCTTTATATTCCATTATATTTAAGATACATTTAGAATGTCATCTGTGTTTTCCTTCTCATAGGATACATAAAGCTATTCCCACCATAAATTGGTGCATAAAAGTGTATCAGAATGCAGGATATTAGTCTTTGACGCTCCAAATAACCCTGGTATACCCACTAGAATACATTAGACTACACCACTGCAAATGACCGACAGTGTCCTAGGAAAACCTTTCATTTCTTCTATCATATCAAAAAGGTTAAATACTGTTGTGTCATAATCTAGAAACTTGGTAGCATCAAATAGCATTTGCGTGACATTTAAGAGTAGGATATTTGTTTATCCCGCCTATATCTGAGATCTGTGTGAATACTCACAAGTGTGACACACTGCAATATAAAAAGGTTTCAGTCCAGTTCCCTTTTTACTTCTGCTTTTCTTCTCTCCCTCTTCCTCTCTGCTTTCCACTGCCACATTTCCTTCCCATATCGTTTCCTTTAACTCTCCCTCTCCCTCTCCCTCTCCACTCTCCCTCCAGGACACGTCGGTGCAGGAGGAGGTAGAGATGATGGTGGAGTCCCTGCTAGACGTCCTCCTGCAGACCCTGCTGTCCATCATGAGCAAGAGCCAATCGCAGGAGGCGGTAAGGGGTCAACGCTGTCCGCAGTGCACCGCGGAGATCACTGTTAGTAACTAACAATACTACTACTACAACCTCCCACTGCCCTCCTCCATCCTGCATCCATCCACCTCTCTATCCGACCAACACAAGGGCCGGGCAATAGTTTAATGACTAATGTCTCTTTATGTTATGACATCGTCTAGGGCTGCAACTAACTTGTTTGGTCTATAAAAAGTCAGAAAAGGTGAAAAATGTGGATCATTGTTTCCCAAAAAGCCCAAAATGACGTCCTCAAATGTCTCGTTTTGTCCCCAACTCAAAGATATTCAGTTTACTGTCACAGAGGAGAGAAGACACTAGAACAATATTCACATTTAACAAGCTGGAATCAGAGATTTCTTACCCTTTTTTTCATGAACAATGACTCAAACCGATTAATCGATTATCAAAACAACAACATCATCATCACAATGATGATGCTCATTAACTATGCCCTTGGAGCCAACCTGCACCAATCACATCGGTGTATCTGGTAAAGGCGGGCCAGTTGACGACGGCGCTGCGACGTCCAAGTCATTAGTAAACATTTCAAGACAGCTTTGGCAGCTATGATGAACGTGTTAGACTCGGCTTTTTATCTAACAGAGGAACAGAAGACGGCGCCCCAATCGTTTCTTCGCAAGAAGGACGTTTTTGCTGTTTTGGAGTTTAACCCAGTGGTGTAGTCTACGTGATACGCAGGTATACGCAGTATACCCACTAAGAAAGCTCCAGGATTTCCATATACCCACTTAAAAAAGGCCCAATGACCCGCAACAGCATACTTTACATTATATTTTTGATATATTTTGAATTATCATCTGTGTTTTTCTTCTTCACATAGGCTAAATAAAGGTATTTCCACTGTAAATTGGTGCATTAAAGTGAATTAGAATGCAGGAAATGAAGTCGCTGATGCTCCAAACTTCCTTGGGGGAGGACACCCAGACCCCCCCACTATGATATGGCCCCCCCACCCTCCCTCAAAGGCAGATTCTGGCCAATTTACAGAACAGTATAGCCCTTACAATACATTAGACTACACCACTGGTTTAATCTAACAGTTAGCTCCGCTGGTAGCTAAGCATACAGGGCTCTGGATCCTTCACTCCGTGTATTGTTGTGATTGGTCGTAGTGTTGTCCAATCGCGTGCAGTGAGATTTTCAAATACATGCTTGGTGCCGCCCCTCGAGTTGGGCCATTTTCATTACTCAATGCCAGACCCTTAATCTTTGGGATTTGGGTCTGGATTTCCAGGCTATGAAAACCCTACAAAATAATTTGACTCATTGGGGATCAATACTCCAATCAATATAGTTAATCATGGGATAATTATCCCAATATTGAACTTGTCCTTATTGCCCTCCTCTCGTCCATCCGGTCACTGACCCATCTGTCCACCAACAAATCCCCCTGAAATCCTTTTGTTAGCTCTCTCATTAAACATGATCTTCATCCCCTTCCCGCTCCTCTTCCTCCTCTCGGTTTGCACGCTGCACGGCTTAGCGACTCTTATTACAGTTTGTGGTCTGCTTCTCTGTGCGTCCTGTCTTTGTTTTACGTGTATTTCTGGAGAACAACTGTGTGTATCTTTGTTGCATTTGTAAAGGTGTTTTTTAGCCCTTGTGTTGATTTAGGGTCACATTGACCCATTTTCTATTTTTGTTTTATATCAGAAAATATGGGACATAGACATAAGCACTGAAAATGTAAAGAAGAAACATTTTACAATTTAAAACGTTGGAAAATGCAAAAACAAACTGTGAAAAAAAGGCGCCAAAAACGTTGAAGAAAAGGTTGACGGGAAGACAACACAAGGGTTAAATGTGTGTTATACTAATTTTACGATTTCTGAGTCAGATATAAGTTGGGAAAGGGGGGTTAAATTCTGAGGTAAAAAAAAACAACCTCTGAATGATTCAATTTGAATGATTAAAAACATGGATATTCTCTGAGATCATAAACTCAAATTTATGAGGAAAACATTCATAAAAATTGAATTTCGAGGAACCATATCGCTTCACTTTGTAAGGTTGGTTCATCTTACCACAGATTAAATATATACAGCAATATGCTGCAGTGGATGACCTTATAGATTTATACTTCGCAATTTTATTTAGCAATAAGGAAATAGTCATGATTGTAGCCCAGAGACATTGCTGTGAATTGGGCCGATTTAGAAGAAAACAATGTAGTGATTTGGAAAAGGTGAACTATGAGGCCTCCTGCACACTGGCTGCGTGGCGTGAGCTTGGCGTGAGCGTGGCGTTTCTGTTGCGTGTCAGTTGCGTGGCACTGCTGCTGCTAGACTTGTCTGGACTCATGGATGTTTCCCATTGATAAATATATACTGATTTGATAACAGCAAAGACAACATCGGCAGTATTGACGGTTCTATTTCTAGTATGCACGCGTTTTCGACGCGGCTCGAGCCGTGCCTGAGACGTCCGTGTCGCGCAGTCAGCGTGCAAGCTCTAACCTGTTAACACGGGAGCCGAAATGAAAACGGGACACGCCACGCAGCTGACACGCCACGCAGCTGACACGCCACGCAGCTGACACGCCACGCAGCTGACACGCCACGCAGCTGACACGCTCATGCCACGCAGCTGACACGCTCACGCAGCCAGTGTGCAGGAGGCCTAACGCGACGGACAGATGCAAGATATCACTGAGCATTTTAAGTGGCAATGGCAAGAGGCGATGTCTATGGTATGTTGAGGCTTTCAAAGGGAAGCGATGTGGGTTCTTGACAAAGAAAATACAAAAAATTTCCCCCCACTTAAAATCTCAGAGAATATCCAAGTTCTCATAAATTCAGTTATGAGTTTTTTCTCAGAATATAATATCACCCCCCTCCCCTGGCCAATGGCCCTGATACACTGTCGTAGATGTATTTCTTTCTCTGGATATACTTTTCATATGCAAGATCCACACATTTTAGCGATTGATTGTTACATGGCTTTATTTACATTTCACTCTTTTCATCTTTGGCTCAACCTCAATCCAGCCCCTATTTGCCCTATCCACCAGATAGATAGATAGATAGATAGATAGATAGATAGATAGATAGATAGAGAGAGAGAGATATCACACACAACATACACACACATACATCATAACAGGATGATCAAATAACAAATTAAAAAAAAATCCATGGAGTGGAAAATCAAACCATCCAACAGTGAGTCATCACTGGTGTTGATTCTACTTTCTTCACTACCACTGCCTGGAAGCACAAGTCCCAGATAACGAAAGCAAAGATCACATACTTACTTATAAGTTCCATTTTGCTTGTTTCCGTCATGCACATTCCATCCATCCGCTTTTCATGGCGAGTTTAGAACCACAGAATCTGCAGTAAAATAGGCGTTGGTCCTATTTCTAGCATGAGCGCGTTTTTGGCCTGAGACGTGCGTGTTACGCAGGCAGTGTGCAAGCTTGTAGTGTATGTAGTAATGATGGTGTGTTGCTGTGTGGGGAAGAATCTGCCGACACTGTTTCTTTATTATAAAGGTTTGTTTACATCAAATAATTCAGCATCCATTTACAAGCCCTGCAGAGCTCGGAGAGGATCAGTTTTCCCAATTCTCTGAAGAGTCCTCTGGTTTTCTTTGTTTGAACATGTTATATATTCTATAATGTGTGTAACATAGATGGGGGAGGAAACAATACTTTGACCAATGGCTATCATCCTTTTGGAACCAAGCCAACAAGGGCATCCCTAATTCTATTGATCCACTGATAACGCTTTCCAGATGTTTCCAGAGAAGTGTCCAGCGAATGTAGGCTAAAGTTCATACGACTTTCTTTGTTACCAAAAACTTAAGACAAAGTTTATAAAAAGTCTGTTAGAAGTCCAGATACTACAAGCTCTAACCTGTTAACATGGGAGCCGAAATAAAAACGGACACGCTCACGCCAAGCAGCCAGTCCCCTCCTCATCCTGAGTCTGATTAGGGGGTGTGACTCTTCCCTGGTCTCATGATTCAATTACGATTATCCGTCAACGATTCAAAATCGATTCAATATCACAACGCATCACGATTCGTCCCCTGCTCAACTTTTATTTTATATAAGTACACATGGTTTTCAACAACAAATTCAAGCAGTCAGATGTACAGTATATGAACTCCCCTTTTTATTTAGCCTGGTTGACACCAGTTCCTTGTGGGTCTGGGGAAGCTTCATTCACAGCCCATTTCCAAAGGGGCGTCACCAACAGACGCCGCTCAAATGCCTCTGGGCGCAATCGGATAGTCCTTCAACCAATCAGAGCAAAGATCTGGGTGACGTAGCAGCGACAGCGGCATCAACCGGTTGCTAGGCTTCGGTGGCCATCATGTTGAATGTAAACAAGAAGCTGCTTGCCGTCGCTGTGCTATCGTCATCGTGTAAAGCCCGCCTCAACGGTTGTGATTGGTGCTTCAATTTGGAAAAATTGGAAATGGGCTTGAATGGGCTCTTGGCCAGACGGACTTGCAGAGCAAATCTCAAATTTGCCGGAAGTTTGTCAGGCTAATTTTTATTGTATCTGCTCTTTAAAAAAAGGCACTTCCGGACGCAAGCACAAAAAAGCAGCGACCGACATCAACAAGTAACATCAGCAGGCAATAATCAATTATGGTCTGCTACTGCATCGATGCATAATCGCCCAGGTCTGCGATGTGATTTCAACGCCCCTATTGTGGATTGGTTTGGGGGAAAGAGCCTTTCTCATTATCATCTCTGATAGTTCACTCACTGCTAACTGCCTCCACGTCATTGGCTCACATGTCTGCCCCCCCCCACCCCGGTTTCCTGTTGGCAGGGAGAGTACGTGTCCTGCCTGCTGTCCCTCCTCCGCCAGATGACCGACATCCACTTCCAACACCTGATAGAAAACTTTCAGAGCAAGGAGGAGCTCAAGGTACGGGAGAGAGCAGCTTCCAGTGAAAACACATATCTGATGAAGTTAAGAAAAGTTAGTCTCTTTTGGGCTGTTTGAGAGAAACTGATTCCTCCTTCCTCTCCTTTTTTATCTCTCTCTCTCTCTCTCTCGTCAGGAGTTCCTGTTGAAGATTTTGTGCGTGTTTAGGAATCTGATGAAGCTGAGTATTTTCCCTCGCGACTGGAACGTCATGAGGCTCCTCACCAGCAAGTAAGACCCAAAAATAATGTCCCAGACAGATTGGATGTAATAGAATATAACGCTTTTATTGTCACACGTCTAACAGTGTTTCCATGCATCACTAACTCAAGCAGGATTGAATAACAACAACTGTGTGTGTGTGTGTGTGTGTGTGTGTGTGTGTGTGTGTGTGTGTGTGTGTGTGTGTGTGTGTGTGTGTGCGTGCGTGTGCGTGTGTTCCCGTTCCGCAGCATCATCCTGACGACCGCTCAGTACCTGTCTCCTGCTCTGCACAAGAACTTCACAGAAGCCGAATTTGACTTTAAGGTGCGTGACTTTAACAGTCTGACACATAGATGCCCACAAACCACACCTGCAACATGACATCATGACTTTGCGTAAACATACACGCCCACTTTCTTAAGCCAAAGTATGGTGTGATGTGTACGCATTTTGAGCTATCTGTGTGTATGTCTACGCTGTATACGGCAGACGTAAACATACACGCCACTTGATGTGTAATCGCGAGAAGAAAGCTACGGTTGGGTTTAGGAAATGTGACACAATCCCCTGTCTCCTGGGTGAAAATCCTGTGTTGTTTGACCCATCCTCCAGCCCCCCCAATCAACCTCCCTACGCGGATTTTCGCCCTTTCATACTACTCGCTACGGCGTCAATTCACACGCAATCGCAAGGTAATGTAAGTCAATGCAGGCCAAACGGTGTTGATAAACACGGCAAAAACAAGTATGCGTCTTGATAACACACCAATACTGGCATACGGAT
The DNA here is from genome assembly GCA_025617405.1 of Perca schrenkii. NCBI lineage: Eukaryota > Metazoa > Chordata > Actinopteri > Perciformes > Percidae > Perca > Perca schrenkii. The sequence continues at coordinate 38,750,061 of CM046790.1, read as the reverse complement.
TGGCGTGTCATACATACACCACTTCATGATATCGGTCTACACCACTGGAAGTTACTGTATCTCAGTAACTATAGTCTCGCATTGCCAGCTCTATCTCCACAGCGCTGTGGAGTAATGTCTAACTACACCACAGATGCATTCTGGGAAAGGAGAAAAAAACACGTGCATTTTATCTAAACCAATCACAATCGTCTTGGGCGGAGCTAAGCTCCGGACGCAGTGACGGTGGCTCCGCTAAATAGTCTCAGGAAGGAACTTGTTTTGGTGGAACATTTGCACCCCGCAAAAGAAAACGCCACATCCAATATTAAATGAAGTGAACTGTTGACACAATCCAGTACCGTGAGCTATTTAAATGAGCTGATACAGGGTTAAACCTCATTGGCTCTTACCAGTGTATCTCTGTGTGTACGCCATCCACAGCAATCCTACCAATCAGTCCCAGTTAGAGAGGAAATGCCCTAAACATATTCTTTGTAAATCTTTACAATCATTCCCCGAAAGAACCTGGAAGACCTGCCCTGTCGCACAATCCAACCTTCATCGAAACGTGATATTTTCAGCGTGTAGCTCGCTAGTTCGAAGTTTGTTGTTTTCCGAAGAGAACAGAGTCTAAGACACAGCACACAGAAGGTGATGTTAGGCTTTATCCTAGAAATGTACTTCCGTTGATCCAGACTACAGTAGCTGTGATGTGAACCTTTCTTTCTCTGTTCACTGAGCTTTAAAATACAACATTTTGTGTTTTGCTCTTTTTCACCTCAACATGATTTGGCAACTTCAGCTGTGAGCATATCATGTACCTTACTGTTGGACTTTTTTATATATTTTCTTTGGTTTTGTGGATTTGGGATCTTGTCTTCCGTCACCATAAATATAATGTTAAATGTCTCTTTTACTTTTTTTTGGGTTGCTAAACGACAGTGGGCACAACTGAAGCCACACGTGCAAAACTCTAACTCCAGTCTGCACT
>CM046790.1:38696588-38741588 GCA_025617405.1 Perca schrenkii | reverse complement strand
AAATTGTCAAATGATATTTTAGTTGCTTTTTCTGAATACAAATAAATGTAGCTGATTGTGTATCGCCTTGTATCGGTCGCAGGCCCCTGAACTGAATGGAATGGATCTGTATCCTGGCAGACTTTATGATATCTGTCAATATTGTATCATTGTCAAAAGAATTGATATAATATCGTATCATGATAAAAACGTGTGATTTACAGCCCATATATATATATATATATATATATATATATATATATATATATATATATATATATATATATATATATATATATATACAGTATATATATATATATATATATATATATATATATATATATATACAGTATATATATATATATATATATATATATATATATATATATATACACAGTGTGTGAAAGATGCCTGACTTGGCTGGTGCGTCCACAGAGGCTGCGTTCACTCTGCTGCTGTACTGGGAGCTGCTGCACTGGGACCAGCGGCCTCTGAAGGACTTCCTGCATTATCCCGCTCAGACCGAGTGGCATCGCAAGGAGGGGCTCTGCCGCAAAGTCATCCACTACTTCAACAAGGGGAAGGTGAGAGGACGAGGCCAACACTATACTATACTACAAGATAGATCTAATATTATACACACTGAGTTCTAATATATGAAATGAGTGACGTGGTGAAGGTGAGATATCAACCTGGGCAGTAAACACATCGCAAAAGTGTTTCCCTCAGTGTATTGCAAGCCTGGTGGCCCACCGGGCCTGAGCCACTGGGAATTATTTGTTAATTAAAGGTCCAGTGTGTAACATTTTTAGTTGTTCATCAAAATCTGTGTTGCCCGTTCACAAACTTGTCCTTTTTCATGAATATTTACCTCCACCATCAATTCCAAGTATTCCTTTTGGCTTGAAATTTTACATTTGCAGTTGCATGACCTGGGGAAGACGCTCCATATTCATGTTCCATCTTGAAATACGTTAGCCGATAAGGGACATACAGGACATACTGCTCCGCCTTTCATGTTTTCGTCCATTTAGATTTTAGCACTGACTTAATGCGAGGCCCTATGGAATCTGTCTTATAGCTTTAGCTAGCACACATGCGCATGCACACACACACACACACACACACACACACACACACACACACACACAGGGGTTCCTAATAAATCAAATGAAATGGTCATGCACAGCTGTTAATTGACTACTTCAACAACGGTTAGGGTAGAGCTCATATTAAAGTGAACATTGTGAGCATGTTTTTTTGCTTAAAGCCACACTAAAGAAGTGTGTTTCTGAGTGTGTGTGTGTGTGTTTCCACCAGTGTTGGGAGTTTGGCATCCCTCTGTGCAGGGAGCTGGCCTTCCAGTATGAATCACTGTACGACTACCAGAGCCTCAGCTGGATACGGGTAAGCTGCACGACACGTCACAAACTGTGGTTGACTCACAATCTACAAAACACAGCAACAGCTAAGATATGGTTACGTAATATCGCTCTCAGTTTAACATGTCCTGAAAACATTAACAACAACGTGAGTTCTGTACTGTTCGTGTGTGTGCTTGTGTGCAGAAAATGGAGGCTGCGTATTACGACAACATCATGGAGCAGCAGCGTTTGGAGCCGGAGTTCTTCAGGGTTGGATTCTACGGCAGGAAGTTCCCCTTCTTCCTCAGAGTGAGTTCAAACTTTATCTTTTAGACTCGCTGTAGCATTTTTTTTAATAAATGCTGACTAATGCAGGTGTACTGTCTGGAATGTTATTAATGAAACAGATATAAAAGCCTTAAGCCCAGTTCAGACCACAGATTTACAACGAGACCAGTTGAAACTTCCAGCTACAGTACTTGCTATGCACCGGAGAACCTGCTTGTCTGTGACGAGACAGTGTATCATCTCCATAGCAACAACCCTGTTTACGTCTGTTCTAACTTTCGACTTTTCAGGGGGTTTTCGTAGCTGGATATCATTTGTAGCATCTTAACCCTTGTGTTGTCCTCGGGTCAAATTTGACACGTTTTTTTATGACAGAAATATGGGTTTCTTGCAACCAAATTGCCCAAAAATAACCAGGATGTATGTTGTATGGAACCCATACAAAATTCTTCGCAGGTACAATCAGTGATTTCTCTCTTTGCATTTTGGGTGTTTTATTATGCATTTATGTTTTTTAAATGGCTTTCAAAACAGTATCAAGACTAAACGTTGACATATACCCGTCTGTGATCCACTCAACATCCTCTGATCTTAACTATTAGTCAAAAGAATTCAGAATTTTGGCTTTGTTTTAACTAAAAAAAATAAAAAAAATTGGTATATTGTCATATAAATTAGGTTTATTTAAAATGAAACGAGCGACAAAAACGTCGAAAAAAGCACTCAAATTAAAATTTTTGACCCGGAAGGACAAGGGGTAGAGAAAGCCAGACATATCCCCCGATGGAGTCTAGACACTGGTGGTGGTGACGAAGGAGCACAGGAGACCTAATCAAGGGTACCATGGGTGAAGAAGACCGATGGGTGAAGCGGAGGAGGAGGGTCACACTCTATTCCTGAAACGACAACTGATTGGTTTAGCTGAAAAGTGAATGCCTAGAAACAGCTGATCAATTAGGAGAGATGTGAAAACGTTATTGAAGTCTCCCTGAAAGAACTTAACGCTGAGCTTCATTTCTCTGATTCACTCAAGTTCCTCTCGCACTTGCGGGCGCTCATTGAGCCTCCATCAAAAACATTTTGACAGTTTGTCACCGACTTGATCAGCTGCAACTTTCAGCGTTCTAAAACGGTTTCATCTTGTCACAAATCTTTAAGGATGGTTTACTACTGCAGCTTGCTGGTTAAAAAATGTATGCATAGATACTATCTTTGTTTTCAATACTTCTATTTGTTTTTTCTGTGTTTTGTTTTAATTAATTCACACCAGAACAAAGAGTTTGTCTGTCGCGGACATGACTACGAAAGGCTAGAGGCCTTCCAGCAAAGGATGCTGGGAGAATTCCCGCAGGCCATTGCGATGCAGCACCCCAATCAGCCCGACGAAGCCATTCTGCAGTGTGAAGCCCAGTGTATCCTTCAGTAGTGTTTTCTGCATCGCTGGAACAAAATGAATTATTATTATTATGAGAATTATTCTGGAATATCTCTTATAAACATCATGACCATACCGTTGTAGGTGTAAACTAGAGATCAGCCGATACCGAGTACCGATCCGATACCAGTGTGTCATATATTTTATTATGTTATAACAACTGTATACTACTATCCCTGTATGGATATGTGATATGATTTCTATCTTTGTTGTCTGTCTGGCTCAGGTTAAACTCTTTGTGAAACATCAACAAACACAAACAATGAATGCCACAGAACTTTCTTTTATTCTCCAGTGTGACAGTCAGTTATAACGGAAAAAGAACATAAATAAACTAATTTAACGTAGATTTTCTTTAGGGCTTATTATGTAGTATCGGATCGGTGCATTAACTCCAGTACTTCCCGATACAGATACCAGCATTTTAGGCAGTATTGGAGCCGATAACGATATCAGACCATCTCTAGTGTAAGCTCTTTTTACTGAGTTTGTTTTTTAGGGTCATAAAGTCCTATAGTCCAGTTCTTTCTTTGACCCCGGTCTGTCCTGGGCTCAGACCTGCAGATCTACGCGGTGACTCCGGTGCCGGACAGCGTCAGCGTCCTCCAGATGGACCGAGTCCCCGATCGCATTAAGAGTTTCTACCGGGTCAACAACGTTCGGCGTTTCCGATATGACCGGCCGTTCCACAAAGGCCCCAAAGACAGAGACAATGAGTTCAAGGTGAGACTGTCTTCTTATCATTTGGTTTTTAATGTGCTCCTCTCTGAAAGAATCTTGTTCCACGTTTGGATTTCTATCAACAGTTCCAGGATAGACTCTTATAATGTAAACCTTGAAGGTTTGGGGTTTGGGGTGGACTTTTTCACTTTTTAAACCTATAACATGCACAAAACATATAAAAGAAAGGGAAAAGGGCAAAAAGCATAATATGAACTCTTTAAGTATTAGGAGCCAATCTTGTGGTTGAAGGGCAGCCACTCCTCAACTGAGCCACAAACCACCCACGTCCGACATTGCCTAACCGGCTCGACCACCACTGCTCTCTCTCTCTCTCTCTCTCTCTCTCTCTCTCTCTCTCTCTCTCTCTCTCTCTCTCTAAGCTAGGGAGTTTCCCCCGGCCGAGTGGAAAACCAAACGCAACCAAGGAGGCACCAGATGTGTCTTTTGTTTTTTTTTCTGGTTTGGTGTTTGTATTTTATGTATGAGGGCAAACTTTATACAGAAGTGCCTTGTGTGCAACCACGGTTTTACTGTTTACCCAAAGCCTTTTTGCCAGAGTGCTGGTATAAATACATAGCCTTTTTTTTATTAGAAAATGCCGAACATATTTTGAACATATTATCACAATCTTGAACTATGTGGTTTCAGGGCAGTTTCTTGTGTTGTGCGTTTGTTTTCACTGTTCGGGTCTTATTTCAACACTGTTATCAGGTGAATGCACTTTGGGACCATGTCTGTAAATGGTGCTATATCAAATAAACATATTGAACTTATTATTTCAGAGTCTTTGGATCGAGAGGACGACGCTGATCCTCACTCACCCTCTGCCTGGTATCTCACGCTGGTTCGAGGTGGACAAGAGAGAGCTGGTGAGTGAATGAAAAAAATGCATTACAGTAAAGTGATTATATTTTCGGAACCCTACCAGACTGTTCTGGCTGTTTCATTATTTGAATTTACCCACTTACTTTTTATATCCACATTACTGACGATTATTTATCTAAAATCTACTTGTGTAAATATGTTGTGAAAGGACAAATGTCAACCCAACAATATTGTCGCAATATCCACATGGATGTATTTTGTAAAGAGTATCGTGAGAATCTGATTTTCTCCAGCTGGGCTCTGTTCAGTGTGTTTATGGTTTCCTTCTCTTTCTCGGCATCCGTCCCTCAGGTGGAGGTGAGTCCGTTAGAAAACGCCCTCTCCGTGGTGGAGAACAAGAACCAGGAGCTGCGGACCCTGATCGGCCAGTACCAGCACAAGCAGCTGCACGGCAACATCAACCTGCTCAGCATGACGCTGAACGGAGTCATCGATGCCGCCGTGAACGGAGGCATCGCCAGATACCAAGAGGTCGGACAAAAGGCGTTAACACTAAGGGCCCTTTTTTAACGATCTAAGCACACGGCGTGAAGCGCAGGTGCGTTTAGGGCGTGTCCAAATCCACTTTTGCTAGTTTGACGGCGGAAAAAAGGCTCCGTGCGCCGGACGCATGGTCCTAAAGGGTTGTCCTTACGGTCTTCATTAATCAGAGGTGTGTTTTGGGCGTAACATGCAATAAACCAATCAGAGATCATCTCCCATTCCCTTTAAAAGCCAGGCGCGTTTGGAGCTTGGAGCATTGCTGTAATGATGGAGGATTTGCACCGTAATATTTTTATTTGTAATCTTTTGCGTGTGTGTGCTGCTGCGCGTCCCTGTGTGTGTAACAAGCATAGTGTGCGCGCACTGTGCATAAGCCTAGGCACCTTTTACTAATTTGCTGTTTAAATAACAATGAAATGCTGCGCTATTGACTTTAGAGCAGGTTTTTGTTGGTCAGTGGCACGATCACTGCCTCAAGATAGCAGTACGCCCAGAATGCACCTGAACACACCTCCCTGTAAGACCAGCACGCCCAGAATGCACCTGAACACACCTCCCTGTAAGACCAGCCCGCCCATGGGCCACAGATGGGATACAGGTGCATTTGCTATTTAAACGACGTGGGCGCTGGACGGGAAATTGAAATCTGCGTCGGTCTTAAACTAGCAAAGACACTTGCTTTTGATAGTAACCGCTGTTGGCACGTTAAGTATGTTACCGGAAGTGTATTGTTTAGTTATTTTACCTTATATAGTTAATTAAAGTAGAAGTCAAATGTCTAGGTTATTTGTAATGGGTGTTGTATGACTCTGAGTGAATGTCTGTTTTTGAAAGTTAACTGCAAATAAAACACCAACCAATCAAGTAGTGGGGCGCCCTGGTTGCTCACCTGGTTGAGCATGCGCCCCATGTACATAGGCCCAGTCCTTACCGCAGCAGCTGCTGGTTCAATTCCGACCTGCGGCCCTTTGTCGCATGTCATTCCCCCTCTCTCTCTCTCTCTCTTTCTCCCCTTTCCTGTCTGTCGAATAAAGTTTACTTATAATGAGGATCATAATGTAGAAACAGAAGGCTGTATCTTGGCAGCGTTTACCAGAGACACTCTTTCCGTTCTTACCTTTCACAATAAAAGCCCTAGACATTAACATAAACTACACTGCAACTGTTTACCAGAGGAAATTAAATGCACTTAGAGTTTACAGTAGCTCAATGTTAGCTTTTGGCAAACCACAACGCTGCCAGTATAAATAGTTTTGATGCAATATATTCACAGGTGATTCTGTAACATTTTCCTGTCGTTTTTTTTGTCAATCCCCCCGGTGTGTAACAGCCTTTGGGAAGATGTTTCGAAAAGGCTCAATAAACCCACAGCGTATTATTAATTATATTCATTAAAGACAGTATTGAAGGTGCATGTCCTCTGTAGTTTGATAATGTTTATGATGTTTATGATTTCTTTGTCACCAGGCTTTCTTCGATAAGGAGTACATTACGAGCCACCCTGAAGACACAGAGAAAATCACACAGCTCAAAGACCTGATGCAGGAGCAGGTGAGACCTTATCCAGCCAACTCCATGCTCCACATGTGCGCTCATTTACAAACCTGATTTAAGCACCAGACAGATGTTCAGAGGTTCACCACAATCATTATGAATCCCCCTACAGTCCCAGAGAGTAACCACTAAAGTAGAACTGGGTTGGGAGTCACAGAAGAGAGTTTTCAGAGAGCTCAGAGCGAGTAAGACGACTACCATCGACTCGCTCTCTGCACAATAAAAGCATTATCCAACGGTGTTTTCGTTTTCTCCCCCACAGGTTCACATCCTCGGAGTCGGCCTGGCCATGCACGAGAAGCTGGTGCACCCTGAAATGCGTCCCCTGCACAAGAAGCTGATCGATCAGTTCCAGATGATGCGGAGCAGCCTCTGCCACGTGAGTACAGCAGAACATTCACACCAGCAGAGTTTTACTTTATTAGATATGTAAGCTTTAAGGGAAAACACTACAGGTGAATTAGTCTGTATCTAAGTTTAGAGAGACTACAGGTGAATAGGAATATTTGAACTAATATAAATGCCATGAAAGTTCCCCGGTTGATAACTTACTTACGTATTTGAAATTTTCTGACAATTTAAATTTGCAAATGAGGTATTATCTTATTAAATATGCATACAGTTGCGTACATTTCCAGAACAGAGTGTAAACATTGGATGAAGATCCTGTTACATGTTTGTTGAGATTTTGGACCACAAATCAGAAAATTCTTCCAGAAGCCAGAAAACAAATCCATTTTCTACATGACTACATCTACAGACTTTCTGTAAAAAGCTGCAGAATATGGATAGGACAGAAAGGGGAAAGTTTGGTGTTTGTAGGTTCTGCTGATGAAGTGGAGATTTTTGGCTAAATGAGTCTGAGAACTTATTATCAAATATCAGATCTATCACCATCAAACTTCACCAGTTGATGAATTCCATTAAGACATTTATTGTATTGCACGTTTTCTGAAATGTGAGGCATTATCTAATTCCAACTTTTGTTGAATTTAAGAAAAATCTACAGACAGAAATAGACAAAGTGAAAGTAAAATAAACACATGAATGTGTATTTTAGATGTTTTTTTCCTCACTAGTCTTGAAAAAGATGCTATGGAAGCAAAATAGCTCAAAAACCTAAAATTTGAAAATGATATTTTTGGCCTCTAGTCTCCACTTACATGTAACTGCAGGGCTTAGAGGAGAAAAATAATGAGACGATCAAATGTTACAAAACCTTTTGTAAGCTCATCGTGAGCCGAAATATGATTGGACAACACTAAACCAATGTTGAGTCTAGAAGAGGGTCTTTCTTTTGGAACCGTGCTGGAAGGGTGGATCATCCTCACAGCGAAGGACGTTAATTAGCAGCTTCTTCAAAGAGAGAGTAATCGTTGCTTTCAGCTTCGAGAAGCGTGTCGCTGCTGGGAATCGGAACTGTTTCAACTTTGAACGTTTCACCTCTTCTAGGTCCCAATTAATCCAACAATCCTACATGTGAATGTGTCTGCACAGCACTTGTTTCTTGGATGTATGTGTGATGTAATGTGTGTGCGTGTTAGGGGGGGAGGTAGGGGGTCTTGTGTGAGGTTAATTGAGTGTTAACCGGGTATGCCCGATCTGCCTAGGACAGATTTCCCCTGAAGGAGACAATAAAGGGCGTATTCTTATCTCAATTTTGGCACCTGATACGTGGATGAATGCACGTGGGCGGTGTGAATATTCAGAGCAGTGTTTCTATGTGGCGTTGCAGGGTCTGCCCGGGTTAGAAAAGGCCGGTTCAGGAGCCAACACTCCCAGAGGGATCCTGGCCTCTCACAGCCCCATGAGCCCCGAGAGCTTCAAACTCATGCACCAACACAGGTCAGCAACACACACACACACACAAATTCACTTCACGTCACGTCCTCATCACACTGTATAGACAACAATAGGACAGCAACTAACGATTATTTAGTTAGTTTTAGTTAATTTCTTTAGTTAATGTCTTTGTTTAAAGGTGCCCTGCCACACAAAACCGTTTTTACTTGTATTTTTTGAAATATGTTAGGTCCATATGTGTTTGTGTTAAGCCTGGCTCACACTACAGGAGTTTATAAATCCTAACCGATTTTGAAATCTGGTTGCAGCACACACTTGAGGAGAATCTCAGATTTTCTTCCCTCAAATCTTAAACATGCTCACACTACAAGATTTGAAAATAGTGGGGCATCACACACACTACAAGATATTCTTAAGATTATCTCGCCAGATTTAGCACCTCACGTGACGCGATCTCACGGGGAAGCACATGTAAACAAAATGGATACTGTGTCACGGCAACTTGCTGTAGTAATACTTATTCTTTGTACCAATAAAAAACAAAAGAAAATAAAACGAGCGTGGACAATAATATTATTCAAACAATCTACCTATTTTCTGGACTATAAGTCACACTTTTTTTCCTACTTTGGCTGGTCCTGCGACTTATAGTCAGGTGCTCCTTGTATAACAAAATTTATATAATTTAACATGTTTTTAAATGTTAATTCATACTGAAAACATTACCGTCTACAGCCTCGAGAGGGCGCTCTAGGCTTCTGACAACTATATGCTGCTCCTAAAGACAACTGAAAAAGAAAAGAGATAAACTGCAGGTAGTAAAATCATAAAATATGCAGCCCGAAAACGGTAATCGAGCAGCAGAAAGAAAGTTTGAAATGAGGGAGAAACTTGTGAGGGAGACTGGCGAAAAGGTGACTCTTACTGCAATGAAGAAATCAAAGAAAGCTAATCGGCTAATTGCGGGCTGAAAGCAAGACGGCCAGAGCTGGAGGAACGAGTCCACAGGTGGGGGCTTGAACAACGTGCTGCCGGGAGGGGCTTGTCAACGGTGCAGCTACGTCTCCACGCCCTGCTAGTTGTTCTGTGTGATTTATAATCCGAAGCGATTTATAGTCCGAAAAATACGGTATGTGCAATGCATCTTTTGTTAGACCTGAATGTAGCAGATGATCACTGACCTAGATCAAATGTTTACATTTGCTAGCTAGTGCGCTAGCAACTTTGTCCACTCACCCGGTAGGTCCAAATCTGAAGCGATCTCTCCCCAGCTCTTCTCTTTACCATTCCCATTATGATATTCTTTAGATGAGACATTAAACAGGCACTTGTGCTGTTGCCACATCTCCACCATCCTTTCTTCCAACTCAGTTGTCCACCGGACCGTACTACAGCTGCTTTCGCGGACATTTTCAAAAGTTTCCGTCACTTCTGTCTCCTTGCAGACCTGTCTCTCATTGGCTATTGTGGAAGTACTGACTTAATCAAAGTCGTTTTACGCCCGATTATAATCCTTGATATCAAACATGTTTGATATTATCGGGGCAGCTCCGATGTGTCTGCGAGCAGATCGGGAGGTGCAAGATTCAATCTGTGAACGCCTCACATTACCAGATAATCTGCGCCGAACATCGGAACCGATCAAGGTCCTCGTCAAGATTTTTTCTCAGATTCTCGGGAGGGGTAAATCGGGCATAAATTGGCCTAAAACTCCTGTAATGTGAGCCAGGCTTTATGTGGTGAATGTGAAAATTAACTGCTACCTCCTCTGTCAGCTCTAGTCACTGAACAGAAATAAGCGGAGAAATCAGGCCAATTATAAAAGCTGGTCAGTCTGACATCATGTTGCCTGAGCTCATTACTATTCATAAGCTCGCCCAGTTTGGCTGGGTAAAAGATGCTGATAGCCAGGCTCTCACTGGCTAGCTGTTAGCCAATCAGAGTCAAGCAGCTTAGCTCGTTGAATATTCATGAGAACTGGCACAAATCGAGCTGAGTCTCTTCCTGCTAGCTTTCTATACCACGCTAGAATGGCTTGAAACAAGGTAAACGAGGCATTTTTTCCACAAAAAAATGTTACAGAGTCCACGGTAGAACTTCAGACATAACCACAAAGTAATGAAATACGTGTGGTAGGGCACCTTTAAGGAGTGAATATGATTATATAATAGTTGACAACTAATCGATTCATCTTTGCAGCTCTAGTCAACACACACACAACTTCTCACCGTCCGCTCCATCTTTCTTCACAATGCTCACCACTGATTTCATCTTCCACGATCTTCGCTAATTTCCTCACTGCATCTGTGTTTGTTCTACGGTCCGCTGCACACATCACACTTTCTGAAATTCTACCATTTTCCTTTTCTTTCTCTCTCTGTTGTTTTCTCTCTTTCTTTCTTTCTTTCTGTCTTCCTCTCCCATCGTACCACCCCATATCTTGCTTCTTGCATGATCTTGGCTGCAAACTCCTGCATCACTCTCATCCCACCAAAATATTTTCGGTTGTACTATGCATGGCTCCTCGCTCGGTCCTTTTTTTCCTCTCCTCCCTGTGCCTCTACCCTTTTTCTCTCTCTCCCCCCTACCCTCCTCATCTTCTCCCTCCATCCCTCTCCTTCTATGCTCCTCTTTCTTCCCACTGTCCCTCCTTGATTCCCTCCTTGATTCCCTCCTTGGTTCCCTCCTTGATTCCCTCCTTGATTCCCTCCTTGGTTCACTCCTTGGTTCACACCTTGGTTCACACCTTGGTTCCCTCCTTGATTCCCTCCTTGATTCCCTCCTTGGTTCCCTCCTTGATTCCCTCCTTGATTCCCTCCTTGGTTCCCTCCTTGGTTCACACCTTGGTTCACACCTTGGTTCCCTCCTTGATTCCCTCCTTGATTCCCTCCTTGGTTCACTCCTTGGTTCCCTCCTTGGTTCTCTCCTTGGTTCCCTCCTTGGTTCTCTCCTTGGTTCTCTCCTTGGTTCCCTCCTTGATTCCCTCCTTGGTTCACTCCTTGGTTCCCTCCTTGGTTCTCTCCTTGGTTCCCTCCTTGGTTCCCTCCTTGGTTCTCTCTTTGTTTCCCTCTTTGGTTCCCTCCTTGGTCCCCTCTTTGGTTCCCTCCTCCCAGTGCCATAGCTGTTTTGACTCCGGTGCGCAACTCCTCCTCCTCTCTCTCCTCTCACAACTCCAGCGAGACAGGGAACGTCGGCAGCCTGCTGATCCTGGCTGACGGCATGGTGGTGGAGCACCCCGAGGACTTCTACCGCATGCAGGTCAGTGGTCCCCTGCGCTGGGGGGTCAATGAAAGAGATGAAATAACACCACCGATCCACAAAGAGAACATTCTCATGGAACAGCAGCATAACGATGGTTTAAAGAGGAAGGAAACTGAAAAAAGAGCTAGAAATTAGTTAACGACGTTTAAAATCAATCTACTAGGGCTGCAACTAACGATTGTTTTCATTGACGATTAATTTTCCGGATTAATGAAGTGTTTTCCCAAAGCCCTTTGCTGCGCTCATGCTGCAGCACTATTGTGTAAAGTCAACATTGTATTTTGTATTTACTTGCTGTCACTACTTTCTCTCTCTGCAGGCGAGCCCCTCCTCCTCCAGCCTAAGCTCCACCCACTCCGCTCCCTCTCAGATGATTAACTCCGCCCCCTCCACCATCAGAGGTAAGCGGCTCAGATTCAGTACGGTTCACATTCAGGAGCTTGCAGGAGAATAACGGAGAATTTATTTTTTTAAAACACATGCATACACATTTGTTCATATCGTATCTCCTGTCTGTCTGCCTGCCTTCCTGCCTGTCTGTCTGCAGTTGGCTCTCCTTCTCTGCCGGGCAAATACAGACACAACAGAGAGATGCTGATGCTGCTGCCGCCACACAGAGAGAGACCGAGCAGCGCCATGTACACCAACATCACTGAGAATGGACAGGTATGGAGGGCTGGGAGGGACTTTCTATTCAAGTTTTGAACCTGTATTTATCTGTACTCCATCTCTCTTTATATCCCTCTGTGCCAGCCGGGGATTCTGTTTTATTGTATGATTGGATACATTAACTTTTGACGTGTTTCTGTCTCCTCCTCTTCAGCCGACGAACTTCCAGCGAGCGTTATTCCATCAGGTGATCGGTCCATGCAAACCCTGCAGTGACCCTAACCTCTCCGTCGCTGAGAAAGGTGAGAGCTCAAGCCACTCGTTCACACTTCAGCCTGATTTATGGTTCCTACGCCGTAGGTACAGTATGTAGGTACACAGGTCCACGTAGACACAGACCCTACGCCAAGTTCCTGACATGGACCTCTCCAGGAATGTGACGTCACATTGCGGCACCTTCTCCGCTGCAACGTGATATCGTAGAAAGGCTCGACTTTTCAAACAAAGTGTCTCCCCTGTGCTTTCTGACCGTGGTCACAACAGGGGAGACACTTTGTTTCCTCCGTCTCCACCGCCGGAGCCGGTACTCGCTCCCAAGCCAATCCACGTCACTCTCTCACTCACACGCACACACGCGCACACACACACACACACACACACACACACACACACACACACACACACTCTGCTCTTTTCTTAAAGAGATACACTAGATCAACACACCAACGCAAAATGGCGTCGGCTCTGTGTAGAGCTACATATTACTATCAGCCTTTATCTATCAGTGAGTAAAATAAGGTGTCAAATATCAGTCTATTTATCTTCTCCACTATCCTTTCTTTCACTCTCCTTTCTTCCTCTTCTTTCTTTTCTCCCCTCCTCCCACCATCCCTTTTCCTCCTCTCCTCTCCTCTCCTCTCCTCTCCTCTCCTCTCCTCTCCTCTCCTCTCCTCTCCTCTCCTTTCCTTTCTTCCAGTCCTAACCACTCCCAGCAGTTGGAGTTTGGACAGTGGTACCAGAGAAGCCCTCCCGTTCCTCTCCGCTCATGTCGGCAGTGTCATGGCGCCTCCGGTTCCCCCACGCAACCTGCCTCACGGTATGACGCTCTGCTAACTGTGTGTGTGTGTGTGTGTTATATTGTGTGTGTTTTTGTGTATGTGCTGAGTCACCTGTGTGTTTTGTTGTGTTTATAGTGTGTAAAGTGTCTTTGTTCGTTATGTATGTGTGTACATTTTTGTCAGCTGTGGGTTGTTGTGTTGTTGTTGTGTTTATTTTCCAGTCAGAGATGTCCCTGTTGGTCTACTTTGGTATGAGCATCAGCCTACACCATTTTATTACTTGTTTAACTTACTTTAAAGGACTTTTCTAACAGATCAGATCCTTCCAGTTAGGAGCGACTAAGCTCCACTGAAAAAACAACTTCATCATTATCTTATAGAATTCCTGATGTTGCAATGAAGTCAAATTAAACACAGCGGAATGTGAGCCGCTCAATTGATCTGTTGTCAGTAATTCATATGACACTTGGTGCAGGGTGTTTTTTCTCCCTGTTATGACTGTCAGCTTTCCTGTGCGGTTGTTTTGTGCTCCTGTGTGAATATTGTGTGTAGATATGATGTCGGATGGATCAAATATAGTCTCAAAAATTGATAATGAGACGATGGACATCTCCTGCCACTGTGAGCAAAAAGTGAAAACCTTACCGACCAAGCAACGCCACAAAAACAGCTTTTCTAAACACACAAGAAACACGTTCTGCTAGTAATAAATCTTGTTCATATCACTCACTAAGTGGTGAGTTATATTTCTTATGGAGAAATATCATTTTTCGAGGCTTGGCAGTGTTTTTTAAGCGTGTGATTTGGTCGAAATGACCGGCACAAAATGAATCTAGGGTTTAATAACACATTTGTACCGAGTCGACTGTTCTCTGGGATATGTTCCATATGCAAAGCAAAGCAAAGCAACCCCGACGCAGAACTCCGAAAGGGTCACGACGCCGTAGCGGCGGCGTGGAGTTGACGCAGAAGCAAAAAACTGCCTTTACTCTTCTTCCCCCCTCGCGGTCGTGGCTAGAAGGGATACAGCTCATCCGGAAGTTGCGCAAGATGACGTTTGATCTCACAAAATCTCGGCTAAAATAATAATATCATTTTAATACTTTCACCCAGTAAGCGCGTGTTCGTTCGTCCAACCAAACCGCAACCTTTTCCCTAAACTTAACCATTCGTTTCGGTGCCTAAACTTAACTAGTCGTCGCCGAAGTTGTATCCCATCTAGCCTCAACCTCCTACTCCTCTTCAGCCTCGCCATTCTTCTTCCTCCTCTTCTTGTTCTTGTTCTTGTTCTTCTTCTTCTTGTTCTTCTTCTTCTTCTTCTTCTTCTTCTTCTTCTTCTTCTTCTTCTCTGAGGTGTGTGTGTGTGTGTGTGCATCTCTCTCAGCCGATCCTGCTGTGTCTCCCCCTGTAGGGCAACACCTGTCGATGCACTTTGACGCTTTCCACCACCAGGTCAGCGACCTCCCTCCAGCTCTCCCCGCGCGCTCCTTAAGAAAGGTATCCTCCTCCAACTCCTCTTCCTCCTCCTCCTCCTCCTCCTCCTCACTCCTCACTCCTGATGTTGGTCTGGATGATTGTCTGTCTGTCTGTTAGCCTGTCTGTATGTCTGCACTCCTCCAAAGAAAGGCTTTAGCATCTGAGTTACAAACTGACGTCAGGCTGTTGTGTGTCGCCGTAACAGAAGATGAAAGAACTCAAAGGTCATCTCCCTCGTGTCTGTCCGGTTTCCCGTTTGTAGTTTCTGCTTTTTTCTCACGGCAGATACATACCTTCCTCTTCTTTTCTTTTTGTTGTCTGGTTTCTGTCTTTTTTACTCCTCTAACCTTCGATTCCTAAACTCAACAACTACATTTGACGTACTTCAGTTCATCCCGTCCTTTTTCTCTTCGCCTTTTTTTTTTTCAAATATGTGGTGCTGCATGTTTTGTGCCACGAGCTGTTTTAAGTCCAAATTTTACATTTGAGAAAATTAAATAATACAAATTAGCTGCAAGAGATGTTAGAAGGAGTGACCCTGCAGCTAACAGCTTGGTTATAGCAAATACATTGGCTTATTATCAGACCCAAACGGAGTCTGCAGTTTTTTTTTTACAGTTCTCAGCAGTGATCCAGGATGACATTTTAATTTTTTTATTTTATTTGTTTAAAATCTGCAGAAAATTCTCCCTACTTATTAATATCAGGCACGATATTATGAGTGCAAATGATAACAATATTTTATGCCTTTTTTTAAGCTAAAGTGTGCAACTTTATTATATTAATGAACGTTACATTCAAGCCGTTGCCAAATGAGTTGCTAGATAGTTAATCAAGACTATCAGCTCCACACAACTCTCTCTGTTCAGAAGCTGGTGTCGTCTGGCGACTTTCCCGCTGCAGAAACTGAGAAAGGACTACAGCAACGTTCAGCTTTAAGACAAAGAGGACATAAGACTACAAGATAATGTCATCATCAGAGTCCATCATGTTTTTTAATCCTCCGTGTCCTCCCTGGCTACTAGCAACTGGGTGGAGGAATCACATGAGGTCCCCTGGTAATACTAAAACAAATTAAACATACTGCTGTCCCTTTTAATCCTCTTCTCTCTCTGTCTCTCTCTCTCTCTTTCTCTCTCTGTTTGTCTCTCTCTCTGTCTGTCTCTCTGTCTCTCTCTCTCTTTTTCTCTCTCACTCGCTGTCTCTCTCTCTCTCTGTCTCTCTGTCTGTCTCTCTCTCTCTCTGTTTATCTCTGTCTCTCTCTCTCTCTCTTTTTGTCTGTCTCTGTCTCTGTCTCTCTCTTGCTGTCTGTCTCTCTCTCTCTCTGTCTGTGTGTCTCTCTGTCTATCTCGGTCTGTCTCTCTGTCTCTGTGTCTCTCTCTCCCTCTGTCTCTCTCTCCAGTCTCCCCTGCACCCTATACCTGCCTCGCCCACCAGTCCACAGTCCATCCTGGATGGCAGTAGCTCCACCCTGTCGGGCAGCGCCAGCTCCGGAGTCTCCTCCCTCAGCGAGAGTAACTTCGGCGGCCCCCCCTCCACCTCCGACCGCCCGGCCAGCCGCACCGACACCCTGGAGTCCGTCCCCAGCAGCCAGGCCTGGACCACGGACCAGGAGGACCTGGACTCGCCCTACCAGCCCGTCAGGTACAGCCTCTCGGAGCCTGAGGTCCTGGACGGAGTCAAGCCCCCGCCCTGCCGCAGCCACTCCGCCCCGGGAGGCGTCACCCCGGCTCAGGCAGGCGGACAAATCCAGCCCCAGGCTCCGGGTCCGGCCTCCACCGGGGCTCCACAACAACACCAGCAGCAGCAGGACGGGCTGCCGCACCCCCAACCCCTCTACTACTACCACCACCACCACTTCCACCCGCACTACCTCCCCCACCACCCGCCGCTCTACCACCTCCACGAGCCGCCGCCGGCGCTGCCGCCCAAACCCTACCTCAGGGAGGGCTGCATCCCCGAGGAGGACCCCCCCAACAGCACGCAGTCGGCCCCGGCCCCTCCCGCCCCCCGGCCCATGCCACGCAAGATCTCCCAGCCCATCATCGCCGCCACCAAGGACGAGCAAGCCAAGGTGGCGTGGGAGCACGGCGTCAGCGAGGAGTGAGACAACAGCGGACGGAGAGCGGTGTGTAAGAAAAAAACTCGTGGAATTCAAATAAACCCAATTTCTTTTTTTTCCAGAAGAGAGAGAGAGAGATAAAGGAGTGAGAGCAAGCGGCGAACTAAAGCGGAGAGATGTCGTCGTTTTGCTCCAAAAACTAAACTAATCTAAACATGGCTCCTCGATGCTCTCCGCGTTCAACACCCGAAAATCAGATTTTTACTTTCATAACCAAATGATCTTTCTCATGGCGCATCCTTCTGTGATCGCACCACGGCTCGTTTGTTTCGGTTCAATCACAAAAAAACTATTTAATCCCTTAAATCCATCACAATAATGTCCATATCTCTAAGTTCTGTCACACCTGTACTGAAATTGCACAGAAATGTTTGTTAGTTATTGATTTGTTTGCATTGATAACAATAATCAAACACCGTTCAGAAGGTTTAAGAGTTTATACCCTGTTGTGACCTCGCTCTAAAGACGTTTAGACAAGCAGCACTTTAACAAAACAACAAGGCACCAAAACTAAAGAATTATAATCGCCACATATTTTTATAAAAGAGGGACAATTATTAAGATGGGTTTATTTACTATGGACGCTAAATGAGGATGAAACAAATTAATTAGTAGGGCTCATCTCGACTAAAGAAGTTCTAAGTCAACTAATATTTTGTCAACTAATCCATTAGTTGGTTTAATCCACAGATCTGTAGTTTCTCCTCAGAGAATCGTGCAACAGCAACATTTTAGATCTTGTGAGAGAGGTGGGCTCATAAGTTTTGTGGAAATTACTCATTCAGCATGAAGAAAAAGCATAAAAAATGACTAATGGACTAAAGAATTCTTTACTGACTACTGCTACATCTACACTACTATTTTTTATTTTTTAAAGTGCTCATATTATGCTCATTTTTAGTTTCATAAGTGTATTTAGAGGTTATATCAGTATAGGTTTACATGGTTTAATTTTCAAAAAAACACCATATTTTTGTTGTACTGTACATTGCTGCAGCTCCTCGTTTCACCCTGTGTGTTGAGCTCTCTGTTTTAGCTACAGAGTGAGACATCTCACTTCTGTTACATCTTTGTTGGGAGTCGCACATGCTCAGTAGCTAGGTAAGGACTACTAGCCAGTCAGAAGCAGAGTATGAGGGCGTGCCCTGACAGTACCTAGGTAAGGACTACTAGCCAGTCAGAAGCAGAGTATGAGGACGTGTCCTGACAGTACCTAGGTAAGGACTACTAGCCAATCAGAAGCAGAGTATGAGGGCGTGTCCTGACAGTACCTAGGTAAGGACTACTAGCCAGTCAGAAGCAGTTGAATGTTCCAAAGTGACCACGTTTGTCTCTGAAGTAAAGGCTGAACTACAATAGAGCTGTTTGGAGCAGTTTGTGAACAGTGTTTTCTGTTGGAGATGGTAAGTCCCTTTGGGGGGACTTTGGACTTTTTCACTTTGTAAACCTATAACGTGCGCATTAAAAGATATATAACACAATAAAGGAAAGGGGGAAAACCAAAAAGCATAATATGAGCACTTTAAACTGCATTTTGAGACAGGTGGAACTGTTACTGAAAGGTCTGTAAGCTACCTAACAGATAAGACTGACTGACGTTCGTCCTCGTTTCCAAAGGTCTCTGTTTATGTCCGTCCAGACTACAAAACAACCCCGGAGTTTTCAAACCAAAACGGTGGCAGCAGTGTTTCCAAATGTCTCAGTTTTAGGGGCTCGGAAACATCAGAGTAGTGTGGACGTGAGGCGTAAACGTAGCAAAAGATATTTGTTTTTTAATCCCAAACGTAGTGGTGTGGATGTCGATTAAGATCGGGCAGCCCCAGACACTAGACTAACACTGTAACAACCAATCAAAACGACATGCTGATGCTGTAAATCAACAGCAGACGGCGAGCAAAAAGTATTTATATTGTCCAACAAAAGCATCAACGTATGTAGAGAAATGTAAAGCAGTATGTAGAAGTATATAAATAGCATTTATATTTAATCCTTACCCTTTTTGATTGAAGGTGAAACCTATGTAGAAATATGCAAGATGGATGGCTTCCTGAGCTGTTCATAGCTGCTTGACGGGACATGATGTGCACTTGTTTGGAAAGACAGGAAGACGCACGTGTGCGAACGCACACACATACACACACAAACACACACAGACAGTCAGGGGTCAGGAAGTAATTTTATTGAAACGTGTGATGTTATAAAGGCCTTGTTAACCTGTGAGGGATTTTCTTTTAGCTCCGGAGGGAAGGACATTCATAAAGACTATTAACTATAATAAATATACACTTTTTGGGGGAATTTTTTTTAATGAAAGTGATGAACTGTGATGAAAATACATTTTTTAATTAATCAATTTTGTATGCATGTTCATTCATTGACAGCTCAAACAGAGACGATCCACAAAGCCTAAACGCACTGCTGGAGAACGTCTGTGCACTGATGTCTTTAAAGTTTAGAATCACCAACCACGTTAAATCTACAAGATTTAAACTCGGTGTAAAAGTACTGTGAAGGATACTACTTTTCTATTTTGTTTTTTTTGTTTTGTATTAAAGACTTTTTACTTTTAGCCACCAGTTCGGATTAGGAACATGCTGTCGTGCTGTAATCCGTCTAATCACTCCTCTCCTTTTATTGTTTGTAATGGACCCAAACTGAACTGTGAACAGCTGTTAGCTGTTTGTCGCACAGATATTCAACATGCTCAGTGTTTTCTGGCTGATGCTGGATCACATTCCCACTCGCTGCGATGGTGAACTGTGACCTTTGTGAGACGATTTCTGTGCACAGACTTGAATTACAAAGGACCTCTGAGAGAAATGTTTAAAGGTGCTGTAGGTAGGATTGCGAAGATCCAGGACTTAGCCAAAAAATTTGAACCTTTCTGCTAATGCCCAAAACGGTCTCCTAAGCCCCTCCCCCCACAAGGGAGAATGAATCTGTGTGCATGAGCAGTGATTGATATGCAGTTATATTCCCCCCCCCCCCTTTTTTTTTATTACCTGCTTCATGTAGTTCTACTGGAACATAGGGTCAGTTTCAGCAAATATGACAGAAAGTTAGTTTAATAAGGCTTACCAACTGCATCTTTAAATATATGGCTGGTGATATTCTGCATTGTATTTTTATTTTTGACTCCCACCGACACCAACCTGTTTATAAATACACAATTTGGATTGATCCGTCGCTGAAAATAGTCCCCAACAAACTACAGTGAACAGTTGTTTTAGAAACGTTCTGAACTGTTAAATTAGATAGAATTACGTGATATATTTGTGAATTTTATTTTATTTTATTTTTTAAAGATTTACATCTTCATTAGGAACCAATTATCCCGACATCCAGTGGCCGAAATGGACTTTTTGACCCACCAGCTAAGTTGGTGGGTAGGTGAAAAAAATTTGACGGTCATGTTTCTGTAACATCACGAAACCTTCTGGTCAAAATGATAGTGAGGATAAACCTGTTGTCCTTTAACCATCACCTGAAACTGGAGCTGTCATGGGACTGGTCCTCAGGTTACTTCTTGTTCTAAAGTCTAATGTTTATTTTAAGGAACATGAAAAACAGAAGAATTGCAATTCTTCTTCCACACACAGAGGCTTAAGAGTCTGACACATGACTCAGCAGAGCAGTCTGAGTTTATTTCTGAGAGGTTGCCTCTTTAGATACCATCCGTCACAACAACGGAGAGAAACTCATCAAACAAAAAGGCAGTAAAGGAGGACTGGACACCCACACCCATCTATCTATTTTGCGCGGATAACTTGGCACTCTTATACTTCGTCACTTTACTTCCAGATTTTCTCCCGTCGTAACTACTGTCCTAACCAGAGTGCGCCGCCACTATAAACCTAAATATAGGTCGTAATAGCTGCTTATGGGAGCGTCTCCTCTTTAGGCGAAGCACCAGTCAGTATAACAGTGAGCATGTTGTGACACTGAAACCACTGAACACACCTGTTTGTATTTCTTTGTCATCTGTAAATGCTGTAACGGATAAAAAGAGAAGGAATGTGAAGGGAACTCAGATACTCAGTGCACGGAGGTTTGTTTCTGTGTACATAAAGAAGAAGAGAGTGTATTTATACCGATCATAAAAGGGCAAAAACCTTGTATACATGTAGATTGTGATTGTCTGTACTTTCTGATGTAAAACTGTTTTTAAACCTAATCAACTGCAAATAATACAAGTTCCTTTTGTCTAATTATTCCGATCATTTCAGGGCAGCTGTGGGAGGTTTATTATTTTGTGTATTTTGCATCAATGATGAATTCAGATAGTGAGTTACTTTGATGGTTTTTCTTTGTACAATGATGCTAATAAGTATTTCTTGTATATAAAAGTCTTTATTGTGTTAGCATGGGTATAAACTGTGATGTGTACGACAGTAGATGTAAATACTCACGTTTTTTCCTACTCACTAAACAAACTGCTGTGTTGTGGATTCATGATTAATGACAAACATTAAACAATGTTTTAGTGACTCAGTTCTGATTTGGCCTACATTCATTTCACATGTTTGGATCAACTATAAACACCAGTCAACTTGACAACTTCAACCTTTCGTCTAATACACTTGCTTGGATATCGTCTTACTTATCCAACAGAGTACAGTGTGTGAAAATCAAAGATGTGTGCTCTAGTAATTTGAAGTGCACAATGGGTGTACCTCAAGGATCTGTGTTAGGTCCATTACTTTTTAATCTCTACATCAATGACCTTCCACGGTACTGTCATGGAGTAGAGGTACAACTATACGCCGACGACACTGTTCTATACACGCATGCTACATCAGCTCAGCTAGCAGCGGAGAAATTAGCCTGTGCCCTGGATGGAGTGGTCGAGTGGCTACACCAATCTTGTCTTACTTTAAATGTAAGCAAAACAAAAGGCATGTTCTTTTCCAAAATCAAGCTTCACACTTCAGATGTAAACATCTGCATTAAGGGTGAACAAATTGAGACTGTCACTGAATTTAAATATCTTGGTGTTGTATTGGACTCAAATCTCGACTTGAAAAAACACATTAAAAAATGACAAAAACTATTAAATACATGGCAAATTTAGACAGATTAGATCTTCTCTTTCCACAGAGGCTACAAGATATTTCTCCATTCCCTCATTTTCTCACACATCTCATACTGTATTACCTGTTGGGGGGCAGGCCAGTCCAACAACAATTAGGCCCTTAAAATCTTTTTTACAAACAGGCCTTGAAAGTATTTGACAAAAAGCCGTTAAGGTATCACCACTGTGGGATAATAGACAAAAACAATCTACTCACTTTTGAACATTTTAGAGTGTTTTCAAATGTATGTACAGTTTATAAAATTTGAAAGGTTTGGCTCCTACATGTTTGCACAAATGTATCTCTTACTGCGCTGTTTGCTCTGTAAGGTCCACTAGAATAGCTTCCATACACAACTGTATTGTACCTTTTTGCTCTTCAGCCTTTGGGCAGGCAGCTTCCCTTTTAAAGCCATTACCCAATGGAATACTATCCCGGACAATGTAAAAAAATCATAAAAAAGTCATAGTGTATGTATGTCGAAAAAATTCATAGTATAGTACAGTGGCTTGAAAAAGTATTCATACCCCTTGAACTTTTCCACATTTTGTCACATTACAACCACAAATGTAAACGTAATTCATTGGGATTTTATGTGATAGACCAACACTAAGTGGACTCGAGCGGGCCGGCCGGTTGCACGGTTACATTAGACTCAAGCGGGCCGGCCGGTTGCACGGTTACATTAGACTCGAGCGGGCCGGCCGGTTGCACGGTTACATTAGACTCAAGCGGGCCGGCCGGTTGCACGGTTACATTAGACTCGAGCGGGCCGGCCGGTTGCACGGTTACATTAGACTCAAGCGGGCCGGCCGGTTGCACGGATACATTAGACTCAAGCGGGCCGGCCGGTTCCACGGTTACATTAGACTCAAGCGAGCCAGCCGGTTGCACGGTTACATTAGACTCGAGCGGGCCGGCCGGTTGCACGGTTACATTAGACTCAAAGCGGGCCGGCCGGTTGCACGGTTAAATTAGAGTCTAGCGGGCCGGCAGGTTGCACGGTCACATTAGAGTCTAGCGGGCCGGCCGGTTGCACGGTTACATTCGGTCTCGTTCGGCATAGGGTCTAGGCATTAGGCATTAGTAGCTCATTTCCTGATTGATTCTACCACCACCACTCCAGTCCAGTGGAGGCGCTAATGAGCTAGATTACAACACACACAGTAGCAGAAGAATACCAGCTACACAACGGCCAACCATTGACATATATATAATGCCAACGGCCGAATGAAGTAAAAGAAAAAAACAGGAGTGAGTCGGTTCATTGACGTATGGCACTCGATTCTCCCGGCTCAGTGACACGAGTCGGGTTAATTAACCGGCTCTTCGGTCAGTTCGTCAACACTAGTATGTTTAGGGTTGTAGTGATGTGACAACCGGCTCTTTTACGCGAGTCGGTTCAACCGGACGGTTGTTGGTTGGCGAACCGGGTCTATAGATTCGGTCAACGGTTCACGTGCCTGCGGCTGAGGCACCCGGCTACTCCCGGTCTCGGCAGTAGCCGGGTGCCCGCCCGGTCTGCTCGTGACAGCCTGTAACATTCACTTCTCTAACATTTAACTTAACATAACTAAGATAACGTGTATTTGTATGTGATGCACTTCCCAATCAATAATGTGTGAATTTCCGAACAAAATCACAGATGCATCAGAAACAAGGCTTGGTTAATAACTCAAATTTGCCGAGAACCGTTAGACAAACCGTTTGCTGATTGATTCTACCACCACTCCAGTGGAGGCGCTAATGAGGTAAAAAACAGGAGTGAGTCGGTTCATTGACGTATGGCACTCAATTCTCCCGGCTCAGTGACACGAATCGGGTTAATAACCGGCTCTTCGGTCAGTTTGTCATCACTATAGGGTTGTTGTCCTGCTGGAAGGTGAACCTCCGCCCCAGTCTCAAGTCTTTTGCAGACTGTAACAGGTTATCTTCTAAGATTGCCCCTGTATTTGGCTCCATCCATCTTCCCATCAACTCTGACCAGTCCCTGCTGAAGAAAAGCATCCCCACAGCATGCTGCTGCCACCACCATGTTTCACGGTGGGGATGGTGCGTTCTGGGTGATGTTCAGAGTTAGTTGTCTGCCACACATAGCGTTTTGCATTTAGGCCAAAAACTTAAATTTTGGTCTCATCTGACCAGAGCACCTTTCTCCACAAGTTTGCTGTTTCCCCCACATGGCTTGTGGCAAACTGCAAACGAGACTTCTTATGGCATTGTTTCAACAATGGCTTTCTTCTTGCCACTCTTCCATAAAGGCCCGATTTGTGGAGTGCATGACTAATAGTTGTCCTGTGGACAGACTCTCCTACCTGAGCTGTGGATCTCTGCAGCTCCTCCAGAGTTACCATGGGCCTCTTGGCTGCTTCTCTGATCAATGCTCTTCTTGCCCGGCTTGTCAGTTTAGGTGGACGGCCATGTCTTGGTAGGTTTGCAGTTGTGCCATACTCTTTCCATTTTCGAATGATGGATTGAACAGCGCTGCATGAGATGTTCAAAGCTTTGGATATTTTTTTATAACCTAACCCTGCTTTAAACTTCTCCACAACTTTATCCCTGACCTGTCTGGTATGTTCCTTGGGCGTCATGGTGCTGTTTGTTTACTAATGTTGACTCTAAGAAATGTCTGAGGCCTTCACACAACAGCCGTATTTATACTGCGATTAGATTACTCACAGGTGGACTCGATTTACTAATTAGGTGACTAGGCAATTGGTTGCACTAGATTTTATTTGGGGCTATCAGAGTAAAGGGGGCTGAATACTTTTGCACTCAACACTTTTCAGTTTTTTATTTGTAAAAAAAATTTGAAAAACATGTATAATTTTCCTTCCACTTCACAATTATGCGTCACTTAGTGTTGGTCTATCACATAAAATCCCAATGATATACGTTTACATTTGTGGTTGTAATGTGACAAAATGTGGAAAGATTCAAGAGGTATGAATACTTTTGGGTGAGGCTATTTGCACCCCTGGTACAATTAGCAGTGTATGCTATTTGCACCCCTGGTACAATTAGCAGTGTATGCTATTTGCACCACTGGTACAATTAGCAGTATGCTATTTGCACCCCTGGTACAATTAGAATTGTATGCGATTTGCACCCCTGGTACAATTAGCAGTGTATGCTATTTGTACCCTGGTGCAATTAGAAATGAATGCTATTAGTACCCCGCCGGTGCACACGGCAATGTGTTCTATTGATACCCCGTCTGGTACAAATATCAATGTATGCTATTTGCACCCCTGTGCATTTACAGTACCTTGGCATATATTTACACACAGTTATCCATACTACTCATGTATTACACCTTTTTGGAATATTATCGCCCTGACATTCTTACCCTAACCATAACCAATCCCACTCCTCTTGCCTAAACCTAACCAACCCAACCAGAGCAGGCATATTCATGAGTCTTCCCCTACCACCCTGCAAAAAAGTCCTGACTTGCGCAATTGCATGCAAATTATCTAATCCAAATCTAAAAAAATAAGATTGCCTCACAGCGGAATCAAACTCCAAACTCCCATACCAAAGATAAGCATACTAACCACTCACCTAGCAGTTCCTACTGGAGATCATACAACTGTTTACCAGTTGCTTTCTTCAAGCCTCGGTTGCTCGGTAACCATACTGTATACAAAATATAGGTACTAATTAACAAACTTTTGTTGTATGCTTTCACTGAAGACAGAAAGCGCAACTGTAGGGCTAGTATCCATTTTCCGCTAGAAATTCAATTGTTATAAACTTTAGAGACAAACTTCCCTAATATGCCAGTTTCTGCGGTCATGGAAGATGAACGTCCGCCATGATTTCGGTGCACGCGAGCAACGTGTTTATGTTGTTACGTCACAGGGTGTAAATAGCTCAGCTGTGTGGCCGAGGCTATTCGTACCGGGGGTGCAAATAGACACTCCGATACTCTTTTTCAAGCCACTGTATGTCAAAAGAAATTGTAAAAAAAATGATAGTATAGTATGTCGAAATAATTCATAAAAAGTCATAGTATAGTATGTCGAAAAATGTCATAGTATTGTATGTCGAAAAAAATTCATAAAAAAAGTCATAGTATAGTATGTAGGAAAAAGTTGTAGTATAGTATGTCGAAAGAATTCATAAAAAGTCATAGTATAGTGTGTCGAAAAAATCATAAAAAAATCATAGTATAGTATGTCAAAAAAATCAGAAAGAAATTATAGCATAGCATGTCAAAAGAATTCATAAAAAAGGTCATAGTAAGGTGTTGATGTGTGTCCTGTGTTGTTTTTATAATGTTACTGACAGTGTAGGCTGTGTGTATGTTTTTTTTTTTAGATATCCTGGGGCCTCATTTATAAGACGTAGATTCTAATCTGAAAGATTTTGTGCGCAAAAAAGTCTGAATTTTCGTATGCAAAAACAATATTCTGATTTATAACACCTTGCGGCGCACACGGGTACGCACTCTTCTCGTTATAAATACGGACGTGCGTTAGGCTACCTTATGGGGTCCTGCACGAGCCTCACGCTCCTCCCCTCCCAAGGTCGTCCCATATTTGTCCTATTAAGGTCCATGTTAATCAATCAATGAATATTCCAGCCTTGAAAGGAGCCCTTGATCACCAATCACGAAACGGAAAAATGGGGAAAAAACACGATTCAGTGATTGTGAGATCGATGTGCTCCTAACAGAGCCAGAACATCCAAACTAAATCCTGTTTGGAAGCCTTAACCCTTGTGTGGTGTTCATATTTTTGTTACACAAACTTAATAATGTAATGTAACAGATTTAGCTCAATTACCAATGATACTTCGGCCTACATCATTTATGGTTCATATTTGCCATTTACCCCTGTGAGATCACATTTATGATCATATGATCATTTTCGATTTTTGTGAGAAAACAAAGAAATTCAATTATTAAAAAGGTAAAAAATAGAAACAAGATTTTCAATCAAATCAGATCAAACTAACAACGCATTTCCCGGGGAGAGGCAGGGGAGAGCAGCGCTGACGGTGTGGGAGGATCCCTGCCTCTCCCCGTTGCTGGCAGCCCCTCGCCGGGCTCGGGTCGCCGGGCTGGGTCGGTTCAGCAAGAACGGGATTGTTGGGTTCAGGAAAACAAAAACTGGGTTAGGTTCGGCCAACGGGCATACCATCAGAGTTCACTAAAACGCAGTCTACAAAACCTTGGGAGCATTACGCACGATCACACGTGTGGTCAAAAGTTTGCGGAAAACTGGGAAACATTTTTACGCATGGATATTCTTTATAAATCCCGACTATTGCGAGGAATGTTGCGACGACCAATTTCACCCTGCTTCACGCAACTTTTTACTTGCGTAACAGGTTTTATAAATGAGTCCCCTGCTGCTCATCAAATTTCCTTTTCTAAGGATAAATAAAGTGGAAAGTGGAACTTGTATGTCGAAAAGAATCATATAAAAAAAGTCAAAAAGTCGACTGCCACTTTTATAAAAATATAAAAAAAGTCATAGTATAGTGTGTTGAATAAAACATAAAAAACAGTATATAGTCGGAAAAAAAAACATAGTATGTCGGAAAAAGTCTAAAAAAGTCTTAGTATGCTGAAAAAATCATAAAAGTGTGCCTTATTACTCAAAGTAAACATTACTTTTAATGACTTGTGTATTGATAAACTACATTTGACTTCAAATCAACATTGTTAAATTCACTTCAAACATTTTCTTCGAGATAAAAACATCCAGTCACTCAATTAAGGTAAAAAAAAATATTTATTTACAAAAAAGTAGTACATTATTGTAGTGCATTTTTGAAATGAGTGCATGAAGGAAATAAATGACGAAGAAATGCCTTAAACCCAATTGTTTGGCTTCAAGTAAACACTGAGTGTAAATATAACATCTGTTCACTTTATTTACTTTTAATCCCCAAATCCACCAGATGCACCACTGATTGAAATGCCTCATTGCACACACATAAACATTATTTACATGATGATATCCATAATAATAATAATAATAATAATAATAATAATAATAATAATAATAATAATAATAAAATAAGATGTATGTACAGTCGGGAACTAATATATCTTTATAAAATCTTTATAAAATAATAAAAAACATACAGGCTGATCTTTCTTTAACAATGTTCCAGAACCAGCATCAAGAAGATTAAATAAACATTCAGCATTTTATTCCTATTTGGCAGTATGCTTACTAGGACTAGATGTTAGGATCCCTTTATATTCAGAACAAGCGCTGTTGTTGGAGACAGATGCGTAACTATCGGTATGCAGGGTAAGCAGTGATTACGGGCTGGACCAATCAGGGGCCCGCGTGACTGGAAGATATTGATTGACAGCCGGGCCCCCCTATCGCATTTTCATTATGACAATCCCAGCAGTCCCACGTGCAGTAGGGGTGGGCGATACTGGGAATTTTGGTATCGATCCGATACCAAGTAAATACAGGGCTAGTATCGCTGATACCGATACTTCTTACTTGTAACGTCACGATCATTGAATAATTGTGATTTTGCCTTTAGTTAGTTGATTATGATTATGATAAAACACAGGACAAAGATTTTAGGAAAATCTAAATGTTTTCATTTACTAACTAGAACAATATAAAACAATGTAACGGTATAAAAATAATAAAATAATATAACAAAATATTGCGGCTTACAATGACTTACAATGATACATAACAGCTACAAGTGTATGCACTATACAGGATTTACCCTATTATACTTCATCGACAGGAATCGATAGGTCAAACAGCAAACAGCCAGCCACAAATAGTCTATAAACAAAGCATCAGGCTGTCTTTGAGATTTCACATGAACAACGGTTAAAGTTACTCAGGCTACCGAAGAATATTATAATAAAGAGCTTCCATCCTTAACAAACAGCCATGTATATATGGGCTCTTCCAGTCTCTCCACTGCTGGCTGTTCCAGTTTAACGGGAGAGAGAAGCAAGAGGGGTTAGGATGGTGACCGGCCTCTGATGAGCTGTTACCCCCTCCATCTTCAGCCAGAGAGGACATTCATTCTTCAGCTTCTTCTTGCGTTGTCCACCCCCCCGGCGGGAGGTGTGCTAACAGGGCTTGTTTTCTTTTTGCCATTGCTATATGATGCTTCCTGCAGAATAGGCCTCCAACGTTTATATTTTTTCTATGAATCTTTGAGTTAACATGTACCAAACATGAGATGAATTTGCACCGCAGCGCCGCCACGCCTTGATGTTCATAACAAGAATAGCATGTATAGGTTTATAGGTTTAAATCGCCGTCATGCATGAATGAATGATATTTTAGCAATTTTACAGATAATAATCCACGATGATCACATTACACAAAACTGAAATTGCATGTCGAAGTGACACATTGTCAATATTTTTAGAGACCCCCCCCCCAAAATTTCACAAATCACGTTTTCAGGGGAGCCCATGTCTTATTAAGGGGAGCCGAGCTCCCCCTAACTCCCCCGTAGTTCGCACCGTGCGTTTTTTGGTGTATTTGTTTTCTGATTTTAACGCTATGAAGACCGTTGCCGTGTTTTAGTCCCTATGGCCACTTGGCCAGCGCGAATGCAAATGGAAAAAACGGTTTTGGGGATTAGAGTAGTTAGTAGATCTGTTAAGAAGTGGACTTTTCCTAAAACTACTTTCCTATAACTACTTGGTCGGAAAGCGGCTAATGACCAAACGGGAGTGAGAACCAAGGGTGTGAGCCTGCCTCCACAGAGCGAATGGCGCCATTTTGATGCTACCAAGCCATCACCCCCCCGTTAGCATTCCATTGACTGCCATTCATTTTAACAGCCAATAACTTTGCATCTGAAGAGTTTAAAGACTATTTGTCCGTTGTTTATTTCTAAAGAAACAACAATGTATAAAAGGCTCCATTACCTTGTACCTCACGTTATGGCTCCGTAGCAAACAGTTTTGTAAAAATAGGCTAACGATTGTTTCCCATAGTAGAGGAATTACCGTTTAGTACAGGAGAAGCTGGCAGGCAGTTTGGACTTACATTAGCTGTTTAAGTTTAATTACTAATGTTAACTAGCATTTTAGTTAGCAATAATGAGCCTGTGCCTAGGTTATCTCCTTACATATACCTACTCTCTCTGTCTCTGTAAGATTGGGAATGATTGATTGAGATGATTGAGATTTCAACTTTCAGACAGGTTTGGCCACATCACATCTACGTCTTCAAGCTCAGTTGGAGGCTGCTCAGTAACGCTCAGCCAGCACCGGGAAAGAGACTTCTGATATCCTTCACTGGTCTCCGTCGAAAACAACGGCGTCACTTTGTCCATTTCTTTAACGGTCTATGGTGAGAACGGGTCAAATTAATTTCCTCGTTTCTGTTATGAAGACGAGAAGTGTGTGACTCGAACATCTCACATTACCAACAAAACGTACAGCAAAAGACCGTGCAAAATATTTCAGACCGTCCTTCCAACCTGTATACATTTTAAAATGAATGTACGCTGGAACCATTTTTCACTTTGAAGCCGCTGAGGCGGCTGCTGTTTCAGTCCTGTGGGCTCTGTGCAGCGGGCGGGGCTGCTGAGTTCCCCCGCGACTGAGGCACACACGCAATCACACACGGTGGTAGGAAAAAACGGAGATGAGACAACATGATGACCTAAATTGAGGACAGCTACAGAAATGTTGCTATGGTGGGCCGCCACTACAAAATCAACATAGAGGAAGCACTGGACACACAAACACACCGTACTTCTATAATTGTGAGGACGCTTGTTGAAATAATGCATTCCTTAACATCAAACTTCAGATCTAAATGTTTAACCCAAACCTGATTCTGAGCTGAATCTTAAAACCAGGTCTGGACCCTTAAACAGGCATTTCCGAGTCTGTCCGAAAGTTAGGACCGCACAAATTAAAAAAGTGGTTCTCACAAAGATAGATGTACAAGTAAATACACAAACACATTTAAAACAGACTTAAAAGTCATCGACCAGTTTTTGAACGTAGCAGATCTTAACACTCTTCACATGAACAGTCTTCCTGGTGGCCCGAATCGTTTCCTTCCTGAAGAGAACCTGCAGCAAAGAAGAATATACAATCCATAAAGTCAACTTTTACATTATACAGATATTATTTTGGTGGCTAAAACAAATAGATTTACATTTCATCAAAAGTCTGTCATACAAAGTGGTAGCTCAAGTCAAATCTGATTGGTTCATAGCCGTGTTATAATAACCACATACACTGGCTAGGATTCAAAGTCCTCAGAATCAGACTAAACTTACCTTTATTACAGCGTATTGTGATGATCTTTGAGACTACACAGAGCTTGAACTATAGCAAGAATCAGCGCTATCAAACATGATGTAAACTTACGTCTAATGGGGTGTATTTCGATGACCTTTGTACAAGCAAGCAGAGCTTGAACTATTGCAAGTATCAGAGCTCCCGAAACCAATCCACCAAACAAACATCCGATGGCCACTTCACTGGATAAGTCCTCACACTCTTTCTCTGAAACGCATCACAAACAGCTGATGTAACTCAAACTGCATACCAGGTACAGCACACAGACTACACACAACTTTAAAAAGGTGTCTAAAAATCTTTAAAACTAATACTACATGAACAAATTAAATTATTTCCTGATTAAACCACCAAGAGAGAAATCTCACCACTGATATGAACAAAGATCTCAGCTTAAGTCTGACAGCTGATTTCCTCCTGTGTTGCTATACAGCGGTAGTTGTCTGTCTTGGTCACAGTAGTGATGAGGGTGATGTAGTAGCTGCCTCCTCTTTCTGAGGTCTGTGGTTCCTCAGCAGGAAGTGTGTTTCCAGCACAGTCCTTCCACTCTAGTTTAGGTTCTGAAGCCGCCCTTCAGACCTCACACTGCAGCAGGACCCAGCCAGCTGTGGCTTTCGGAGTCCTGATGTACGGTTCTGGAGAGGCAGCTGTAAACACTATAAACAAAAGCTTATTAAAGACAGAAAAATGATAGAAATGTGATAATATAACATTTTTATGTTAATCCCTGACTGTAGATACATTGTGTTTAAAGAGAACAACAAAGAAACAGAAAATCTGAATGTGAGCTTTAACTACACAGTGTTTGATAGAACATGATATGGAGTTTTTTTCTTTTGAGAAATGTGCTCTTTAATAATCACTGAAAGAACCGTATTTGACGTGTGTGTGGATATTAAGAGTTTCTAAGAAAAATCTAGATCTATGGCTACGTTCACACCGCAAGTCTTAATGCTTAATTCTGACTTTTTGCTCAGATCAGATTTTTTGTTTGGCTGTTCACATGACCTTTTTAAAATGTGGCCTATATCAGATTCCGGTGTGAACTGTTAGCGGTTTCGAACTGACCTGGATGCACATAAGAACAATAACAATGACATCATACGCAGCACGCTGTTGCACTAAAGTGAGGGAGGTTATCGATGAAGTAAACATTTTCGCTTCTTTGTGTAATGGCAGTCGTAACATTAATGAGCCGGTGCACATTCACACACATTTCGTGTATATGGTTGAAATGACAATAAAACACACTTGAGTTGACTGTCTCACTGTCTGTCTGTCTGTCTGTAAATGGTAGCCGTGACTTGGGAGTAGACACTAAAGCAGCGAAGCAAGTGCATTCTGGGATTTGGTGTCTTTCATCCACATGAGCCAAAAACAAATTTTCTGGCTTTTCTCGGTCTAGAAGCCACCAATTTCTACTACATAAGTGACCGAATTTAAATATATATTCATCTTTCCAACGGTGAAATATCCCCTTAAGCGGAAACGACAACCAGTTGTCAGATCAGGAGAAATCATTGGTCAGTCCTGATTGATGATGTCACTGATTTCTACACCTGCAGCATGTGCTACAACTCTGTCACCCAGAGGCTGGGTATTATTATTATTATTATTATTATTATTATTATTATTATTATTATTATTATTATTATTATTCAAAGATTCAGACACAATACCTTCACTTAAATACATTAACCCTTAAAAACATTGTAGAGATCAGTGACATTATTTAAATTAGGACTCACCTCATCTGTGTTTTAATGTAGATCTAAAATACATCAGATCAGATACATTATCTTAAAATTATATGTTGATGTAATGTATTAACAGGGCTCCAGACTAACGTTTTGCCTTGGTTGCACTTGGTGCACTTTTTAGGTGCACCCAAATTTTTTCCTTGCGTCGCCATCAACGCTGAATGTCAATACATGATATATTAAGTTGGCTAAATGTTCAGTTTTAAGTCAAAGCCACTTTTCACAAGCTCTTTTATTAAAACAGATTGTGATTAAAATAAAATGCAAAGACAGGGTTTCCTTTACCAGTTTGAAAATGTACAGATGCAACACATGTAAATAAAAGTTATCTAAAATAAATAGCCTAGGATATATAAAAAATATACACTACCGGTCAAAAGTTTTAGAACACCCCAATTTTTCCAGGTTTTTATTAAAATTCATGCAGTTCAATGTCTTCTTGTACTCTGAAATGAAAGAATAGAACAAATGAACAATTGAAGTTAGAAAAGAAATCATGGAATCAATTTATAAACCAAAATGTATTCTACATTTTGACTCCTCAAAGTACAGCCGAACACACTCGTGGCATTCTTTCTACAATGGAAATCAAATATTCTTCAGAAAGTTCTTCCTAACTGTTGCAGAAGTTCTCATAAATGTGTGGCACTTGTAGGTTGCTTTGCTTTCACTTTTCTGTCCAGTTCATCCCAAACCAGCTCAATGGGGTTTAAGTCTGTTGACTGTGCTGGCCACTCCATGTTTTTAAGCTTACCATCTTGTTCTTTTTTGCTAAGGTAGTTCTGGCATAGCTTGGACTTATGTTTTGGGTCATTATCTTGCTGTAGGATGAACCCCTGACCAACTAGGCCCATACCAGAGGGTACTGCATGGCACTGCAAAAGGCTGTGGTAGCCGTTTTGGTTCAGGGTGCCTTTCACTCTGTACAAATCACCGTCCCTGGATCCAGCAAAACAGCCCCAGACCATCATGCTTCCTCCCCACACACTGAGGAACCATCCTTTTGCCTACTTGACGGCGTACAAAAATCCTGCGTGATGAACCGAAGATTTCATTTTGATTCATAGGTCCATAACACCTTCTTCCAGTCTTCAGTAGTCCATTGACGATGTTTCTTGGCCCAGGCAAGCCTCTTTTTCTTATTCTGATGTCTTAGCAATGGCTTTCTTGCTGCAACTCGACCTATCAGACCTACAGCTCGAAGTCTTCTCCAGTGTTTCCTCTATGTTGATTTGACCATGGCAGCCCCTAACGGCAACATTTCTGCCCCCCACGGTATCAGAAATAGGGCTGCATTGTTAGAGTGCATGTCGGAGAATATTGCGGTCACTCGGCAGAAAAGGTGTGTGTGTGTGTGTGGGGGGGGGTTTGGACCTGCCCCCACTGCTAAAACAAATCCTAAAGGAAACACTGTTCTCTTTACAGTTGAAACAGAGACTTGCTTATTTCGACCACTATTAAGCACTATTAAACCTCCATTGCTGCAGAACAGCTTTACATTGTTAACCCATTTCTTGTTCCCTGAAAAAGGCCTTTTTGTAAAATACTGAAATGTACATTATTTTTCAGTTTTGGGTAACCCTTTTTTTTAACCTCAGGCAGTTAACCACTTACCTTTGTACCATTTCAAGCTATTCATTGGACTTGAACTGCTAAAATTTCAATAAAAAACTAAAAACATTGTGTTCTAAAACTTTTGACCGGTAGTGTATATCTCTGAGAAAGCTCCTTTACTTGTTTTCTACAACAATAACAGACTGATTAAAAGAGAAAGAGGACGTCCGGATAGCTCAGTTGGTATATATAGAGGTTTGACTCCGACCTGCGGCCCTTTCATGTCTTCCAGCTTTCCTATCAAAATAAAGGCCAAAATCCAAAAATAGGGAAGACAGAGGGAGAGAGGGGGAGTGTAATGGACTGAAGCGTATGCTCCTCTGACGGCTGACTCATTATGAATGGGTCCAGCACGGGTCGAATGCACTTTGGCGGGTCAGCGGCGTTACACCCGTCTTGTGTAGGCTATGAAATGTCTGTATCGTCACTGCGCTGCATTTTTATGAACTATGATATTCTGGCCCAGATCCAGCGGGCTCTGTTTTACACGCTATTACTCAACAAACTGAAGTTAGTTGCATTTTCCAAGTTGATCTTCTTCTGTGTTTTTCGCCGTGGCAGCCACAATACAGAGAGTTCCCAGCGGAAACACTGATACTAATACAGGTTTCCCTCTCATACTTAACAATATACAGCTGTTTTAATAACAATTAAAACTGTAGACAAATGGCTACAGCCAGCACATGGTGAGCCTAGCTTAGCATCAAGACTGATAGACACCAAAACATGCAGCCATGCACCAACAATGACAGAGAAGAAGAAGCAAACTAGTAAACATGGATGTAAAACACTCAAAACTCACTTGGTTCAGGCGCCCGGATAGCTCAGTTGTTAGAGCCGACTCCGACCTGCGGCCCTTTGCTGCATGTCATTCCCCCTCTCCACCCTTTCATTTCTTCAGCTGTCCTGTCAAATAAAAGACTAAAAATGCCCAAAAAATTATCTTAAAAAGGTCCAGGAAGCCGAGTAGTTAAAGCAAGCAGCAGCTGAGTTAACATTAGAGCAGCAGTAAGCAGAGGCAGAGACTCAGGTCCTACACCAGGATTTAGAAGATCCTGCAGGCAGCAGGATCATCAGGGTCACTGATTGGTTGCTTAGGTGGAAAGACAAGATCACGTAGCAGCAAAGGAAAAAGAGAAGAAAAAGATGGCAGGTCAATTTTTATACAATCAGCATCACATGTTGAAACTATGAGAAACCTCCTGGTCCACTGAATCATTCTGAAATTGGAACTGTCTCAACATCACTGGGAGTGCTCCTTGTTGACAGATCGTATTTAAACAGTGAAAATGTTCTCTGGATAGTTACTGAGGTAGCTGCTCCATTAAAGCCGTGACAAAACTATATATTTGGATGAAGACATTCACAAAAACTCAACATGTGATTTATGTTTTGAGGTTGTTGATGATTTAAGGAGGGAGAGGAGGGGAACTGTTCACAGGCTGCCTGTCCATCAATCTTAGGGCTGGGTACCCAACTTTGATACTTTTTAGGCACCAGCGTTTCCCACACAGACTAATTTGTGGCGGTGCCCCACACACACACACACACACACACACACACACACACACACACACACACACACACACACACACACACACACACACACACACACACACACACAGCGTCTGTCTCCATGAAAACATGAGAAGACGGCTGTCGAAATTCACAAGTTCACGAAAGGTTGGTATCTCGTGAACACCTTTACACAATCACACATTAAAAAGTGCTATAACAATATTTTATATCCTGTATACAATGTTGTCAGTGTGTTAATGTTGGAGTCCCGACCCAACTCTTACCAAACAAGTGATTGCGTCTGCTGTGTTAACTAGAAAGTTAACTAGTCGCAAGTTTGCGGTAAAATGCAGTTGGGTTGTCGAGGTCAAAACACTATATGTAGCAGCTGTGAATCAAATAAACTTATTATAAATAATGTTATGTCTCATTCTTACTCTTACACTGAATGTTTGCTGCTTCAACCCAGACGAGTATTGAAAAGTATTTTCCGCGACTGAAAAAGGCACGTGTTGAGGAGGAGGACCAGTCTGAACCGGAGGTATCAGTCTGAAACAGAGCTCAAACAGTCCCACCAGTGGAATTAGTTATGTTATTAATTTGTTTACAATATTTTCAGGCTTCAACCAGTGAAAAACAGGGTCAGAGAGAGAAAGAAATAGATTTGTTAGGCATTAAAGAAAGAGTAGGAGAGGAGGACAGCATCCAACAGCGTGTGGATTTTGTAGAGGTAAAGAAATTTGAATGTGGTGGGACTTTTCGATCTGGTGTTAAATGTGTGGATTTTGGGTTGGGAGTGTATAAATGACCGTATAAAACTTTATTATGCACAGAGACGGGGCTCATGTGTGTGTTGATGCATTTTGAAAGGCTGGACTACAGTGTGTGTGTGTCACAAAAACGTTTTGTACCATAATGTGTAAAGTTTTGATTTCTTTTTGTTAAAATGGATCGTTCAGGAACAACATCCAATAGTCGTGTTGTTCATATGTTTTAACAACATCTTGGATCTGTAGTTTCTTTGTCAGAGGTTTAAACAGAAGACTGAGTGGACAAAGAAGAACAGTCCATGTTCTAACCTCAAATGACCTACCTTGATCTCAAAAGATCTACAAACAATAAATCAAGAATTAAATGTTTAATAAAAGTACTCACTGACAACAAGTTCAATGTAGAATATTTGAGGTGGGTGAAGACGGTGAAAATAACAGCTGTAGTTTCCACTGTCGGTCACCTTTGTATTTCTGATGATTATGGAGGCGTTGCCGTGTTTCAGTTCATCTGGAAAATGAGAGACTCGACCTTTGAACTCTTCACTCTGACCTGGATGACCGTTGTAATGTTTGCCTGCGTTATAATAGAACACCTCCTTCAGACCATCATCTTTCTGAGGAACTTTACTCCAGTCAAAGACCCCTGATACAATGCTCTCCTTGGTGCTGAGAGAACAGGGTAACACGACATCACTGTCTTCTTTCACAACCACTTTATCACCACCTGGACCTGAAAGACAAAACATACTTTAATTATTATGTTTAAATAGAGAAAGTCAGGTTAAGACAAAGAAAGTCTTTTGAATCATCTGTCTTTTCTTCAATAACTCTCCTAAAAGCATATATAACCAGCATAGCGGTTATTCCATTTCACCTTGGCATTATAAAAAACAAATTATTATTACTAGGCTGAGCAACTCAAACTCAGCCATTAAATCAGAGAACTGGGATGCTGAAACATCAAGTGTTTTTGGACCTATAAAAGTAGTGAAGAACAGAGGTGGGTAGTAACGAGTTACATTTACTCCGTTACATTTACTTGAGTAAGTTTTTGAAAAAATGATACTTCTAGGAGTAGTTTTAAATCACTATACTTTTTACTTTTACTTGAGTAGATTTGTGAAGAAGAAACTGTACTCTTACTCCGCTACATTAGGCTACAATGAGCTCAGTTACTTTTTCTTTTTACCTCTTTGGTATTCTACGCGTCATTGTTTTTATCCCCCCGCGTACGCCTCATTTTAATGTTTTATTTTGACAGAGAGAGAGACTTCCGCTAAAGCCTCTACCACGTCACTGTGTTTCACCCAATCAAACGTAGTTGTGCAGTCTCGTCACCTTCCTCAAACCTATCAGCGGAATGGGTTAGCTTTTACAGTCGCAGCAAAACAAAAATGGCAATGTCAGAAACGTCACAGACGAGGAGGAACCGCGCCCTGTACTACGAAGCAAGATCAACATGATTTATTTCAGTTACCCGGCTTCACCTAACCTAACCACCGCGGTCCCGCATAAACTGTGTCATGACGCTGGTTATCAACCAGTTCAATCAACCCAGGGTTTCCCAATCCAGCGGCGCCTGTTCACATAAAAGAGGTGATGTTTGCACAACATGACCAATAGCCACATATTTTACATAAGAAGAGCAAACTATAATTCTACATAAAAATGAACACATACATGGTTTTACAGGCAAAACGCAATACAGTCGCTGCTTCCTAAAACGGGAAGGAAAGCTGGCAAAAAAAAAAGAAATTGCCGACGCTGTAGATGCGCACAACTCGTATCAATATCACTTCCCCATCAGTCAGGCACAAGATCTGACCATAATTACACTTGTACTTTCCATAAACTGTCGTTGCTTTAGCCTTTTATTTCAGTTGCAACCATGGCAGTGAGAGCAAATAAAAAATATAAAAAACATAAAACCGCTGTGCGCATTACACAAGGCAAATATACCCATCAGGGAATGTTAACGGGGCTGTCGGTCTCTAAATATTTTTTGTATGAGCACACCCCTCTCTTTTTCTCTCTCCCCTCTCTCTCTCTCTCTCCGCGCACCGAGCTCCACCTGATCTTCTAAGAACGGTGAAGCCGTTATCAGTGGAGTATTGATTGGTCAGTAGGCGGTGCTTTCACACCAGTTGATCTCTGATCTCCAACTTAACCTGCTCCCGACCAGGTTAGGCGTCCAGCATAAGTTACCACGGCGATTGAACCCGATAACAAGTGATCCACCTTTGTGAATGAAAGCATGTTTACCTTAGTAAAAGTACCAAACAGCAGCTCCATTACCTTGTTCTAGTTCTGCCTGCAGGGCCTGGTAAAAAAAGTATAAAGGTTTGGAAATTTGTGTTTCTTGTGCTTATTTATTTTTTATGTATTATTATTTTATTGATATTATTTTTTAAGTACTTGAATTTACCTGGATTATTTTAATTTAAGCTATTTTATAATTAATTAATTAATTAA
This sequence comes from Perca schrenkii, assembly GCA_025617405.1. Taxonomy (NCBI): domain Eukaryota; kingdom Metazoa; phylum Chordata; class Actinopteri; order Perciformes; family Percidae; genus Perca; species Perca schrenkii. The sequence goes on along the minus strand of CM046790.1, from coordinate 38,702,062 downwards.
AATTAATTTAATTGATTGGATGAACTATAATTTGTCTAAATATGATTATTTTGTATTTTTTGTCCGTCTGATTGAATGCTTATGTTAAAAAATAAATCAGACGTTACTCAACAGTTACTCAGTACTTGAGTAGTTTTTTCACCAAGTACTTTTTTACTCTTACTCAAGTAATTATTTGGATGACTACTTTTTACTTTTACTTGAGTCATATTATTCTGAAGTAACAGTACTTTTACTTGAGTACAATTTTTGGCTACTCTACCCACCTCTGGTGAAGAAAGCAGTAAAGTTTTTATTTATACCACTTCACACAGATGCTTTAAATCAACGGAGAAAACTGAAATCCTGCAGTAATCACATGACTCCTGATTCCTGTAAGTAGACTTTTGACAAGTCACTTATGGCCTGGACTTTAAGTAAATAACATGCCTACTAATGATTTAAAATAATAAATATTGATCCATAATTATTGCTTGCTGAAAGCAGCTGCAGTCTAAACTAAACTAAAAACCAACCTGTTGGAACCACTGACTGTATAAACTAGGGGCTAACACAGAAATATGAGGTTTAATATGAACTTCACAACAACATCAACACATCATATACTGGATATGATGAAAAGATGCCTGAAATACATTTTAAACTCCTTTAACAGCAAAGCTTCCCAGCTCTTTCACAACATCTGTATGACAGCTCCTAAATTATGATAAACAGCATAAAGAATGTAAAAGAAATATGTAAATATATATGATGTAGGAAAAAGATGGTAGCCGATCCCTCTCACCGCGGACACTAACAGTGTGAACCCCTCCCCTCTGGCAGGAGGCTGAGGCCCATCAGGACCAAAACCTCCCACCATAAAAACTGGTTCTTCCTGTCTGCAGTCAGCCGTGTTAACAAGACCCCGGACCCCCACTGACCCCTCTAGCCCCAGCCCCATCCCTAGTCACTACACTCTGCACTGACCTTCATCCACACTTCATCTGACTATACATGCCCATTCCACACAGAGCTAACGAACAGCTATTTTTTTAATACATTTGTTTCTGTATTTATTTTTTATTTTTTATTCTTACCAGTGTTTATATATGTTTGTTTGTGTACGTATGGTCCAATCTCCAAGGCAAATGTTTGTTTGTTAATTTATTGTCCCCGTGGGGAAATTAGGTTGCAGCGGAAGTCACATCACAAGGCATTTTAACAACATTAAGATTAAAAAATAATAATAATAATTCCGAGGCGGGTATGGCTCTGTGTGTGTGTGTGTGTGTGTGTGTGTGTGTGTGCCTGCCCTGTGGGGATAGATATTGTTGTGGATTTTTTGGCATCTGGCGCTCAAGAATTCTATGCCTTATGGACTTTTATTTATTTATTTATTTTTTTTAACTAAATTGAGCTTGAGGTTTTCAAAAAAAGTGGTGGGTACAAAATGACTCATGTTAACAGTACATTTGATGAAACCTGCTGCATCAGCGTAGGTTGACATTTGTTAGCAATTTACAGAGATGGCAAAAGTACTCACTTCTCGTACTCAGGTAGAAGTACAGATACTTGTGTTAAAAAATACTCTGGTAAAAGTAGAAGTACTGATTTAACTTCTTTACTCAAGTAAAAGTAACAAAGTACAGGCTTGGAAATTTACTTAAAGTATAAAAGTAAAAGTAGCCTTGCAAATGACAACCATTTTTTATGCAAAGCTACCTGGACCACACAAATGTTGCTTGAGTGGTAGCTGAGAAACTTCAGTGGACATGGAAAAAAGGCTCTTTATATATATGCCATTGGCTACATTTTAAATGGATGTCTGCCAAGGCGTAAAACATCACATATATGATTATTGTGACAGAGACTGGGACTCCAGGTTAATAAGATTCTGACTGAGAAGCAAGATATGGATTCAGTTGTGATTCTGTGAGAATTAAATAACGGTCCGATTTTGGTTTTTTGAAATTCCTTTTTTTTTTATTGAATATCTACATTAAAAGCCATATAAACTTCCCACAACTTCAATATTTTACTACATATCATGTTGCTGGGCTATATCGGTGAGTTTTCCCGTTATAGTACCGTTATCCTAGACTGGGCTGGGCTGGATGTGCAGTGACCTAACCCACGTAAAAACCTATAGTGAAACGACATTTTCCACAATAAAAAAAATGATATAAATGGGAAAACTACTGTTCTAGCTATAAAAATGGCAGAATCATCCATGCTGGACTGCAGGTGGAAAGTAGTTATTTTAACTAATTCTGGCATATTTACATGGCGTTTTATACAACTATGTTCATAAATATTCATGGTCCCTGTCAAATAAATCAATAAATAAAACAAATAAGATATTTCAAAAGGTGACGGCAATGAGTTAAGAGATATTCACGAAGACGTATAGCCCAGCAACAATCTATCTAAAATAACACCTTTTGGGAGTACCATTCATGATATGTAGTAAAATATTGAAGTTGTGGGAAGTTTATATGGCTTAAATTGTATGTTTCATTCGTCCCCCCATGCTGTTTCAATCGTCCCGACCAGGGACGAATGAAACATTACGCACGCCCCACTTCTGCTGTAATAATTCCTGAACGGTTTTGTTCAAAGCTGAAAATGCAACTGTATTTGACAGAGGACAGGTGTAGGTTGCTAGTGACAAAATATTAGCTTTCAGTGCGATATGATCGCTTTAATTACGTTTAATTAAAAAGCTACCGGGTGCGGGGCTCTCCGTGTCCCGCTGGAGCTCCAACTGCAGGTCGAGGTCGGCAGCGAAGCTTTCTGACAATAGTAACGTTGCTCCGCTGGCCGATCCCCACTGGTGACGGTCCGTCTGCGGCTGCAGGACCTGGAGCTCACCGCCAGTGTTTCAGTTTGACTGTTAAAAAGTGTTAAGATAATTAAAAAGGTATTTATTTAGAAGCAGGCTGGCTGGTTAGTTAGCTAACGCTAGCTTGCTATTCCACTAAACTTCCATGCTAGCTCTTAAGCCGGACAGAGTTGTCCCTCATCTGGCGATAGAAACCTGCTTTCCCCGTTCGTTGGCTCAGAGCTCCACAGCCACAGTCCAGTTACAAATTAGTTTTGCACCAAATGTATCGCAAGAAGTGTTGCAAAAGTCGAGGCGCAGATTTGCCACTTTGTGATGCGAGAGAGCACATATGTGAAGTTGAAGTGATAGGTTGTAATCACTGAGTTGTGGTTGAGATGTAAAATGAACCTGAGTAAAAGGAAATAAAGTACACGAGTAAATGTTGCATTACAAGTTTGCAGCTGTCATTGTGTTCATGCAAATATCAATCTACACATTTGTGAATATTTTTTCTGCGACTTCAAATTCAATTCAATTCAATTCAATTCAATTTTATTTATAGTATCAAATCATAACATAGGTTATCTCGAGACACTTTACAGATACAGTAGGTCTAGACCACACTCTATAATTTACAAAGCAACCAACAATTCCAACAATTACAGTAATTCCCTCAAGAGCAAGCAGTGCGACAGTGGCGAGGAAAAACTCCCTCTTGGGAAGAAACCTCGGACAGACCCAGGCTCTTGGTAGGCGGTGTCTGACGGGCCGGTTGGGGGTGTGATGAACAGCGGCGATAATAGTCACATTAATAATGGAACAGTGACTGGATGTAGCGGGAAGCTGCAGGGTTCAGCAGGAAGCTGCAGGGTTCAGCAGGAAGCAGCAGGGTTCAGCAGGACGCAGCAGGGCACCGTTGAGCTCAGCAAGTAGTGCAGCAGGACCACGGCGACAGCTGGAACCAGGATCTTGGTGCCAACGTTCTCCAAATTCAGATCACGTGTGTGATATATAAGTGCAAATTTAACATACAAGTTCAGATTTTTTGTTCTGCAAGTTCTCACATTGTATTCTACAAGCTCTCACCTTTTGCACCATACCTTCCTACCCTGCTGGTAGAAAGGGGGAACAGTTTGGTCCATTACGGTGGAAACCACATTAAATATTAATTTAATTATATAATATAGTGCTAACAGTAACAACTCTGCACACACAATAAGTTCTAGGTTAACTATTACCAACTGTATTGAACCAAACAATGCATGCGCTCATTAAACGTGACTGCATGTGTACGTGGAAGGCACAATATTAAATCACTGGAATAAATACTGTTGCTAACATATTTCTTTCGGTCCAGGTTATATAAGCCTATTTATTGATTGATTTTTTTTATTCTAACGTTTCTCTGGTATAACGTTATGCTGCATATTATGACCGTTCTAAAAGCTTGGATTTTATTTTTTTCAGGCATTATTTACTATTACTTCCGGGTCACGTGGCCAGCCTGTCTTTCTTTTAATGTATAAATTCAAACGGAGAAATAAAAAAAGGAATTTCAAAAAACCAAAATCGGACCGGACCGTTATTTGAATTTGGTTTAGTCGTTTTTCGTTTTTGGATTCAGAAACCAAAAACGGAGAACGGCTCTTTTTTTACCGTTTCATTGTTTTTGGTTTGAAACGACAAACGAAAAACAGCTGGTTTCTCATTATTTTGTTTTGTGGTTCAAACGAAAAAACAAACTATCAAAACGTACACGGACCGTACACGGACCCAAAAACGAGCTGTTTTCCAGTTAATTTTTAATTTTTAATTTGTATGGACATTGGAAAAACGAGAAAACGGAGCTCATAGTTTTGTTTTTCCATTTTTGGGTTGAAACCAAAAACGAAACATCGACCCGTTTTTTTGTTTTTTCGTTTTTGGTTTAAAACGAAAAACGGATTATACTTTAGTACCCTGACCGAATAGAACCAATTGCACCTGACTGCAGTACGCAGATCGGGGTTGGGCTAAATGTGGGCGGAGCTAAACGTTTGACTCCGTGCGGGCGCCATCTGGAGGCGGAAATCAGGCAGCACATTCTTAAACGTCAATGCAGCACCTATGGCAATTATATTATATTATATTACATTATATTACATTATATTACATTAAATTAATATATTTCAATCAGGAGAGACTCCGTTGCAGATATGCAAACATTTATTACTAAGATATAACCACGTAGGTAAAAACAATTATTTGGAGATTAGTCTCCATTGTAAAGGGGTATCTATACAAATCTAATGTGTAGGAAAACCAAACACATCCCCCAATGGAAACTAGACACTGGTGGTGGTGAGAAGAATCCAGAGATGGAACGCGAGCCGCCAGCCGGGAGAAGACCGAGAACACCCTCGCAAAGGCCCGGAGGTGGAAGGGGGAGGAGGCGGGTCGCACTCGTCTGAAAACACAACTGACAGAAGCAGGAGAGAGAACAGGTTTAAAAAACAAGTAGACTGCTGTGATTGGTTAGAACATAAGTGCCAGATTCTAATTGGTATACAGAACCGAAACACCCACTGCCCAGCTGATCAGTTAAAGAGAAGAGAGACAACGTAATAGGAGTCTACCTGACTGAATTTACGCTGAGCTACATTTCAATCAGGAGAGACTCCGTTGCAGATAT